>BLSH010549800.1:2813725-2839617 GCA_018402905.1 Glandirana rugosa | reverse complement strand
GGGGGGGGGCAGCATTTTACTCTTGGACCCAGGCAGCACAATGTCTTGGGCCGGCCCTGCTCTGCTCCCTTGGCAGACAGCGCTTCCCCATACTGGACTGTCCCTTGGTGTAATCAGGTCCAATGTAGGACTATGGTCATTGCATCTGTTTTGATGATGTCAGAACCTTAGATCGCTGGAGCATGGGAGTTAAGACGCTGTGGGGACTGACCTAGCAGCATGGAGGGTTTGAAAAGTAATTCTTCTTCTCTATGACCCCTAGACCTAAATGAGCAATTAACCCTTGCAGGTGGACGAAGCCCCTCTGCAAGGTAAATTTTTCAAGTTTCCTGGAATTTGGGCTTTAAAGCGGAGGTCCGCCAGGGAAAAAAAAATAAAAGTCAGCAGCTACACATACAGTAGCTGCTGACTTTTAATAATTGGACACTTACCTGTCCTGGAGTCCAGTGGTGTCGGCACCCGCCGCCGATCTTCGGATCGGTGGTCGGGTGCAGCCGCGTTCATTGCGGGTAAGGGAACCCGGACGTGTAGCATTACAGCTTCACGCCGGGCACCTTACTGCGCATGCGCGAGGCTCCGCTGCGCTCTGCTATTGGCCAGGCGGCCAGTAGCAGAGCGAGCAGGGAGGAGGGAGCCGGGCTGTTGACGTCAGTGGCCGCGGCGGCCGGCCCAAGCTCCCAGACGTGTGGAAAAAGACACCTGTCTAAAGACAGGTGTCCTCTTCCCCCTCCCCCCCGAAAGGTGCCAAATGTGACACCTGGGGGGGGATCCAATCAGTGGGAGTTCCACTTTTGGGTGGAACTCCGCTTTAAGCGCCATCTCCTCCTAGCACTAAGCCCCACCCCCTGTGATTTAATGGTCAGAACGTCAGTGTGCAGTAGGGGCTTAGGTTAATGAATGAGGCGTAGCACCAAACAGTAGGGCTTAATCCTGGCTTGAGTAAAAGTTAGACCCCATTAATAGCCCTAGACTACAATCCAAGGGGGTTCCTTATGATCACAAGGAAGATAGGCACCATAATGTGCATGGACGATTGTTAACTTTTAAGTTTGGCCCATCCCAGATTCACATTAAGAGCAAAGACTTTTTGTAGTGCTAGTCTCAGAAACATTCCTACATGCTGGCAATTTTCTGCCATCTTAAAATGGTTTGGTATAATGTACCTGCAGCAGTGACACCAGAATCTTCTTGAAGTATCCGCTGGTATCACTTTTTACATCGTCCTCCAAGTCTCTGTCGAACACTAAGGAAAAATAAAAATGTGTTAAATATGAAAAAAAAATTAGAATTGCTGTCATTTAAAACTAAAACAAATTTACTTACGCCTTTTGTAGGATGCTTTTATGTTGCGTATTTGCTGGAAAAGAGAGACATATTGAGAATTTGAAGATGATCTAAAAAAAGACATGCTGGTAGGTCAATTAACTTCTGCCCTACTATATGTGTACAGGTGAGAATACATGTATGATTGTAAGCTCCTCGAGGGCAGGGACTAATGTGAATATACAGTATGTAATGTACTGCAGAAATTGTTTGTGCTATATACACACCAAATAAAATGAATAAGCTATTGCGCTAACTAGAACCTAACTGTCATTTAACGGGGTACATAAGAGGGCCAGGAGAGTGGTGGGGAACACTAGGTGAAATGGATGCAGCTCCTCTCAGATTAGGTCTTGAGATCCTAATGCACATATAAAAACCAAACACAAGAGGGCGCCTCTATCTAGGTGTAGCGATTTATTTAACCACTTCCCGCCCAGCGGTGGTTGTGTTATAACTGACTGGACATCACTCTGACACACCGCAACTCTGATCGTGGTAAAGATCAGATGTGCCCATCAACTGTACACATATGTGTGTCTTCTTCAGTGCCCATCAGTGCCAACTCATCAGAGCCCGTCAGTGCAGCCTCATCAGTGCCCGTCAGTGAAGAAGTAAAACAAAATTTTATAACAGAAATGAAGAAAAACTTTTTTTTAAAAAAAGAAAGCTCTATTTGTGGGAAGAAAATGATAAAAATTTAGTTTGAGTACAGTGTCGCATGACCACGCAATTTTCATTCAGAGTGTGACAGCGCTGAAAGCTGAAAATTGTCCTGGGCAAGAAGGGGGGAAAGTGCCCTGTATTGAAGTGGTTAAAAAAATATAAAAGACAATAAAAATGAACTCAGTAGTTAAAGCGGTAGTAAACCTATCCATTTAACAGTTTAAAAACCAGTTACATTTCTGGCACGCGCCAGAAATGTAACACTCCCATTGGTTGTGCTCTAAACCAAACTGTCAAACCATCCAATGGCTGGTGTCATAACTGATCACATGTGCAGCATCATGGCAGTTGGAGATTAAAAAAAGGCCAAGATGGCAGCTTCCTTGGCTGAAAATGATAGGAGGGTTTACTACCACTTTAAAGGTGGATCAAGGCTTGTCATAAACACATATAGACCTCCATAGGATCACTGTGAGGCTGCAGAGCTCTGAAGGCAAGTGTAGCTGAAGCAGAGTTCTTGATGGAAGTACAGCTGTCAGGCTTCAGGATGGAACATAAGCAACAGCAGCTTCCAGAAGTAGCAAGATGGCTGTGGCTCCAAACAGCCCCTCTCTTGGCTGGCCACATGCCTGCAGAGCTCTGCAGCCTCATGGTGATCCTATGGAGGTCTATATGGGTTTATGACAAGCCTTGATCCACTTTTAACTAATGAGTGCATTTTTATTGTCTTTTATATATTCTTTTAAATAAATTGCTGCACTCAGATGGAGGCGCCCTCTTGTGTTTAGTTTTTATAGGTGCTATATAAATACCTGTATTACATGAATAAAATGGAATGCATCTGCAGTGATAATAAATGTTTAGTAAAATCAGTAAGATTTGGTTCACATCTAAAGGTTCGACCAAGCGTTGGAGCATTTCTGCATGTTTTTCATGTTATGTGTAGGACAGCGGTCTGCCCAACAAGCAAGAAACATGGAAAAGAAGTCCCAGCATTGTGCTGTGGTTTAGCGACCAATGTCTACTAAAGGGCAGTGCATTTCCCTGTGTGTCTGAATGAACCTGTCTGCACTAGCCCTTGACAGGATAAACATAAAGACTAGTAAGGAGGAGAGACAAATAACCTCCACCAAAATACTATGCTACCTTCCCAAAGATAATCTGTAGGAACTGGATCAGTAGGTTGGGGTAGGTTAAGTCAGAATTTAAGGGGTAACCATTCCAGGGATTATTTGGTGTCTCCAATGGATGATTAGGGGTCCCCCTCTAGCATAGGTTTATTATAATAGTTTTAGTTAAATATATATTATGTTTTGATCCTGCTAGAAAATCTCTTATTTTTCTCTTCCTTTAACATGGTACCAGTGCTGTTCATTCTGCAGGGAAATTTGATGGACATATTTTAAATGGACTTAAGCCCCATACACACAGTACAATGGTTGTACAACAACCGTTATACAACCAGCTTGTTTTACGATCATCTGACCGTTAGTACGCGTGATTAGAACAGCCGTCATACAACGGTTATACAACTGAAGTTGGATGAGCAGACTAGAAAACTTTGGTTGTACAACAAGCGGTTGTATGACCGTTGTACCGTGTGTACAGAGAAGCTGGTCCAACAAAGTTGTACATGCAAAACAGGCATGCTCAGAAGTCAGGAAGGCCCAGAAGTGTTCGTTCTGGGAAACCTACGTTCCTAATTCACAAATCACATTCACCTGAACTTCCTCTTTATACGCTCGTAACACATCACTACGTTAGGCTTGGTTGTACAATCGCTTAGTGCATCACGAGACACAACAGCCAACATCCAACTTGGTCCAAAGTTGGACATTTGGTTGTACAACCGTTGTACCGTGTGTACGGGGCTTTAGGACTTTAGGGGCTTTAGGACTCGTTCATTCTAGTGTGGTGACTGGCGTTTTTCCGGAAGACCACCAGTCACTGCCAAGGTGAATAGTAAACTAATCTCAAACATAAACAGAATGCACTTGAAAGCCAGATACTTTTGCCTATCAACGCAAGCTCTTTGACAAGGGTCCTAGGAAGATGGAAACAGTTGGGTCCATACCATACCTGGTTGTTCCTTGTACACAGGATTTGAACCAGCACAGACTCCTTTGTTCCAGCCCCCTTCATTGCTTTTCTCAGCTCTCTTGCGTCAAACTCACAAGGCCGGTCCAGCAGGGCCAGGACGGTTTTCTCAAAGTTTCCACTCAATTCACTCTTCAACACGCTTTCTAATTCCTAGAAAATCAAGAATTATTTCAGACAAAATCTACAGGTAATATCTAAGGAATTCAGTGAGTTGCTAAATTTTTATGATCATTCAAATAGGGAGATTTCTCCTCTAGAGCAACCGTTCTCCACCAGGCTTTTCCACGAGGTTGCCAGGGGTTCATTGAACAGTGGCAGGTTGACCTCCCATCTAATGGTGACTGCATAGTTCTGGGGCCACTGTCATTTGCCAGAACAAATGACACCAATGATCTTATTGTCTGTAAGGGGGGGCATTCTTTCCTCTGGCCTCTAATGAAATTATGCTTTTTCCAAAGACCACCAATTTAAGGTTTATTATTCCTCTCATTAAGCCAGTGGTTCTCAACTCCGGTCCTCGGGACCCCCCAACAGGCCAGGTTTGCAGGATAACTGAAATCCATCACAGGTGATCTCATTGGCTGCTCAGTGATTGCAGCATTTTAGTCTGCATTTCCCCAAGGTAATACTGAAAACCTGGCCTGTTGGGGGGTCCTGAGGACCGGAGTTGAGAACCACTGCATTAAGCCTTGCTTCCGATGTCACCTAGATGGGATGTGAAGGAAAATCATCCTGACAGGTACATAGCAATATAACAAAGATTTTAATATTTCCCCTTTCTATTGACAGACCACATTAAAACACAAATTAATCAAGTGTCTTAGAACCAGAATTCATTTTTATAATATTGATTTTAAAAAAAGTGTTTCGGAAACTTGCTCTTTCTACGCCCTTGGCTCCTGCGATTTCTCCTCTTTTTCTTTTTTTTACTCCCATTCCACCTTCTCTTTATCCCTTCTCCTTTCTCTTTTTTATCTCTTTATCTCCTCCGCTTGGCTACCTACTGTGCATATGGGCTCTTTTTGCATGGCATCTTGTGGCCTTTGTTATGTCTTCAGATGCGATTGCGGATCATACCCTTCTTTGTTGACCATTCTGCTCAATCCAGAGCTCCCCTCCGACAGCAGGACCTGCCTCATATGTATCCTGTGTATAGTATTGTTGCTTATATACGTTGGGCTATTTACAAAATCTGCCTACCTAACCTGTGTCTTGTTTCATTTTATTGTGCATGTACCAGGGCTTTTTTTCAACAGGAACGTGGGGGAACGTAATTCAGGCACATCAAGCGCTGAATGTATGTAAAAGCAAGGGGTGTGGGGTCTATTGTCAGTGGTGGGGATCTGTTTTGTGTGAGGGTCTATTGTTGCTGGTGGGGGATCTATTGTTTCGGTGGGTCTTAAGTTGCTGGTAGAGATCTACTGTTGAGGGAGAGGTCTATTGTTGCTGGCTGCTGGGAGATTTGTTGTTGCTGCTGGGGGTCTAATGTTGCTAGGGTGGATGTTTTGTTGCTGGGTGTCGTATTTTGTTGTGGGTGGTACATTGCTGCTGTGTGGGAGGTCTAATGTTGCTGTGTGTGGGGTCTATTGTTGCTGGGGTGGGGGTCTATTGTTGTGTGGGGGATCTATTGTTGCTGGGGGTCTATTGTGGCTGGCTGCAGGGGATCTATTTGACTGTTTTTCTTGTTATTATTAATAAATTCCATACAAATTATTTAGCACCACAAAATGATACTTGGTTCTGTATTCTCTAAAAGGTGTGGTACTGGGAGGTGGGTAGAACCAAGGGATGTTGCTCAGAGGTGGGTAGGGGGCAAAGACAAGGGGTGATTCAGAAGTGGGGAGTTTCTGCACATATTCTCTTAGAAAAAAGCCCTGGTATTTACTATATGTACATTTCCATGCTGCTGTCTTAATACATGCTGTATCTAAACGTTAATAAAATCTTTTGTAAAGAAAAAAAACAGTTTCTATGATGCCAGATAACACTAAGAGCTCCATTTAATGCCCAATCTGCAAATCTCTACATTAAAGTGACTTAGTCTGATTATTTACAGCACTTCTGGTCCTGTGGTTTGAAAGAATTGAAACCAGCCCCAACTGGGCAACTAGACTTTTCAACCGAGGGGCAGCAACAGTGTTGCCAGCCGTCCGTAAATTTACGGACAACCAGTAAAAACAGGGCATATTTTTGCAGTCCATAAAAGTCCGTAGCTGCTGATTTGTGCCAGTAAAAACGGCAGCAACTCATTCGGGTCAGAACTGTGCATGCGCATGCAATTCCGGAAATCCCTGAGAACTTCTGATCCTGACCTGAGCCGCCCGAGTCGCGTGGTGGCGCGCAGCACATGATGTCATTGGATTTTGCCCGCCAGCCTATAGAAAGGCAGGAGCAGAGCGGGCGGATGGAGGAGCCTCATGGACATGGGACAGAGCGGGCTGCCTGGAGCGCACCGTGGACACACTGACAGAGCAGCAGACGCCGGAGATGGGACGGACATGTGGAGGACTGAGAGGGGGGATGATGGAGTCGCACATGCAGGGCTGTACTGCACTGCAGGCGTGAGTTGAGTTCTAACTTCTTCTCAGTCAGTTACCTCCGAGTCCTTGGTCCAGGGCAGGCTGAATCTGATGGGTGGGTGGCTCTGGCTCAGGTGAACCGGTCCAGGGGTATGTGATGTATGTGCAGTGCACTGTGCAGCAGGCCCAGGAAATTTCCCATTCACAGCTCACTGACTGAGCCCAGGTCCAGGCTGAGTCTGATGGTAGGTGGCTCAGGTGAACCGGGGGTGTTTGTGTTTGATATGGGTATTGTCAGTGTTTCCATGTTGTGTTTAAATATCTATTGTCTTCGTTTTTAATAGGAGTTCTACTTTTTTTCAAGTTGCCAGTAAAAAATGCGCTCCGCCAGTAAATTTTCTATGTTTTGCCAGTAAAAACCGCTGCTGGAGGTTGGCAACACTGGGCAGCAATGGCAGTCTCCATACTTTTCTCATGACAGAGTCACTTTGAGGGGTCATTCACACCAGAATACATTATAACATGTGAAATGTGAAATGCGTTAGGAGGAGGAATAGGGTCTGGGCAGAAGCATTATGCTCCGAATAAAGGATGAATAAGAAAAAAAGGCATCCACAGCACCCCAGCCTGAGGTTACAGGCCTTCCCAGAGTGGTACCCTTTGCAGATAAATCTGAACAAGATCTCCAGTATACCGGTATTGTAAAAGACAGTCACTCTACCTTTCCATACATTGCCTTGTACTTCTGCTTAAGCTCTTGCCGCTGTTCTGAGGACCTATTGGCCAACACTTCAATAATGGCTTTTTCATCAGTTCCTGTGATGTCAGATAAAACATTTTAATTAGAATAATTAGAGGAAAATAGAGAAAACCTGAAATAAAAAAAAAAGTTTGCATTATGTGAAAGTCTAAAAGTGATATAAATGTTAAATTAACCAAAGCAATACAGAAGCTAAGGAGTGCAACATGTATGTAGCATTGTGTTTCTAATTGTGGATACAGCAAAGAAAGCTTGGAACCCCTGTTATGTTTCTGTTGCTGTTTGTGTCACCACTGAGTAGATTCTCACAATTTTTTTAATGGCGATCCTATGACATGATTAGGTTGGGTTGTGAATAACACAAAAATGACGATCAGTCAACAATCTATAGGGGTCAGCAGGGAGTCAGTAATGCCCCTTTGTTCCTCTAGCCCAGTGGTTCTCAAACTAAGTCCTCAAGTACCCCCAACAGGCCATGTTTGCAGGTTTTCCTTTATCGTGCACAGGTGCTTTAAATCAGAGTCAATGGCTTGATATTTTGGACAGCTATTTTATCTAAGAGAAATCCCCAAAACAAGGACTGTTGGGGTACTGGAGGACAGAGGTTGAGAACTGTTCTAGCCCAAACGTTTTACCCTGAAGAAATCCTTTAAATAATTTACAGATCTTGGGGAACCCCTGCTAACACCAGTTTGTCCAGGGCTAGTGGTTCTTATATTGGTGAGCAGAATGAAAAATTCTCCTTACAGTGGTGATGAGTGGGAAGAATGCCTCTTACATTGGTGGTCAGTAGCTAGAATGCCCCTTATATTGGTGGTCAGTAGGAAGAATGCTCCTTACCAGGGCAGGCTCTACCACTAGGCGGAGTAGGCGGCCGCCTAGGGCGCACTGCCGCCTAGCCACTGTTGATCTGTCACTGGCTGCTCTGCATTGATTCATGTAAAAACTGACACTGTCTGACTGTGATAATGAGATTGTATTAGCGCATGCCATTTGCAAATGTATATAGATATAGTGACTGATCTGCCAAATATCCCCCCTCCACCCCCACCCCCCGTGAGGTTGTATTTGATGGGCACAGGTGAAGCTGTATTTGATAGGCACAGGTGAAGCTGTATTTGATGGGCACAGGTGAAGCTGTATTTGATGGGCACAGGTGAAGCTGTATTTGATGGGCACAGGTGAAGCTGTATTTGATAGGCACAGGTGAAGCTGTATTTGATGGGCACAGGTGAAGCTGTATTTGATAGGCACAGGTGAAGCTGTATATGATGGGCACATGTGAGGCTGCATTGATTGGCGCTGGTGAAGCTGTATTTGATGGGTGCTGGTGAGGCTGCATTTGATTGGCGCTGACCAGGCCGGGCAGGGAAAAGGGGGTGGGGTCAGGGGTGGAGCCAAGGGGGCGGCAAAATGAGGTTCCGCCTAGGGTGTCAAAAATCCTTGCACCAGCCCTGCTCCTTACATTGCTAGTCAGTAGGAAGAATGCCTCCTTTACTCTGGTGCAGAGGCGTTGCTAGGGGGTGGCTATTGGGGCTATAGCCCCGAGTCTGGGGCCCATAGCCCTGAGTCTCTTACCGAGTGGGTGCAGTTCTCTTTTACCCCCTCTCATCCACCCCCTCTCTCTGATGTGTGGGGAGGCTCTCTGGGGGCCCTGATGTATGGGGAGGCTCTCTGGGGACCCGATTTATGGGGAGGCTCTCTGGGGACCCTGATGTATGGGGAGGCTCTCTGGGGACCCTGATGTATGGGGAGGCTCTCTGGGGACCCTGTTGTTTTGGCAGACTCTCTTGGGACCCTGATGTATGGGGAGGTTCTCTGGGAACCCTGATGTAAGGGGGGCTCTCTGGGGACCCTGATGTATGGGGGGCTCTCTGTAGATCCTGATGTATGAGGAGGCTCTCTGTAGACCCTGATGCATTTGGGAGGCTCTCTGGGGACCCTGATGTATAGGGGGGCTCTCTGGGGACCCTGATGTATGGGGAGGCTCTCTAGAGACTCTGATGTATAGGGAGGCTCTCTGGGGACCCTGATGTATGGCAAGGCTCTCTGGGGACCCTGATGTATGGGGAGGCTCTCTGGGGACCCTGATATACGGGGAGGCTCTCTGGGCACCCTGATGTAAGGGTGGGCTCTCTGTGGACCCTGATGTAAGGAAGAGGCTCTCTGTGGACCCTGATGTAAGGAAGGGGCTCTCTGGGGACCCTGATGTAAGGAAGGGGCACTCTGGGGACCCTGATGTAAGGAAGGGGCTCTCTGGGGACCCTGATGTAAGGAAGGGGGTCTCTGGGGACCCTGATGTAAGGAAGAGGCTCTCTGGGGACCCTGATGTAAGGGGTACTCTCCGGGGATCCTGATGTAAGGAGGATCTGCACTCAGATATGTAACAATATTTATATGTATATACACACACACATGTATATTATATACAAGTGTATGCCCGCTCAAGCGTATGACTTTCTTTACTTCGCTGCTATGGGCTCTAGCCCCAGATCTGTTGTAGACCTAGCAACGCCCCTGCTCTAGTGGTCAGAATGCCACCCTTATAAATAGCTAAAAAGATCACTGGTGTCATGCCACTTACTTTGCCAAGCTTTGACCCTGGAACTATGCAATCACCATCAAATGGGAGGTCAATAGGGGAACCCTAGGAGATCTGGTTGAAAACGACTGCTCTATAAAGCGAGCCACAATCCATGTCAGGGCCCAACTAAACTATATTCAGGTAAGTTGGCCCTTGTACTCCGTGTCTTTTGGTAAAGGATATTGTATTAGGTCATATGGTGTGACTGGCCTAATCCCTAAGGCTGTGAACAAGACAGTCTTCTACAGTGCTCTTAGTAGGGCTTTTGTTCATCAGAAAATAGATAGAGGAAGTCAACCACAACCCCCAAAACCCCCCTCCTCCCACACACACACCCCAAACCACATCAAATAGTGTGTGTGGTCAAATTTCACTAACAGTGGGAGGATCTTAACCACTTCACCCTCGGAAGGATTTCCCATGTTAGGACCAGAGCACTTTTTGCGATTCGGCACTGCGTCGCTTTAACTGACAATTGCTCGGTCGTGCGACATTGTACCCAAACGAAATTTGTGTCCTTTTTTTCCCACAAATAGAGCTTTCTTTTGGTGGTATTTTATCTGCGTCATTTTTGATCACCGCTATTTTTTTATAGCGGTAATTTTGCAAAAAAAAAAAAATATATAACTTTTTGCTAAAATACAAATCCAAAAAAAATATATAAAAAATGAATTTATTCATCGGTTTTGGCCAGTTTATATTCTTCCTCATACTTTTGGTAAAAAAAAAAAATGCAATCAGCGTTTATTGATTGGTTTGCACAAAAGTTGCCGCGTTTACAAACCATGGGAATTCATTTCTGGCGTTTTTACAATTTTTTCTTTTTTTTTTTTTACTGGTAATGGTGGTGATCTGCGTTTTTTATCAGGACTTTGATATTAGGGCGGACATGGCAGACATTTTTGACACTTTTTTGGGACCAATGACATTTATACAGCAATCAGAAATTTAAATATCCACTGATTACTGTATAAATGTCATTGGCAGTGAAGGGGTTAACCTGCAGGGAGTGATCTAGGGGTTAACTGTGTTCCCTAGGCATGTTCTAACTGTGAGGGGGCTGGGCTACCATGGGCATAAGAGATCTAACTGATCCCAGTGACAGGGATCAGTAGATCTTTTAAATGCCCACTGACAGAGCAGAGAACCTCCGTGTTTACATCGGCTGTTCCCCGTTCTTTCTCTCTGCAGAGTGCGGCGGGCACAAGAGTGCGTCGCCAGTGGCGCGTTCCTGCCTGCTAGCTGCGTAAGCGCGAGCCGCCGTTTATAGACGGTGATTCGCGCTACGCTGCCACAGTGCAGCAGTAGATATGTGTTACGCGGTCGGGAACAGGTTAATCCCTTCCCACCTGCACTATAGCTGAAAGACAGCTACAGCAAGGGCCTTAATTGCCGGGAGGGCGCACGCACGGCACGCTCTGTGATCACTGAGTCAATGAGACTCAGCTGATCACAGATCACAGTAAGGGGCCAATCCCGACCCCTTACCATGTGATCAGCTGTCAGCCAATGACAGTTAATCACGTGATGTAAAAAGGAGATCGGTAATCTGCTTTTCTTCACTAGCTTCTGTTAGAGGGACATCGGTCCCGAACAAGGAGAGCCACCGCCGCCTCATCTGTGCCCACCAGTGCCGCCTACCAGTGCCCACTATTGCCACCTATCAATGCACATCAGTGCTGCCAATCAGTTCTTATCAGTGCCTCATCATCAGTGCTGCCTATCAGTGTCACCTACCAGTGCCCATCAGTGCCACCTATCAGTGCCCTTCAGTGTCACCCATCAGTGCCACCTCTCAGTGCCAGAATTCAGTGCAGGAAGCTAAGAAAGTCATTGGCTACACTTACCCATTCCTTTACAGGCCTTGTAGATTTTTTTAGCATCACGTTCTGCATCAAAATCATGATGGTGCCGAATGGTTGGCTAAAAAAAAAAATAGGAAGAATTAATATAACATGTGGTAATCTGCAGCAATGTTAAAAATGTTAACAGTTTTAAAAATCTGAAAAAAGGGATGGGCAAAATTGGCAGGTTTAGTTTCCTCAAAATGTGAGAGCTCACTGAAGCGCTGAGCAGTGGAGGGGACGGGGGCGGCAGGCTCGGGCTGAGCCGAGTGTCAGTCCAGGGATCTGACGGATCACGACTCCGTGGTCGTGATGACGCGGTGCCTGGACTGACTTCTGTGATGTCAGCAGAGAGCGGACTTCAGGCGGCTCTCTGCTGAAAATGGGTCACAGGATTGCAAAACGAACTGCACTCCTGTGATCCATAGGAGAAGTACAGCCAAATTAGCTTTGGCTGTACTTCTCCTTTAAAGTGGCGTTTATAGGTACAAAAAAAAAAAGACACTGGAAAAAAGTAAAACAAATATTTTAAAGTGGTTGTCAACTTGTGACAACCACTTTAACCTACAAGTAAGCCTATAATAAGGCTTACCTGTAGGTGCCCTGCATATCTCCTAAACTTGTACGGTTTAGGAGATATGCAATGTTGAAGCTGTGCCGACGGTCTGTGTGCCATTCCTCCACTGCAACCGTGCCGTGACTGGTGGCTCCCACGCGCATGCGCGGCCCCGGAAGGAAGAGGGGCTGAAGATGGATGCGGCCAGGAGAGGGGACATCGCTGGATGCCGCAGGCTTCGTTTGCAGGTAAGTGGCACATAATGTTTCTACTTTATGGGGGGACATAGAGGAAGTAAACCCCACCTGGGTTTACTTCCTCTTTAAATAAACAGCATACAAATGACATGACTAAAAAAAAAAAAAAGCAATAGAACACAAATACAAAGAACAATAACTGCCCATTCACACATATCAAAACACCTTGCGTTAATAACTAATCCCCCTTGAAGCTTTGGCAGGCGATGCAACCAAAACATTTTATTGGGTCCCTGCCAATGTTGAATAGGAATCTTCCCCCCTACTGACTTTTGAATGGCTGCGTCTTGACCATCGCCCTTGAGATATACACTGTCTGTCGCCTACCACATTTTGTCAAGCCCTTTTGAGTCTTTCAGTCCCCACTTTCTGTGGGATGAAGACCTCAAACTACAAAACTCAAGAACAATAAGATTACATTATCTGCTTTGCTCACAGGGCCTTCATTCCCAACAGACTCGAGGCCAGGGGTCTGGCTAAAAACGAATAACTAGACAGGTCTCACTACACAAGATTTTCCTAAGTTCTCTTTAGATGTGAGAAAGAGAGAGGGATTTTGCTCTGTATTTTTTGGTCCTGCTCCCAGTTGCGCCCACTTTGGGACACAACTAGGACAATCAAACTACTGATGGGAATATCTCTAGATAACAGTCCCACACAGATACTCCTATTCCTAAGCCCACTCTCAAAAAAAGATACAAAATTCTCTTCTAATACATCTAATATTGATTGCCACCACCAGAGCCTGTATACCCATGAGATGGAAGGATCTTATCTCATTGGTTGGTCAATGGGTCTCTGTGGTCAATGAAATACACAGAATGGAAAAAAAATTTTTGTTATCAATATAAAATAAAAAAAAAGGGAAGGGAAGGTTCTTCTGAGGGGAAGGTTCAACCCATTTGGGGCTCTATCTGAATAATGATGTTCCCCTTCAGCTGAGATCAAATGGCCAATAGCTAGGCCTTTTTCATGTGACTGGCTGCTATGGTTTCTATGGTAAAAGTAAGCACATCATGCCTCCTATTATTTTTAACTGAAACCTGTACTGAGAGAAATATATGGGCCACAAAAGCAACCTCTGCTTCTAAAAATTCTAGCTGTCTGGCTGTCCTGGTAATCTAATGGCTTTAATGAAGTCAGTCACTTACCCTGGAACAGAATATGAAAGCTGCAAACTTGTTTTAAAGTGGTTGCAAAGACTGACGATTTTTTTATAACTTCATGCATTCTATGCATGAAGGTAAAAAACCTTCAAGTGTACATATTTGTCAGCACACCGTGGATATCTTTATTGAAAAGATCACATCACAGAAAAAATGCAACGTTTCAGAGCCGCGCAGGCCCCTTCGTCAGGCATGTGATCATATGCCTGACGAAGGGGCCCTGCGCGGCTCCGAAACGTTGCATTTTTTCTGTGAAAATTTTGGACAAGGATCCACGGTGTGCTGACGAATATGTATTCTTGCATGACAAATAATCTCCAGGACCCAGCTGGATTTCGTTGCAGCACCCAACTACGTAAGAGCCTTTTTTGCCAGGAAGGAGTGCGATAGGAAAATTGAAAAACCTTCAGTCTTAACCTCCGCCCTCAGCCCCCTAATACTTACCTAAGCCTGATACAGCAATGTGCACAAGAGCTGATGCTCTCCCTAGTCTCTCCCTCCTCTTTGGCTGAGACGCAGGAGCCATTGGCTCCCGCTGCTGACAATCACAACCAGTGAGGCGGGAGCGGGGGGGGTGGGGCTGAGCCACACTCCCTGTGTCTTTTGGACACAGAGAGCTGGCTCAGGAATGAGCATGCACGAGTGCCCCCATAGCAAACAACTTGCTATGGGGGCACTCAGCAATAGAAAGGGGCCCAGAGTGCCGGCGGTGGACCCGAGAAGAGTAGGATTGGGGCTGCCCTGTGCAAAACCATTGCACACAGCAGATAAGTATGGCAGTGTTTGTTATTTAAAAGGAAAAAAATGTTCCTTTCAAAAAGCTTTAAGCAAGTGTGTGAGTATAACTAAGTGATTAGCACTCCCCCTTGGCAGCACTAGGGTATTTGGTTCAAATCCCAACCATGGCACTAACTACCTGGAGTTTTTATGTTCTCCATGTGCCTGCGTGGGTTTCCTCAGAAAGTGTGTAAGCCTGGCATTTTTATGAGGTCAGCAATGTCTGACTGGAGTGTTCACTCACCCTCAGCTTGCCATTGCTGATCACCGGAGGCTTTCAGAGGGAGGCCAAGGATGCCCCCTTCTACAGCCAGAGATCACTACAACTCCCCGGGGATTGGTGAGAGGGCTATTCACCCATTGCTGATACTGCTAGCAGGGACTGAGCCACTTAGAGCAGGACACCATGTGTACCCAATCCATATCGCACCCATATTGCACTCTATACCACACTTATTCTGAACCTAGACTGCACCTATACCAACCCTATACAGTATCTGAACCACTACTACCTTGCACTGGGACTGTCGTTAAGTGCGCTGACACTTCTAAAGGATTCCAACAATAATAGCTGGCAGAAGAATCTCTTGAACGATTGCCCCTCCCGTTATAATTATTCTGCAAGCCCCCTTTGTTCCCCTGCCCCCTTCGCAACCATCCTCATTTTCTTTTGGACAGTTCATACCCAGTCGGTCTAGGACTAGCATCGCCGTCATAAATACGTTCTGGCTGTATACTGTAGTTCCTGCACTCGGTAAGTTAAACTTTACTACTGCTCCATGTAGGGGCACCATGTTCAACTCACTCTACTATTATGAGTATCAAGAGTGACCATTCCACCTTCTGTGTGGAGACCTCTATATTCTCCACAAGCGCTACATCGAAGTTGCAGTAATCATCATTACATGTAAGCCCTATTTTATTTATTTTTTTGCTACATCTGTCTTTTGCACCCCCGAGTTGCCTAAATACTGCATTATAAGGGCTCTCCTGCATTCTCATCTTTTGTACATGCATTAGTAGTATGAGAACTAGAGATGGGAAGGCCTGGCAAGCAAATTGAAAAATTGTGAAAAAACTGGATATTTACAACAAGGATATTTGTTTTCTATCCTTATATACAAGGATGGAATAACAACAAAAATATCCAGAAAAACACATTTTTAAAAAAAAAATATAAATTGATTTGCATTTTGATGAGTGAAATAAGTATTTGATCCCCTACCAATCATCAAGATTTCTGACTCCCAGGTGTCTTCTATACAGGTAAAGAGCTTAGATTAGGAGCACTCTCTTAACCAGTTGCTGACCGCCCACCGTGGCTTGACGGCGGCAACATGGTTCGTTATCGCGAAACGCCGTCACCTGACATAGGTACATAGTTAGTCCGGTTGAAAAAAGACACAAGTCCATCTAGTTCAACCAAAAAAAAAAAACAGAACAATTATATATAACCATACAATCCCTTATACAATCATTCACCCACAGTTGAGACCGCGAGAACGAGTATTGTTAGCGCGCGCCACCGGAGGCGCGCTCATTGTGTTCCGGGGGGGCCTGGGAGTGGGTAGGGCAGACTCGATGTCCGCCGGCTACTCGCGATCACCCCCCCCAGAGCGATAGAACGGAGGTCCGTGTATGTAAACACGGATCTCCGTTCTGACAGAGGGGGAAGGGATGTGATCACAGGCTTCCTGTATACTGGAGCCGTGATCACTCCCCTCCCCCTGCCAGCCCAGCCCCCATACAGTTAGAACACACTGAGGGAACACAGTTAACCCTTACAATGACCCCTCCAGGTTAACCCCTTCACTGCCAATGTCATTTACACAGTAATCAGTGCATTTTCATAGCACTGATCGCTGTATAAATGCCAATGGTCACAAAAAAGTGTCAAAATGGTCTGACATGTCCGCCGCAATATCGCATTACCGATAAAAATCGCAGATTGCCGCCATTACTAGTAAAATATAAAAACCCCATAAATGAATTCTCATCATTTGTAAACGCGGCAACTTTTGCACAAACCAATCAATAAACGCAGGTTTTTTTTACCAAAAATATGAGGAAGAATATAAATTGGCCAAAACCGATGAAAAAAAATTTATTTTATATTTTTTTGGGGATTTGTATTTTAGCAATAAGTAAGAAATATTGTTTTTTTTTTTTGCAAAATTGTCTCTCTTCTTTTGTTTATAGCGATGATCAGAAATGACACAGAGGTGATCAAATACCACCAAAAGAAAGCGCTATTTGTGGGGAAAAAAGGACGCAAATTCAGTTTGGGTACAATGTCGCACGGGCGCGCAATTGTCTGTTGAAGCGACGCAGTGACGAATTGCAAAAAGTGCTCTGGCCCTAAACTGGGAAATCCTTCCGGGGCTGAAGTGGTTAAAGGGAGTGCTCCTAATCTCAGCTTGTTACCTGCATAAAAGACACCTGTCCACAGAAGCAATCAATCAGATTCCAATCTCTCCACCATGGCCAAGACCAAAGAGCTGTCCAAGGATGTCAGGGACAAGATTGTAAACCTACACAAGGCTGGAATGGGCTACAAGACAATCACCAAGCAGCTTGGTTATAGGGTGACAACAGTTGGTGCGATTATTTGCAAATGGAAGAAACACAAAATAACTGTCAATCTCCCTCAGTCTGGGGCTCCATGAAAAATATCACCTCATGGAGTTTCAATGATCATGAGAACGGTGAGGAATCAGCCCAGAACTACACGGAAGAATCTTTCTCAATGATCTCAAGGCAGCTGGGAGCATAGTCACCAAGAAAACAATTGGTAACACTACGCCGTGAAGGACTGAAATCCTGCAGTGTCCGCAAGGTCCCCCTGCTCAAGAAAGCACATGTACAGGCCTGTCAGAAGTTTGCTAATGAACATCTGAATGATTCAAAGGAGAACTGGGTGAGAGTGTTGTGGTCAGATGAGACCAAAATCCAGATCTTTGGCATCAACTCAACTTGGCGTGTTTGGAGGAGGAGGAATGCTGCCTATGACCCCAAGAACACCATCTCCACCGTCAAACATGGAGGTGGAAACATTTGGGAGTGTTTTTCTGCTAAGGGGACAGGACAACTTCACTGCATCACAAGGGACAATGGACGGGGCCATGTATCGTCAAATCCTGGGTGATAACCTCCTTCCCTCAGCTAGGAAATTGAAAATAGGTCGTGAATGGGTATTCCTGCATGACAATGACCAAAAACACACAGCCAAGGCAACAAAGGAGTGGCTCAAGAAGAAGCATATTATGGTCCTGGAGTGGCTTAGCCAGTCTCCCGGCCCTTAATTCCATAAAAAATAAGTGGAGGGAGCTGAAGGTTCGAGTTACCAAACGTCAGCCTCGAAACCTTAATGACTTGGAGAGGATCTGCAAAGAGGAGTGGGACAAAATCCCTCCTGAGATGTGCAAACCTGGTGGCCAACTGCAAGAAACATCTGACTGACCTCTGTGATTGCCAACAAGGGTTTTGCCACCCAGTACTAAGTCATGTTTTGCGAAGGGGTCCAATTCTTATTTCACTCATTAAAATGCAAATCAATTTATAACTATTATGAAATGCGTTTTTCTGGATTTTTTTGTTGTTATTCTGTCTCTCACTGTTAAAATAAACCGACCATTAAAATTATAGACTGATCATTTCTTTGTCAGAGGGTAAACGTAGAAAATTAGCAGGGTAACTTTTTTCCTCACTATATATAACATGAAGACTTTAATGAAAGATTTCTGAGACTTTATGTAAAGTCTTAAAGTGGGTGTAAGGGCTCAAGGCTTTTTACCTTCATGCATTCTATACATGAAGGTAAAAAAACCTTCTGTGTGCAGCAGCACCCCCAGCCTCCCCTAAAACTTACCCGAACCCCACCTCGATCCACCGATGTGCACGAGAGTCTTGGCTATCCCAGGTCTCTCCCTCCTCATTGACTGAGACAGCAGCGGTACGCTTTCGCTTCCGCTACTGTCAATCACAGCCAGTGAGCCAATGAGGAGAGAGCAGGGGCAGGGCCTGAGCCACACTCCATATGTGAATGGAAAAGCTGCTTAATATGGGGGCACTAAGCAGAGGGAAGGACAAGAAGCGCTGGTAGGGGACTGCTCTGTGTAAAACCACTGCGCACAGCAGGTAGGTATGACATGTTTGTTTTTTTGTTTTATAACAAGCCTTTAATATCACTTTAAAATATTGAAAGTTCTCTCAGCTGAAGACAAGCAAATGCTGGAATACAATTCAAGTAACACTGTACTTCTGAATGCAGTTCTCAAACAAGAGAAATATACATATCTGCCACTAGGGGGCACTGCAGGGAAAGGCTCCAGTTTAATTTGCTTGTGGACTCTGTCTTCTACCTTCTACAGTTGTGTGATTGTTGGGATACAGTAGATAATAGCTTCTGTTCTCTCAGGTCTTCATTGACAGGTAAGAGGGTGAATTTGTCTGACAAATTAGTTTATCTTTTTAACCTTGAGGCTGGATTCACACCAGTGCTGTGCAAATTCCAGCTCTGATCTGTGTGAGAAGGAAAAGAGCCGCTGTTCAGCGGCTTGTCTCCATTCTCACACCGCATCAGCTGGCCGAGGAGGGGGGGAGGTGCAGTGAGGAGGGGGAAATAATCCCCGTTCAATGCCGAATACATCTGCAAATTAGATGCGTTCCCATTGAACAAAATGGGGCTGTAATTCGCACTGCACTGCACAGAAAACACACACATTTTCTGTGCAACACGGAGTGCGAATGCACCACACATATGTGAACCGGACACATTGAAAACAACATGTTTTCAAGTGTCCTGCGAATTGGATGCGGTGTAAGCTGCATCCAATTTGCATAGGTGTGAACCCAGCCTTAAATGATTCCTATTAATGTTCTCCACCATCACAGCATAATGTTTACCTGTAGCCTGGTCAGTAAATTGTTTTTTCTTTTCCTCCTCTCAGTAAAATGGTGAGACCAACACCTAGAGTTTGGAAACATTTCCACAGTGCAATTTCTGCTGAGAGCAAAGCTGCAATTTGCAAATACTGTGAGAAGAAATATTCTTTTCCAAATACTACAAGGAGGATATAACACATCCTGGCATGCCAGAGGTGTCCTAAAGACATTAACAAATACTTTATTGGATGAAATAATAAGGACTATAATGAAAGTGCGAGTAGCTTTTCCCTCCAGAGTTCTCATTCCAGAAACACTCTTTCTGCTGCTCCTGGATCATCCCAAAGTGTTTCTTCACCAGCAGTGTCTTCAAGGAAGGAAGTGTTAACCACAGTGTTATGAACCCGCAGTACCATTCATGGCTTACCTCTCTGCTTGTGTTCAGTTTAGAGACCATGCACCTCTCACCTGTGTGCTTAAGTAATTTTCCCTCAGCAGGGTTCCACCCCAGGCCCTAATTAAGAACACTATTTAACACCGTGCATCTTTGTGTGGTTCCTGCCATGTGCTCTTTGTCTGATTCCGTTAGCGACCTTGGCCTGTTCTTTGACTATTCCTGTCTGCTTGTTACCCTGACCTGGGCGTGCTCTCCTGTCTGTCCCTGTCTGAATGTTGCCCTGACCCTTGGCTTTCCTACTGACTATTCCCTGGATCAGCATTGTCAATAACTGAATATGCATATTAGCAGGAAGCTTTCATATTATTATGAGGGCAAGGGAGGTGGTTACCTGTTCTCATGTACAGGTATGTTGTTAACATATACAGTTCTTCTTATTCCATTTGTAATAAAAAAATATATAATTTTAAAAAGCAAGCTTAGTTTATTTACTGAATTAGCTGTACTTTTATTGCACGCATAATACTTTTACGTAAGCTGCATTTCACCTTCCCAGTGTAGCAAAACGACTTTCAATTTGTAAAACTACTCCACACTGATTTTTTTTTTAATTTTCCCACAACTCATATGTTTTCTGAAAAAAAAAACAGGATAAAAAAGTTTTTTTTTCCCATGGCTTCAACGTTTCCAGATATTTTACATCTCTAAGAACAAGCTTCAAACGGTAGAGGATTGAGGGAGCAGCCACTCCCTTAAATCTTCTTTATATAAGGGCTTTTCTTGCCCACTTTTTTAAAACAAAGTTCAAGACACCACATGGTTAATGCTCACAGGGGTTTTACATAATTTCTGTGCTACAAACAACTATTTGTCAGTCTTGCACTTGCAGTACTGCTGCTCTGGCCTCACACTTTAGGCCATGGGTGCTCAACCTGTGGCCCTCCAGCTGTTGCGGAACTACAAGTTCCATCATGCCTCTGCTCTTGGAAATCATGCTTGAAACTGTCAACGGCTTGCAATGCCTCATGGGACTTGTAGTTCTGCAACAGCTGGAGGGCCACAGGTTGAGCACCCATGCTTTAGGCCCTTTGTGTGTATCCTCCTGACAGTCTTCTCACACAAGCTACAGTATGTGCATGCACCTAGCAACTCCCTGCTGCACTGACTCCCACCTGTCTCCTAGGTGGAGCCTTCCTGACTCCTGGGCAGAGACCTTCTCTGTCCCCTGAGGTGGAGCCCTGAACCACAGTTATGGCTCCGATAAAAGCCCTGCACACAATTCTCAACTAGTGTGCTGGTTGTTCACAAAACCTGGACCCAAGATTGGAGACCTAATTCCTCCCACATTTTTACAAAGCTTCTGGACTCCAGGTCCCAAATCGGGTTTTACCAAGCTCTGAGGAAACTGAAAATCCAGTTTTCTCTATGTGAGACCAGCATTTTGGAGTCCCTCAACCTGTCTGGATGAGAACCTTGGGTAATACAAAACCCTTCCCAAACCATGGCTGGGCCCAGCACTATCACATTAGGAATGCCACTCATATAAGACAGATGCTAAATGACCAGTTGCTGAGGAATGGGCCATGGAGCAACACTACCACTCTCTAAGAATGAGAGCGTCCAAGTGCATTGGCTAGTTTTGCAGAATGTTAGTGGATCATTTTATTATAATAAATATCATTTGAATTCCTACTTCCTAAGTGGGACACTCAGATTTTTCCTTCTGGCTCCACCAGAACCATTGTTACTTAGAATCCAGAACTTCATCCACAAGATGGCGGCATTCAGCACTTTTACTTGCCATCGCTTAATGCATGTATCTAGGCACTTCTGGGAATTGTAGGCTGAAAGCAGAACTCTGTTCACAGTTTAGCTGAAAGTAGATTGCAAAGCCCATGAGCAAACAGCAAAGGGTGGGAGCATATAAAAGAAAAAGCCCAGGAGGAAACAGGGGAGTTGGAGAGAGACTTTGCAAGAGGAAAGAGTATATAAGAGCTTGTGTTGAGCCATGCGATTCTGGACTGGACCGGGAGAGTACTGAAAAGGCTGGGGAAACTAAGAAGGTGGCTGTCAAGCCAAACACAACATGTAAAGAGCTGCTTCGGGGGGAGACCTGTCTGCTCTGCGGAGCCACCACAGCCACATCTTCTATAAAAAGGGGGGCCCCCACCGCAGAATGCCTGCGCTTTTCTGATTGATGTAATAGGACTGGGTGAGAGGGTCACTGATCCATGCATAATTGCTACCAGTTACAGCTACTTTGTTGCCAGCCAGGTTCTCTAATGTTAAAAACATTCTTCAGCACTGGCCTCTAGCAGAGACAAATACACCAGTGCCCATTATTGCTGCATACTGCCAACCCTAAGTTGCCATCGTGACCACTGCCTGCAGGTTGCTGAACTGATTTAACTATTTGTTCCCTGCTAAGCTGAATCTTTTCCATGTGGCTATATGCACTTTGGTGTATGTCAATAAAAGAAGGCACTTTTGCTGTGTAAGTTCAAATCTTAAGGTGACCTGTACCAACAACTTTGCCTTTTAAAGGGAACTATCCTGTCCATGCCACATCTTAAAGGGACAGCATCTTACATTGCACGCCAACATAAGGGCCCCAACTAAGCCGGCAGAAGAACCAATTTTCAGACCGCGTCATAATCAGGGTTTATCCTGCTAGCCATACTTAGGCAGTCTAACCATTTTATCAGGCTTAAACCTAGACTCTCCTGACTGAGGGCCTACAAGTGAGCTAGCCAGTTTGTTTTCTTGTTTATTCTTACATGTCTCACTTAAGGAGTGATCTCCCAGTTGAAGAGCTATCGTTTATACCCTTGGTCCTGCAAGACATAGGTGGTCACTTGTCTGTACTGTATTGATTCGCTGTGCTTATTGATTAACCTTTTGAACTGCTGTATTTCTTTACTATTTTATTGCTTCCAAAACAACCTAGGTATTTCCTCTTATCACAGTTGGTGTGAATCTTTCTTGTAAAGCTGTCTTGAGATTCCCCGGTCAAGGTATTTCAGGGGTGTCAGCTGGAGTCATGGCGTCCGCTCTGCAGGTAGTGGCAAGGGGGGGCAATTGCCCCCCCCACCCCCTGGAATTGGCAAGGGTCCGCCACGGCAGACTTTTTTCTGAGTCTGCTGAGTGACTGCTGGCTGCTGCTCTCTGATCGTCTGTCCCTCCCTCACCCCCAATCATCCGATGTGATGACTCGGCCGCTTGCCTCCAGCCTCCAGTCCTTATACAGAGTGCAGACTGTCAGATATAGATCCAGCCGGTGTACACACCACTGGAGTGGTGTAAAATCGCTTACAGAGGAGGAGGAATCAAGGAGGAATCGTCGCTGCCTAGGCCTAATCACTAGAAATACTGAAGTCAAGTGGCATACCTTTTAGCAGTGAAGAACCACAGGTAACAGCAGTTACATTAGGAGGAACATAATATATATTGGAATTTTGGAAGTGGAACAGCTATTGCTGGAAAGATCATATAATCTGTCCTGTCCTGTATACAGCTATATATACTGTACACCCACCTTCCTCCCTGTATATAGAGACCTTCCTCCATCATCACTGACTGCAGATATACATTATCTGTCCTGTTACTGTATATAAAGCTGTATACAGGACAGATGATGTATATCTGCAGTCAGTGATGATGGAGGAAGATCTTTATATACAGGGAAGAAGGTGGGTGTATTTAGCTGTATATACCCATCTTCCTTCCTGAATATAGAGACCTTCTTCCATCATCACTGACTGCAGATATACATCATCTGTCCTGTATGCAGCTATATACACCCACCTTCTTTCCTGTATATATTAATACCATCCATCCCCTCTATATATACATACTGTGCACCCTCTGTACTGTACAGGCCACGTTTGACGGGCACAGTGAGGCTGCAAATGATGGGTACAGTGAGGCTGCAATTGATGGGCACAGGCTTGCTCTTTATGTGATAATGACTAAGCCCCTCCCCTTCATGACATTGTCAAAAAGGGCCGGAGCATGTGTGACCTTAAAATGATGCCCCCTGAAAAAAGTTCTGCGGACACCCATGGCTGGGGTGTGGCTCCAATTAGGGCTGAAGACTCAAATCAGCAGCTCCTTTGGGGGTTAGCGCTACAACCGCAAGCAATTGCACTGATTCTGGGGATCAAGTTCCACCCACTTTCCTATTATACCTATTTGACTACTTTAACATAACTGCTTTTTTGGGTCGGGATAACTAACAGCCAAGTCGTACCATGCCGTCCAACCAACCTAACATATTACAGATACCAAATATAACCTGTAGTGAGTGATACTCCTGAGTTTCAGCTTGACACAGATATTGTAGGGTCCATAGTTCACATGGAACTATTATGGAATAATGAACATAATGGGCTAATCTTATGCAAACATGAGTAATAAATCAACAGACGTTTGGTCTTTCTGTGTGGTCAGTAGCGTACTTCTCTTCCATTTATCTCATCCGACACAATATGGATATCATTAATACATAACTAGTATAATCCCTGCTGGCGGCTGTGCTTATTGGCAGAAACAATACAAGCTACTGACTTCTTTGGATTGCAAGCTTTTTGTTGCTTTGTAAATATACAGGCCAAACTCATGTTTCATCCCTTTGTTCTTTCACGTCTGCATTATTAGACCTCATTCACGTCTGCAAAGAACAAGAGAAGGCTGGACGGCCGCACTCCAATGCAACACCTTTATTAAAGTCCAATAAAATCCATGAAGTCACACAGGTAAAGGAACAAGATAGCTGACGCGGTTCATACCACCAATGGGTGCTTAAGCTAATGCGCTTTTTTGTGCTTTTATTACGCAACAGCATAGGGCAGACCATTCAATTGAATGTGGGCTGCCCTAAGTGTGACAATTGTACCAAAAGATCTCATGCGTCTTTTTCAGGTGCAGAGCTTGGCATATTTTCTTATTGGAAATTTTGGCTTGTTTTTCGTGCATTTTGTTGCGAGACAAAATGCGTGTCTGCTAGCTACTTTTAGGGTGCCATTAAGGATTAATGGCACTGCAAGTGCAATGTGCATTTTGGCATTTTTTTCTGGAGTGCTCAGGTGTGAACAGGGCCTAAAACTGCAGCATACAGGAGCTTATACCAAGTTCTTTTTTTTTTGTAAAGCCTCGTACACACGATTCGACGGTCGTACGACCGAACGGCCCAAATCTTATGTTGGCTGTTGTATCTCGCATACTGATGTGCACTAAGCGATCGTACGACCAAGCCTAACGTAGTGACGTGTTACGAGCGTATAAAGAGGAAGTTCAGGTGAATGTAATTTGTGAATTAGGAACATAGGTTTCCCAGAACAGACACTTCTGGGCGTTCCTGACTTCTGAGCATGCGTGTTCTGCACAGTACAACTTGTTGGACCAACTTCTCTGCATACACGGTACAACAGTTGTACGACCGCTTGTTGTACAACCAAAGTTTTCTAGTTTGCTCATACAACTCCTGTTTTATGACCGTCATACGTCGGCTGTTCTAATCGCACGTACTAACGGTCGGATGATTGTACAACAAGCGGTCGTACGACCGTTTTCATACGACCGTCGCATTGTGTGTACGGGGCTTAAGTCATTGGGAGCAGGTGAATTAGAAAGGGTTTCAGCTCTCTAAAATTGCATATGGGTTATAATGCCAGTTTGAATGCAAAATGTGTGTAGCAGTTTTTCTAAAGGCCGCTACACACAGTAATGGGACAAGGTCATCTAGAGCCCAGGGCAAACATTCCAAACTGCGCCTTCCCCAAGATGTATGAGTGTTATATTTCAGCAAATATTCCCCACCAAAAAATGAACATGAATCTGCATGCTTAAACTCTAAGCATAGATCTCCCAGGACAAATCCACCCCTTGCTGAAATCCTTTCTAAACACGACCCTCCCCCCTAAAGTCGTTCCCCACCTAAACAGGACCCTCTAGATACGAATCTCAAATTCGTACGTCTAAGTACAAGTAAAAAACCACCCCTTATAAACGACTTTATATTGTGAGTATGTAGAACCCCTTCCGCGTCAAACCTTACAAAC
>BLSH010549800.1:2802889-2813621 GCA_018402905.1 Glandirana rugosa | reverse complement strand
GCTACACATAATGGCCATATATAATGTGGCCATTAAGCATGCCTGGTGTTCAGATCATAGGTGTTTCAATATTTAGAGAGGTATTTGCTTTATTTTATGCTGTATGCTGTGCTAAGTAAAGAGCAGGGCTAATCATGTCATGTTTGCACTGGTGTGAAGGGACCCCCTGCCAGGTTCCCTGATGTAAGGAAAATATACTTTGCTCTTGGAGCCAGGCTCTGCATTTTCACAGATGTCCTAGATCATTATTTTGTACCCATCCATTGTGCATATCTTTTTTTTAATCATACCCCTGGGATTGCTTTACTAAAGGCAAATAGATTGTGTACTTTTCAAGTGCAGTTGCTCCAGAACGTAGTAAATGAGGTAGAGCTCTGCTAACCTACATCATCCAATCATGTGAAAGCAAAAATGCAGTTTTTTTTTTCTTGCATGCGACTGGGTATTCTTTGTAAAATGAAGCTTCATTTAATTTACTAAACTCTGGAGCACCTGCATTTGCAAAAGTGCACAGTCTATTTGCCTTTAGTAAATCAACCCCCCTGTTTTTGCACCTAATCCATCTGTTGTTAAATTGTCTATTGCTAATAACACTATGCATCCCATCTGTTTTCCCTCTAATATGTGTCTGGTATCTGATCAAGTGCACTCCCTCCTTGATCAAAGATTTATGTTATCTAATAATTGGCGCCATAAATGGGTTGGCCATTATTACAGTGGCAGTAAAACCAAATAGCTTCTGCTGCTATTGTGGGGATGAATTTCTGTAGCAGTTGCAGCTACAGAGGTCAGGGCTTGTTTGTTTAAAACTAATCTACTACTTGTTAAGAATATGTAAATATTCAAATGTCCATAGCCCATCTGCAGTTCCACTTTAAGTTTCCACTCATGCTATTGTGCAGCTCCCATGTCTGATTTGGGACAGAGGGAACATAAGCAGGGTAGAGGGCATGATAGAGTCTACTATAAATCCCTCCATGTATGGGAGGAAAGATGCGGACTTCATACTTCACCAGCATCAAGCATGGAAGTAACCCATGTGGACTTCATACTCCACCAGCATCAAGCATGGCAGTAAGTAACCCATGTGGACTTCATACTCCACCAGCATCAAGCATGACAGTAAGTAACCCATGTGGACTTCATACTCCACCATCATCAAGCATGGCAGTAAGTAACCCATGTGGACTTCATACTCCACCAGTATCAAGTATGGCAGTAAGTAACCCATGTGGACTTCATACTCCACCAGCATCAAGCATGACAGTAAGTAACCCATGTGGACTTCATACTCCACGCATCAAACATGACAGTAAGTAACCCATGTGGACTTCATACTCCACCAGCATCAAGCATGGCAGTAACCCATGTGGACTGGATGGCAGAGAGAAAAAGATTGGAGTCTTCTCCTATCACATTCTGCATGCCAGCAAAGCAAAGAGATTAAAACTGGAACAGTCAATGCAAATGGTTGGTATGTTGTAAACAGGTGGCACATCACCTGTTCTGCCGTGACACGCATCATATGCCATGGCACCCAGCTTGGGAACTGCCACTATTACTGAACTCTACCTGAACCTTACACTGGCCTAGCCCTCTGTCTGTTGCTGGGGAACTTGCAGCAGCTTATCTAAAAATTCAAATCCACAATGAGGTCCAGAGGTGAACAACTGACAAGGTTCTAGACAGGTTTCTGCAGCTACTGCTACTTTTATACCACTGTAAATCATTTATTTAACGTTTAGTTTGCCTTTTTCAAAATTTGCAGCAACTCATATTTGTAAAACCAGCTATAGACAGATTGGAATAAGGAAAGTTCAGCAGGAGCCGGCCAAATTTCGATCCATCTATGGGCAGGCTGGTTGCACTGAAGTTGGCATGAAAACACAAAGCCTGCCCCAAAATGGCAGCTGTAATACAAAGATATACTACAGGGCAAGACATGGTAAGTCAGTAAAATATCAGCTGCAGAGAGACTACAGGCAATACTAGTGGCAACGAGTAACTCTGCCATAATGCTATGCATACTTGCATATTACAATGGAACTATAGAAAACATATTTTTTTCATTTTGGATAGAGTAAGGGAGGGTTATAACTCCTTTTGCCATCTGTGTCCCATTGTGGAGATTTCCCTTCACTTCCTGTCCCATAGCCAAACAGGAAGTGAGAGGAAATCCCTGCATATTAAGGGAATCTCTTGGGGACCCCCAGGTCACCAGAACTAGTGTCCCCATTGGAGGATTTCCCCTCTATTACATTTCTGGGGACAACCCAAAATGGGATTTTCTTTTACTTTCAATTTCAATGATAATGGTAAACAGGACAAATAGGGAGGGCGAATCTCCCTAACGAGGGTACAGACAGCAATGAATATTGCTCTATCCAAAACGAAAGAAAAAATTTTGCCTTTAGTTATACTTTAATGCAAGTGCTGCCTCTGCACCTTGCTACAGTTTACCTTACATTTAAACACACACCCACTTGTGTAGCCAGATGTTGCCTTCACCATTCATTATTGTGGCTCTGCAGCTTTTAGGTTTCAACTACCTGCAGGCCTGCATCCCATTCACCCCCCACCCCACCACCACATTTTTTTAACCCCTGCTTACAGGGTAGCCCGTTGCGCATATTTCAGATACTCACCCACCCAGAGTATCCAGCGTTGTCCTGCTGAGATCCTCTTGTCTTTTGCCACCACTCGGTCTCTAACTGCGACATCATCGATAGGCCCGTTAACTCCTCTGGGTTCAGCCAATGTGCCTCCCCATGTAGGGATTTGCTTCTTTTGATATGTAACATGCAAATCCCAAGAGACACAGCAAATACTGTGGCGAGTTACATGCTTGGGGGGCTGCACATTTTGTTGCTAAAATAAAAGGTATATAAAGAAAAAAAAAACATTGCTATTCGTGTAGCGGAGGGGATGAGGGGTGGATTGAAGGGAATATTCTTGCCCAATATAACACTACTGAGAAAACAGATCAGACAACCAAAAAAAGAGGTTCAAATGAGATTCTTCAGCGACCAAGGCAAAAGCCATCCAAAAATACCTGTGAGTTTAGAGGACACGCATTCCTGTTTATTGTGGTCGATTTGTAACAATATCCAAGACCCCTTAGCTACTTCTACCACTGCCACTACCAAG
The DNA here is from genome assembly GCA_018402905.1 of Glandirana rugosa. NCBI lineage: Eukaryota > Metazoa > Chordata > Amphibia > Anura > Ranidae > Glandirana > Glandirana rugosa. The sequence goes on along the minus strand of BLSH010549800.1, from coordinate 2,810,474 downwards.
CAGTTGTCTACATTTACAAGGTATTTTATTCCGAGGGAAACAGACTACGTGACTTTCTCCTGTACAAAATGACCTATTTTAGTCTCCCAGGTGTAAAACAGTAGTCCTTTAACCTAAACTCAATTGTTAAGCCAGCAATATATGGATTGAAATCTGGCTGGTTCAGTAGAATTTCAATTTATTTATGGGCACGGTGGTTGTACAGAAGTCGATCTACCAATCGCACAAGCACCCTGTTAGAAAATTTCCGCTCAGTTATCGTCGCTGGCTATAGCTAGCAGATATGATCAGCGTATTCTGTATTCTGATGGCGGCAAAGTCTCCCCACTCTGACAGACTACAAAGATGGGAGGATTCCCCCATCCACATCAAATGTGTGGGTGGGGGAATCAATTTTTTTTTGTTCAACCCGCTAGTTCAATGAAAAACAAGAATCATCTATTGGCTGCCTTAAAGCCCGTACACATGATCAGAAAATAATTTGAAAAATACAGCTTTCCGAATTTTTATTCTGCCATACGAGAATTTTTGTAACTTTTTTTTAATCAACAAATTTTTGAAACTTTAGTAAACTCTTAATTTTGGATATTAGACTGGCATGCAAAAAAATGGATGATCATTTTTCCAATAATATCATTGTGTGTACTAGGCATTAGAGTAAATCTACACCTACCCTCTAACAATAACCCTAAACTGCAGCTCAAAATCATAATATTACAGCAATAAATACTATATTATGATGGCAATAAATCACATTAGCAATTAAATTAGATAAATAATTTAATGCCCATTTACGGTGTGCCAAAATCAAACTATTGGGTCATTTTTACAAACTTCATAAAGATTCCTGCTGCTGTTGATTAAAAACAAATCCATGAAAAGGCATTGTTGCTTTGTATGAACTTTGCTTATGATATAAAATATATAGTATATTGTATAGATAGATAGAGATAGGATAAAGGAGAAATTTCACTTAACAGTATTATCTGAAGTGGATATATTTTACTCTTTTGGCCTGTAAGGCTATCCAAGCATAACCTATCTGCCATATAACAGCTTACTTGGGTAAAAGTAAATCCATGGGCACTCTGTAGACCCTTTAACTTTAACAACCAAATGGCAATGAATGCTTATGATAGAGGATAAAGGATGGTCCCCGTACCATGAATACGCCACATCACAATGATGAGTAGAGGAAAGACATGGCAGCTAATTGCAAATATGCAGTGGTCCTAAAACACATGAGCACAAAGACAAGAGTGCTACCCAAATAAATAATAAATATGATAAATAACCAAACAGTAATTTAAATCATTCACATATGAAGAGACACAAAGATTTTTCAGAGGTTAAAAGTATGCCTATAATGGTAACATATAGCTAATAGTGAACACAACAACATTTTAAGCAATAGCAACAGTTTACAATGTATTTAAAGGTCTTACATGGAAGTTGCCCATGTTGGCCGGGGTAATGCAGTCCTTCTAGGCGTTTGCTGCTTTGTCTGTAGGGAAATCTTACAGTCCAGTTTTATTGGATGGGCGAGATTAATAAGTAACTCCTCTTATTATCTGCTTGGCCTTTCTACATAGTTTTGGTGGCCTATCAGCTATGACTCTTCAGGATGATCTCCAGGACATAGTTTTGTGACAGTTCAAAGAACAAGAGTGGATTTTCTTTCTATTTAGAGATTTAACTACAGAAACATTTTATAATTCAGCCTTAGTTTTAGAAATAATGGATTCTTTCCTAAATTTGCAATTTCTTTCTGTTAATACTACTCATCATCAGTTGAAAATCAGTTGAAATTTTATCTCTATTTTCTCTTATCTTACCTACTTAAAGCTCCATCTAAAAGGGGAAGCTCCGCTTGTCTGCCTCCTTCCCCCTCTGCTGCCATATTTGGCACCTTTTGGGGTGGGGGGGAGCGGGTACCTGTTTTTAACAGATATCTGCTCCCACTTCCGGCTTAGTTCGCCACAGCGCACTGATCCGGAAATTCCCCTCCTTTCCCCCGCAGCTGACCCATTCATAATGCACAGTATGAAACCAGCTGTGAAGCTCCACTTCCAGTTTCCCTTAGTCAAAATGGCGGCAGCAGCATCCGATAGCCGATTGAAAAATTGGCTCGGGTGAGGGCACCACTGGATTCCTGGACATGTAAGTGCCCTAATATTAAAAGTCAGTAGCTACAGTATTTGTAGCTGCTGACTTTATTTTTTTTCTGAAAGAGCCTGGAGCTCCGCTTTAAATCAGGCTTTCAGATATTTTTTTTACACAAGAATGATGACTTTGCTTCTAATCCCATTCTCTGCCTTCTTTGGTTTTGCATACTTAAAGTGTTTGTAAAGGCTGAAGGTTTTTACCTTCATGCATGCTATACATTTAACCCTTCTCTTCTCTATTCTGCTACTGGCCACCTTTATGACATAATCTCTCCCCTGTCCTGTCCTGACAACCTCTGTTTACAACAGTTCACTCTCATCATCACTGGATGCACTTGCTCCTCTAACTACACGCAGAATCAGGCCCCGACCGTTACAACCCTGGCAAACTGACAACACTAGAAATCTCAAGAGACATTGCCGTGCTCTTGAACGACTGTGGCGTAAAACCAAATGCCTGCAGGACTTCACCCTATATAAATCTGCCCTTCTAAAATACAATTCCTGCCTCCATGCTGCCAAACAAGCCTACTTTGTCTCTCTTATTAATACCTTGTAATCCAGTCCCCATTGGCTCTTCTCAACCTTAACTCTCTGCTTCATCCCCCACCCCCTCTACCCACTAACTCACTCACTGCCCAAGAGATTGCCAATCCCTTCAAAGACAAGATTGATGCAATACGTGAGGACACCTCCACTGTGCATAAATCTTCCCCACCCAACATACTTTGCCTAACAGCACAGTCAACACTCTCCTCTTTTGAACTGACTACTACTGAAGAGGTTACAAAACTTTTCTCAAATGTGCACCTAACCAATTGTCCCCTGGATCCTGTTCCCTCACAACTACTACGATCACCCTCTTATTCTATTCTATGTTCCCTCACTCACATCTTCAATCTCTCCCTCTCTACTGGTATCTTCCCCTCCCCTCTAAAACATGCGCAGATCACTCCCTTACTTCAAAAGCCCTCACTGGGCCCCACCAACCTGAACAACTTAAGACTCATCTCATTGCTCCCATTCACCTCTAAACTTCTAGAACACTTAGTCTACAACCGTCTTAGCTCCTACTTCAGTAAAAAATAACCTTCTTGACTCATTACAGTCTGGCTTTCGCTCGCAGCACTCCACAAAAACTGCCTTGCTAAAACTCACTAACGATTTACTAACTGCTAAAACCAATGGCCACTACTCCATACTCCTACTTCTTAACCTCTCTGCGGCCTTCGATACTGTTGACCACCCACTCCTTCTCAATAAATTCTGTTCCCTTGGCCTCCAAGATTCTGCTCTATCCTGGTTCTCTTCCTAACTATCACAGCACTCCACCAGTGTTACCTACAACTCTGTCTCCTCCTCTACATTGCCCCTTTCTGTGGGGGTTCCCCAAGACTCTGTTCTTGGACTCCTTCTCTTCTCTGTCTACACCTCCTCCCTTGGTCACTTGATAACCACCCACGGCTTCCAATACCATCTACATGCCGATGACACCCAAATCTATCTGTCTATTCCTCACCTCACTCCTTCAGTCACCCCTCGCATTACTAACTTACTAACTGACATATCAGCATGGATGTCACACCATCCTTAGACGAAATCTCTTTAAAACCAAGCTGGTAATATTCCCCCCTCCCCCGCGCCCGTGACCCCCTCCATGAATTTTCCATCAAAGTCAACAATGCAACCATCAATCCCTCCCCTCATGCCAGGGTACTAGGTGTAATCCTAGACTCTGACCTGCCCTTTCAGCCTCAAATCCAATTGTTGTCAAAAGCTTATAGAATTCACCTCCGTAACATCTCTAAAATACGCCCCTTTCATGACACCACCAAGGTGACTATTGCAACTCCCTTCTCATTGGCTTGCTTCTCCATAGCCTATCCCCTCTTCAGTCTATCATGAATGCTGCTGCCAGACTTATCCACCTTACCAACCGCTCAGTGTCTGTCACCCCTCTCCTCCAATCCTTACACTGGCTCCCAATCACCCAGCAAACTAAATTCAAAATACTAACCACAACATCCAAAGCCATTCACAATTCTGCCCCGATCTACATCACTAAACTTGTCTCCAAATATCACCCAAACCGTACCCTCCGCTCCTCTCAAGACTTCCTACTCTCAAACTCCCTTGTATCCTCGTCCCATGCTCGCCTCCAGGATTTCTCCAGAGCCTCTCCCATCCTCTGTCCGGATATCTCCTTCTAAGCTCTTCTGAGCAGGGCCCCCTTAATCCTCTTGTATTTAATTGCATTGTAACTATATTGTCGCCCTTTTATATTGCAAAGTGTTGCGTAAAATATTGGCACTATATAAATCCTGTAGTAATAATAATAATAATAATACTAAAGGTAAAAAACCTTCAGTGCACTGCCCCCCCCCCCCCCCAATACTTACCTAAGCCTGATCTCGATACAGCAATGTCCTCGAGACCCCAGTCTCTCCCTTCTAATTTTTTTAAATTCTCTTTATTAAGTCAAGATATTCCAAACAGAATATACATACAGTGGTAACAGGGTTAAGCTGTATATAGGTCAAACTCAAGTACATAGAACAAACCACAGTACGTCTGATGTAGGTATCTACCATGACACAGATGGCGTCTTGACAGCATCGAAATATCTTCAAGTGTTTTTTATTGTATATTATATTGAACCCATGATTCCGTAGTATCATGACGGTAATTTGGAATGTACACCTGGGTTCATCGACCCCTTTCAGGGGGAACAAACTGCATAGCGTCTATTGAGTACATCAACTAAACCGACTAGAAAAGAAAAAGAAAAAAGAAAGAGAGCAGACAACCTAGCATTTTGGCCCGAAGGGGGAGGAGAAGGAAACGAAAGAGAGAAAGAGAGGGAGGGGAAAAAAAAAAGGGGGAGGGGAGGGGGAGGAGTTAGGGGAGGGTGTAGGGGTAGGGGGAAGAGGTCATAGACCCCTACGCCAGGGGGAGCAGGTCGAATAGTTAGGCCTATGTCTCCAGGGTCTCCATTTTTCCGTGAACTGTTCCTCCGTGTTGGACAAGGAAGCGGTCAATTCCTCCATTCGGTGTATGTGATTGACCTTGGAGTACCATAGGGTCTTAGTTGGGGGCTGAGATTGTTTCCACAGGGCTGGCACACATGCTCTTGCGGCATTGAGAAGCTGCATCGTGAGAGATTTTTTGTATTTCGAGATGGGTCTCTTTGAAAGGTGGAGAAGGCAAGCAGCCGGGTCATCACTAACCTCAACTGCTGTCAGGTTCTTAATTGTAGAAGCTACCTCGTCCCAAAAGGGCCTAAGTATGGGGCAAGCCCAAAAAATATGAATAATCGTACCTTCCCCCGAACCACACCTCCAGCAGAGGTCTGGCAGGGACCTATTCATCTGATGAAGTACATGAGGGACCCTATACCATCTGGTGAGAATCTTGTACCCAACCTTCTGGTATTGACTTGCCATAGAAGATTTGTGTGCCAGAAGAAGGATCTTGTCAATCTGGGAGGGGGTGAATTGTATGTGCAAATCTCTTTCCCACCTACGAATGAAAAGCGGGGGTGAGTCCGCTGGGGTATCTGAAAGAAGCCCATATAGAAGGGCAAGTGTGTGTCTGGTAGGTTCTCCGTTACTGCAGATAATCTCAAAAGAAGTGAGGTCACGGGGGCAGTACTGGTCTTTCTGTAGGGACTGCAGGAAATGTTTAACTTGGAAGGCACTAAAAGGATCTAGTAGGGGGTCCACCAGTCCCGTAATGTCCCCCAAAGAGGGAAGAGCGCCCTCCTTCCAGATGTCACCTACTCGTGATTTCCCCTGATGTGCCAGTCTCCTAACCCCTCGGCTTGTAAGCCCCGGGGTGAAGGCTGGGTTGCCCACGACTGGAGTCAGTGGCGATGGAAGTGGGGCTAGGGTCGAGGAGCGGAAGACTGATCCCGCCACCTCCAGGGTTGCCCCTATCAACGGGTGATCTGTCATTTCCCCTGTGTGTCGAAATCGGCACCATGGCAAGGTCGCGAGGGGTAGAGAGATATCCTCACTTTCCATTGCCACCCACTGTTTAGATTCGGCATTGCAGTGCCAGTCCACCACCCTGGAGAGGTGGACGGCTTTGAAATATCTGAACAGGTCAGGGAACCCCAGGCCCCCCTTCAATTTCGTGAGTGACAAGGTTTGTAGTCGGATCCTTGAAGGTCTACGTGACCATATGAAGTCCCGAAACAACGCCTGAAGTTGTTTGAAAAACCCCGACGGGATACGGATTGGAATTGCTTGCATTACGAATAACACCCTCGGAAGGATGGTCATTTTGACCGCTGCGCAGCGCCCGAACCACGACAAGGTCAGTGAGTGCCACCTCTGAAGCTCCACTTTCAACTGATGGAGTAAGGGGGTATAGTTGGCAGAATATAAGTCAGCCGGATCCGAAGTGATATTGATCCCTAGATATTTAATAGGGGCGTTCGTCCAGTTGAACGCAAATGACGAGCGTAATCTAATAGCCTCCGGGGAGGGGGTCGTGACGTTGAGGGCCACGGACTTAGACATGTTGATCTTATAGTTCGAGATTTCCCCATATGTCCGCAATGCTGCCAGAATATTGGGCAGAGATATTCCCGGGGAGGTGACAAAGAATATCAGGTCGTCTGCGTACGCCGCTACTTTGTGGTGTCCCGAGGGTTTCCGCAATCCCGCAATGTCTGGGTTTCCTCTGACTGAGCAGAGAAAAGGTTCAAGGGACAAGATAAAAATTATCGGGGATAAGGGGCACCCCTGGCGCGTCCCGTTCCCCATTGAGAAAAAGTCCGAACACCAATCGTTTACTCGGGCAGCTGTTGACGGGCACGAGTAAAGAGAAAAGATCCAACTAAGCATGTTAGGTCCCAGTCCTATGTGTGACAGGGCGGCCCGCATAAAATGCCAGGCCACCCTGTCAAATGCTTTCTCCGCGTCAGTAGAGAGGAGAATGAACGGTTCCCGTGTTCTGCGTGCGGTGTGTATGAGATTGAGCACCCGAATGGTGTTATCCCGTGCTTCGCGTAATGGCACAAAGCCCGCTTGGTCGAGGTGTACGAGTGACGGAACGTATGGAAGAAGCCGGTTCGCCAGGATTTTAGCGAACAGCTTCAGGTCCACGTTAAGAAGGGCAATTGGACGGTAGCTTCCGCAGTGAGCCGGGTCCTTGCCATCTTTGTGTATGAGTGTAATGTATGCTCTCAGTGCATCCATTGGTAGCTTACCCTCTTCCTTTAGTGTATTGTACATAGTCAAGAAATGAGGGGTGAGGGTATGGGCAAATGTTTGGTAGTAGAAGACCGTAAAACCGTCCGGACCGGGAGCTTTATGTGTTATGTGATTTCCTTCTCCCATTCGATGGTTACCTACGTGACTCTCGTATGTAATGTGAGTATGTGTTTCTACCGTTCCTGGGCCGAGTGACGCCTT
>BLSH010549800.1:2790969-2802879 GCA_018402905.1 Glandirana rugosa | reverse complement strand
GAATATCAGGTCGTCTGCGTACGCCGCAACTTTGTGGTGTCCCGAGGGTTTCAGCAATCCCGCAATGTCTGCATTTCCTCTGACTGAGCAGAGAAAAGGTTCAAGGGCCAAGATAAAAATAATCGGGGATAAGGGGCACCCCTGACGCGTCCCGTTCCCCATTGAGAAAAAGTCCGAACACCAATCGTTTACTCGGACGGCTGCTGACGGGCACGAGTAAAGAGAAAAGATCCAACTAAGCATGTTAGGACCAAGTCCTATGTGTGACAGGGCGGCCCGCATAAAATGCCAGGCCACCCTGTCAAATGCTTTCTCCGCGTCAGTAGAGAGGAGAATGAACGGTTCCCGTGTTCTGCGTGTGGTGTGTATGAGATTGAGCACCCGAATGGTGTTATCCCGTGCTTCGCGTAATGGCACAAAGCCCGTTTGGTCGAGATGTACGAGTGATGGAACGTATGGAAGAAGCCGGTTCGCCAGGATTTTAGCGAACAGCTTCAGGTCCACGTTAAGAAGGGCAATTGGACGGTAGCTTCCGCAGTGAGCCGGGTCCTTGCCATCTTTGTGTATGAGTGTAATGTATGCTCTCAGTGCATCCATTGGTGGCATACCATCTTCCTTTAGTGTATTGTACATAGTCAAGAAATGAGGGGTGAGGGTATGGGCAAATGTTTGGTAGTTGAAGACCGTAAAACCGTCCGGACCGGGAGCTTTATGTGGTTTTGTCTGGGCCATGGCTAGTTTGAGTTCGTCCGCCGTGATATCGGTCTCAAGCTTGTCTGCCATTTCCCTGGACAGGGATGGCATCCCAGAGTCTGCGATATATCTCCTACCACGTCCGTTCGTGCCGTCACTTCTTCCCGAGAAAGATCGGGGTGCAGGTTATACAGTTGTCTGTAGAATTTATGGAATTCTTGGGAGATCTCCTTAGAGGAGTGAATTTTGTCTCCTCGGTTATTGACTATATTGGCTATGTATGTTCATTTCCTTGGGCCTCGTAACGCCTTGGCTAGCATCGACCCAGGTTTATTGGAGAATTCGAAGAACGATCTCCACGCCCACTCCAGTCGGCCTATAGCTTGCCGGTAGAGTAGAGCATTCAAAGCCTCCCTGGCCTTAGTCAGCTCCAGAAGATGAGCTGCCGCCAGGGATCTTTTGTGTTGCAATTCCAGAGAGCGAACCTGAGCCAGGAGCTTGTTGATCTGATCTGCCCTGTCTCTTTTCCTCTGAGCACCCCGTCTAATAAGAACCCCTCTGATCACGCACTTGTGGGCCTCCCAGACCGACGCCGGAGAAACAGATGGGTCACAGTTAGTGGCGAAGTATTCGGAGAGTGCATGGGCGATTTCCTGGCGGATCTCGGGGACTTGAAGTAGGGACTCATTGAGTCTCCACGTAGGTGGGCTGGCTCGTGTCTCCCCCAGGCGTATCGTGAGAGAGGTCGGGGCATGATCTGATAGGGAGATCACTCCAATCTGCGAGGTCGTCACCAGGGGTAAGTCTCTATGTTGGATCAAAAAGAAATCGATCCTGGAGTATGTTTGATGGACCGCTGAGTAATGGGTGTAATCTCTATCCCTGGGATGCATTATTCGCCAGGGGTCAACTAATTGCAGGTTGGTTAACTCTCCCCTCAGCCTTTTCAAGTATGAAAACGAAAGGTGCGAGGCACCTCTGGAGACATCTAGCAAGGGCTCTGGTGAGAAGTTAAAATCTCCTCCTAGTATCAGAGTGCCCTCCTGGAAATCCAGCAGAACTGGGACTAAGGCCCGTAAGAAACCGAGTTGGTCGGAGTTTGGAAGATATACGTTGGCCAGGGTCACTGTGGTGGTTCCAATTTTCCCCTTCACCAAGAGATAGCGCCCCTGAGGGTCCACCTGTTCCTGCAGATACGTCCACTGGACTGATTTAGCTATAAGAATACTGACTCCTTTCGAGCGTGCTATGGGTGAGGGAGCATGATGTCCAGTAGGGAAGTCCCGGTTGGAGATCCTAGGGATCATCTGCTGTTTGAAATGAGTCTCTTGGAGGAACACTACCTGCGAGCGTGACCTTTTAAGCTCTGCTAGTAACCTAGAGCGTTTCTCGGGTGTGGCAAGGCCCCTCACATTCCATGAGGTGAACCAGAGTCCCATGGCGCCGGGTTGGTGCCGTGTGTTCCCCTCTGGCATGGTGTCCAAAGCCCCTGCTGAAGGGGAGGGGAGGGGAGAGAGAAGAGAAGGAGAGAGAGAAAAGAAAAAAAAAAAAAAAAAGGGGGTGGGGTGGGGTTAGAAAGGGGGAGGGGGCGGGGAGAGAGAGAAGGAAGAGGAGAAGAAAAGAGTTAAGAGCAGATATTAAAAGTAGGGCAAAAGTGTAGTTCTGGCCCCCTAGCCGATAGCAGAAGGGTAGATGTAATATGTAATACGAGTAGAAGGTAGGGGAAATCAAAGGGTATCTAAAGACGGCTTACTAAAGCCTTGCGCTAACGCGCAACCTACTGGTGGGTAATGGAAGGTTGACTATGAGAAGCGATGGGAGAGTGTGCTAAACCGGGAGAGACTATAAAACAACATCAATGTTTCAAACCTTCAAACGATTGTTCCCACCACGAGGTAGGTAAACCCCACCACCTGGTGAGAAGATTAAAATGAGAAAGCAATTATAAATAATACCTGTACAAATATGTGACCTAGTAACCATAACAGGGCGGAGACCCCTCGGGCATCGGAGGGTGGGTGTCACGCCCCCCCCCCATACCACCGCGTCCTCACGTATCCCACAGCCGACAGCGGGAGGCGGGTGTGGGCTGTCGATGGGACCGGCCCCCGTCTCCCCACTGCAGGCCCAGAACAAGTGAGTAATAGTTAAACCGGTATGACGAGGCACCGGATCTCCGGAACCGTCCCGTCCTCAGGACCCCCTCAGAGAGAGGATCCTCAAGGGCGGGAGGGATATCAACACAGGGACCACCATCACATAGTAAATTCTATTTAGTTTGTGCAAACCAGGCCCCGTTGGAGCGTCAAACATTTTTAAACTCTACTATTGTTTATCTCGGGGTAGTAGTTGACCCAATTGTTAAGGGAAGGCCCCGGCCTCCCCCCTCGCCGCCCGCCAAGCAAAAAGGCAGCGCCAAAAAAAAAAAAAAAAAAAAATGTATTTCACCCCTCTCTTTATCTCAACGAGGGGGAAATCTGATCCTCCCCATTCCGGTTGCTGGTGCAACAGGTAATTTGGGATAACATCGTAGGCAGAGTCTAGCCTGGCATTGGCGACAAGGGCAAGAGACCGACACCCCCTCCAGAACAAATAAAGACATATGCTAGAGAAGATCTCCGTCAAGGAGAGGCCAACATTCAACCTGTAGAGAGTCCGTGTCTCAGTGTCTATACATATGTACTGAACCTCTCATCTGCTTGAGGCGTCCATTGTTATGGTAGCCATGAGACTTAAAGATAAAAGTCATGTGTATCAGGAGTTGCATAAAAAGTAGCAACCGCTGGCAGGGTATCCGAGGTACGCATGGGGCCAACTGAATGTTCGGACATGCCGCTTAAAAAAAAGAAAAAAGAAAAAAGATGGTACCTGAGTTGGGGGTCAGGAGACCCCATAGTAAGGTCTGTCCGTGGCCGCGCCCCTACCGGCATGGCTCGTAGGAGGGCAGGGGTCCGGCCTAGGAACTCATTGCTCTGAGGTAGACGGGGTCACCCGCGCCGCCACCCGGGATCTGGAGCGCTGTCTGCGTCTTCTGGATCTCTGCGGCCTTGGAGATGCAGATCTTGAGACGGGGAAGTCCGTAGGGGTGGAGAAGTCTAGCCAGTCAGGGATCGCCACCTCAGGCGTCCCCAAAAAAGCGAAGAGTCCTGGTAACTGGTCAGGCCATCTCAACACAAAGGTGCCATTCCCTTTCTGGATAATGATGTGGAAGGGATGTCCCCATCTGTATGTGGCCCCTGTGGCTCGTATAATTTCCAGGAGCGGCCGAATAGTACCCCTCATCCGCAGCGTCAGTTTAGATAGGTCTGGAAACAGCCGCACAGAGGCCCCGTCAAAATACACTGGTCCGCTGGCCCAGGCTTTGCGCATTATGTCCTCTTTGATGGCGTAAAAATGTATCCTGGCCAGGACGTCTCTGGGGGCAGATGGATCACCTCCCCTGGGGCCCTGTACCCTGTGCACCCGATCGATCTCCAGAGCCTCTGTAGGAGGTTTGCCTAGTAATCCATTAAAGATGGCGGTGACCGTTGCTTTCAGGTCGCTCCCCCCAGTAGCTTCGGGGAGCCCCCGCAGCCTGATATTATTCCTCCTATTACGGTTTTCACCGTCATCTATGGCCAGTCTCATCAATATTAGCTGTCGCTGACTAGCGGCGTGTGCCTCCTCGAGTGCTTCAACTCTGGAGGCCGTAGCTGATGTGGAGGCCTCAACCTCCGTGACCCGGGAATCCACCTGCTCCACCCGCTGCTTTATGTCATGAATTTCCCTAGAAAGAGTACTTACGATAGAAGCAGCCATCTCAGTCATGTCCTGCTTGGTGGGTAGTAATGACACCAGGTCTTGCCACGATGTTGCCGAGGGCCCTCGTGGGGCTGTAGCTGCATTCCCACCGCCATCTGAGCTCACGGAGCACGGCGGGTCCTCCTCGGGAATAACCGGAGAAGCGATCGGGGAGTCCCGGTCCTCAGGCTGACTCTGTGGCTCCGGATTAGGTGTCGTGTGGAGCTTCCCCGTCTTCTTTTGGGTGGTAGAGACCGCGTTGTTGCTGCGGGTCGGCGCCATCTTGGAGACCCAGGCCGGAGACGGTGCAGTGGAATGGCGGAGGAAATAGGCCGATATGTCCGACCCCCGATGAGCGCTCGGGGTCCCTGGTGCTTTGTCCGCCGTGGACATGTAAGGGCAGGTGAGAATATCAAGGTCTGGCGTGTCTGTAAGGCTTGCTCTCCCGGTCACTGCACGGAGCTCCCCAGCACACGTCTTCACAGTGCCATAGCTTAGCCACGCCCCCTCTCCCTTCTAATTGACTGAGATGCAGCAGCGAGCCAGTGCTTCCTACCCCTCTGCTGCCACATTTGCCACCTCCCCCCTCTTTTCCCCCACAGCTGACCCATTCATAAGTACAGTGCGCTGCGCACATGCACAGTAGGAAACCAGCTGTGAAGCTTCACTGCCAGTTTCTCTTAGTCAAGATGGTGGCGGCAGCACCCAATAGCAGATTGAAAAATCAGCTCAGGTGAGGACACCACTGGATTCCTGGACATGTATGTGCCCTAATAGTAAAAGTCAAAAGCTACAGTATTGCTGACTTTTATTTTTTCCTGAAGGAGCCTGGAGCTCTGTTTTAAATCAGGCTTTCATATGTCTTTGTACACCAGATGACTTTGCTTAAAATCCCTTTCCCTGCCTTTGGTGGTACTTAAAGTGATTGTAAAGCCTGAAGGTTTTTTTACATGAAGGTAAAAAACATTCAATGTACCTAAGCCCCATCTTGTTCCAGCTAAGTGCATGAGACCTGAGGCTCTCCTGGGTCTCACCCTCCTCATTGGCTGAGATGCACAAATGCAAAAATGCACTTCTGGAAGAATGGTCAAATATTCCCATAGACACTCCTAAACCTTGTGGACAGCCTTCCCAGAAGAGTTGAAGCTGTTATAGCTGCAAAGGGTGGACCAACTGCTTATTGAGCCCTACGGTCTAAGACTGGGATGCCATTAAAGTTCATGTGCATGTAAAGACAAGTGTCACAATACTTTTGACAATATAGTGTATGTTTTTATGAACATCAATGCATGTACACAGGTATTAAATGGTGCTGGTTCTGTGTGATGCATTAAGGGGCATTGTCCATTTTTGAGGCATTGACATACATTATATGGTCCATTCACAACAATGGCAGTGTAGGAAAATGCATGATCATTGATAACACATGAAAAGGCATACTGTGTGTGAACTTTAACCAGTAGTAGAGTCATACTGTGTTTCATAATATAGTATTGCGAACGCGAGTACTGTGGCTATTGTGTGTGTGGCTAACTGATTTTCAGTGTATGATGACCTCAGAGAGATTGCGTTAACCCAAGTGACAAGTGTGCAGTTCTGCTGCACTGCCTCTTCAGTGTATGTTAGATAACCATGATTTTCCTTATGTGTGTGCCGATTTGATTTCTCATCTCTTGAGAAAGGTATTTTGGAATCAGGAGTGCTCTGAATATGTTGGCTATTATTATACTTGTAGTCTGGTCAATGAGAGCGTCAAAAAAATCTTGAAAGCTCAAAGTCTTTAATCATTCAAATAATGGCAACAAGACAAAATAGAATAGTCAACATGCACCCCTTCATCAGGACTACAGAGAAAGGTTAAAATGATACACATAAGAATGGAATCAGATCTTGGTTTACATTCGAATCTGAAGAGACTTTCAGTATGAAGTTTAACAAAGGTACCAAGTCAACCAAAACAGATTTTCTCTGTGCATCCATCGCCAGAGGTGTTTGTGTAATTCCCTCGGTGATCTGAATTATCTAGTGTAAATCAAATGACGTTCACAGGAACTGATGCTGAAAAGGCCACAGATACCATGTACCCACTTTATAATGGGAATTATTGTTAATGTTCCCAATATCTTAGAACATTGTTTCACTTTCTGGAACAATACATGGAGAGTTATTTCTTTGTTCCTTCTGATGACTGAAACATTCTTGTCTGGTAAGGAGATTGTGTTCTGCAGGGTGTTGACGTGGGTTCCTAGACCAGCCTTTTTCAACTAGGGTGCCCAGGCACCCTGGTGTGCCTTGAGGTTTCTCTATGGGTGCAGGGGCCTAACGATAGGGGTTTCAGGGGTTGCAATTGCAACTGGAACCCATGGTCCAGGGGGCCCATGTGCCTCCCTTGTATACCTGGATAGGAGGGATGGCGGGGTGGCATTTAGAGGAACTAATCTTCTCCATTTTCCTGTATCCAGTTCACTTGTCTTCTGCTGTTCCCAGGTCCCTGTGTCCCCCCCACAGAGCTGCCATCTTCCCCCTCCTCTCTCCTGCCAGCTGCTGCAGAAGATGTGTGTCATTTGTCATTTACCGGCTCCTTCCTTTTCTGAAATGAACAGAGTCATTGATTGGTACCAATTGGTTCATTCATAACTGAAGCATAGTAAACGTTTTTTACTATACTTCCCTTTCTGAATGAATGCGAGGCTCGGTGCACAGCTATTCCTGTCCATTCATTCTGTACAGCTGAGGCTACACAGATGGAAATTGAGAGCTGCGGTTTGTTTAGACCCCTGATATCTCATCAAAGCCCCCCAAAAGAGCTCCTAAAAAAATATAAAAATAAAATTGTAAAAGAAATAAAATGAAATGGTAAAAAAATAATTAAACTAAAATAAAAATTAAAAACGACTGACACCAGTGAGGGAACTATCAGGATTGCAAAGGTTGCAATTGTGACCGGGCCCTGGCATTTCACCATCATGGGGAGGCCCGAAGATGGCAGAAAGGTGGACCGCTGCAGAACTTGTGAAAGGGCCCTGCTGTGGTACCATAAAGAAAGGGATGTGCAATAGGAGTAAAGGGCCCTAGGATCAGTGGGAAGAGGGAAGGGCCCTGACCAAGGGTCAAGGGGCCCTTCATAATTTCTTGCACCAGGGCCCTGAAGGTTATAGCTACGCCTCTGCAGGGGTGCCTTGGCAAAATGCCTAAAAATGTATCAAAAATTGTACACCAGCCAGCAGGTGGATCAGCCTGCCCTTTACACAAATCCACGGGTTTTCATTATGCACCATTATGACTTTCTAAACACTGGCATCCTAACAGCCAATGACGTCATCAGTTGATAAGGAGGATGTCTGTTGCCTCCACAGCATCCTTGTTTGGCCCTCTTGTGCCCCTCTCCCTCAGCATTGGGGTCAAATTAGCTGAGTGGTGGAGATGAATTGAAGGAGAAGAGAAACATTGGCATACTAGTCAGTACCAGTGTGCAAAAGTGTATTTGCTTTGGAAGAATGAATCACATCTAACGTTGGGTGTCCTACGTGTGGATGTTGCTGCATTGTGTAAAGCTAATAGTTTTTATGTTTTAGAATGGGGTGCATTGAGACTGTCCATAATTTTAAAGGGAGCCTCGACTGAAAAAAGGCTGTCCTAGACATATCAGGTACCCCAACAGAGTCAGTTGACATCTTTCATAGTTCACAATCCAACCAAAGTTATTACAACTTTGTTGCTGTGTTCAACCAGTGTCTCTAGATCAGTGTTTCCCAACCCTATTTCAGTCAAGCCACCCTTTAAATTTGTGCTCAATCTCGAGGCACCCCATTCTAAACTGTAAAAAACGAAACTAATAGTTTAAAACAATGCTGAAACAGCCACACATGCAGGACACCCAGGGTTAGAGCTGATTTATTTTTCCAAAGCAAATAGACCTTTGCACACCGGTACTGAATCCGTTTCTTTCTCTCACTCAGCTAATGTGACCCCAGTGCTGATGGAATTAGCAAACAAGTATGCTGTGCAGGCACCGGATGTCCTCCTTATCAGCTGAGGACGTCATTGGTCTTTAGGATATCAGCAACTAGATGGTTGTAATAGTGTACAATGAAAACCTGTGGCTTTATTTAATCACTTGACCTCCAGAAGATTTACCAGGCCATGTTTTGCTATATGGCACTGCGTTATTTTAACTGACAATTGCGAGGTCATGCGATTAGATCACATCTGCGTTTTTTATTTTTTTGCTATAAACTAAAAAAAGTTTGAAAAAAAATATATTTGTTATTTTCTGCTATAAAACATATCCAATAAAAATTGAAAGAATCTGATTTCTTCATAAATTTAGGCCAATTTGTCTTCTGCTACATATTTTTAGTATAAAAAATCCCAATAAGCGTATATTGATTGGTTTGCACAAAAGTTATACTGTCCACAAACTTTTATTTTATTTTACTAGTAATGGCGGTGATCAGCAACTTATAACGGGACTGCCATATTGCGGCGGATATTCTGACGCTAACTGACACTTGACAATTTTTGGGGACCAGTGACACTAATACAGTGATCAGTGCTAAAAAATATGCACTGTCACTTGTGGGTGGTTTGCTTAAAATCTGGCTTGTAGCCAGGTTTATTGAAAAGGTTGCAGGTAGAAATCAAATAAACAAAACAGAAAATAAATTCTCGCCATTCAGGCACTAACTAAAACATCTCAGATTTTCCTAAATGAGCAGTGCAGGGCTTCTCCCAGATACCCACAAAACATAGGCAGTGCAAACCTTATTGTCTCAGTCCATAAGCAAACTTCCACAGGTCATCTGAGTCCAGGTCAGAGCAGAAACTTTCCTCTAAGCCTGGTTATTTAAACCACCTGATGATGGACTCCAGTGGACCCCAAAATCTGGTCCAGAATCAGCCCTGCCAAGGTTGCTGGTAAAACCCGGACTGGATTCCACCTAGTCCACTCCAAATGAACGCATGCGAGGCGACACATAGCGTCCATCGATCACCTCCACTCGCATAACGTCACACACTGTACTAATGACATTGGCTGGGAGGTGGCTAACATCAGGAGCGATCAAAGGGTTAACTGTGTGCCTAACCAGTGTTTTACTAAACTGGGGGTGGTGCTTTTACTAGGGGAAGACATGGATCCTTGTTCCTGCTTTGCAGAGACACAGGATCTATGCTTTCCCTCCTGTCAAGATGGTGATCTTCCTTGTTTACATAGGCAGACCGCTGTTCTGCCTCTCTGCTCGATGATCGGCAGACATCGAGTCCACGGTACACGCGACTAGCCTCCCGATGTTCGTGCACAGCGGGAGCGAGCAGGCGGCATGCATGAGTGCCCTCTACCCGGAAGATAAACAGTATCTCATAAAAGAGAGTACACCCCTCACATTTTTGTAAATATTTTAGTCTATCTTTTCATGTGACAACACTGAAGAAATGACACTTTGCTACAATGTAAAGTAGTGAGTGTACAGCTTGTATAACAGTGTAAATTTGCTGTCCCCTCAAAATAACTCAACTTACAGCCATTAATGAACGACGGGAAGAAAAAAGTGTGGAGAAGGCTTGGAACAGTTCATGATCCAAAGCACACAACATCATCTGTAAAACATGGTGGAGGCAGTGTGATGGCATGGGCATGCATGGCATCCAGTGGCATTGGGTCATTGGTGTTTATTGATGATGTGACAGAAGACAGAAGCAGCCGGATGAATTCCAAAGTGTTTAGCGATATACTGTCAGCCCAGATTCAGCCAGATGCAGCAAAGTTGATTGGATGGCGCTTCACAGTACAGGTGGACAATGATCCAAAACACACTGCAAAAGCAACCCAGGAGATTTTGAAGGAAAAGAAGTGGAATTTTCTGCAATGGCCGAGTTAATCACCTCGTCTCAACACCATTGAGCATGCATTTCACTTGCTGAAGGCAAAACTAAAGGCAGAAAGACCCATAAACAAAGAACAACTGAAGACAGCAGCAGTTAAATCCTGGCAAAGCATCAGAAAGGAGGAAGCCCAGTCTTTGGTAATGTCCATGGGTTCCAAACTTCACACAGTCATTGCCAGTAAAGGATGCTCAACAAAATATTAAAAATGAACATTTTGTTTATGATTACATTCATTTGTCCAATTACATTTGAGCCCCTGAAAATGGGGAGACTGTGTATAAAAATGGTTGCATGTCCTAAAATTTGTACTTGATATTTATGTTCAATGTTGAATTAAAGCTGAAAGTTTGTACTTTAAATTCATTTGGATTGGTTTATTTTAATTTTATTCTGGTGGTATACAGAGCCAAAAGTATGAGAATTGTGCCTGTGTCCAAATATATATGGACCTAACTGTATATATAGGTGATACGGCGCCGAGGTGCCACCCTGTAGCAGTAAAACTACTACAGGGCGGACCTTAAGCTGTTAAAGTTGTTGTAAACCCTCACATATACCCAGTGAAGGGACTATCCTCACATGATACACAGATATTAAACAAATCCTCCTACATAAGTTTTATCTGTCTATCTGCAGCAGACAGAAATGACACTTAGTGCTCCTAATCAAGACAAGTACACACTATAGCAGGATATGCTTTGTTCCTATTTCATGTCTGAAGTTTACAACCACTTTTACTAAAAGGCAAGCTTGATCCACTTGACAGCTTGCATACAATATTTGGGCAAATGTTAGGCATTTTGCCAAGGCACCACTGAAGAAAGATGAAGGCACCCTGAAAAAGGCTGGTCTAGATAATAGTGTAACCTGACAAGAAGCAAATGGAAATCACCCCAACATAGACAGCAATAATGGCCTAAAAGAGATTTTAAACTTTCCTCACTCTATCCATATCAAAGTAAAACATTCTAAAAAGAGTTAGAAATAACTTCACACCTTCCCAGTGTGGTGTGTTGCTGCATTGTGCGTTAATGCAAGTTTCTTGTGTTAGTGTGTTGGAGTGCCATTCATTTTATTGGCATTCCAATCAGGGGCGTAACTAGGACCTTCAGGGCCCCGGTGCAGGAAACCATGAAGGGCCCTCCCTGACCTACGGCTAGGGCCCTTCTCACTGATCCCGGGGGCAGCAGGACCTGGATAAGAGGGACAGCGGGGGTGGCATATGGAGGAACAAATCCCCTCCATTTTCCTCCAGCAGTCACTGAATGCCTATGGGAGGGAGAGGAGGGGAAGCAGGGTTTTAACAGCTGCAGGAGAAAAATGAAGGGGATTTGTTAGTCTATATGCTGCCCACCAATCCAGGTGTACAGGGGCAACACGTGGGCCATTGCAATTGCGACCCCTGTACTTACACCCCTGGGATGAGTGGCAGCAGGGGTGGGGAGGGTGGGACCAGTAACAAGGGAGGTGGTTTAGGGGGTTGGAATGAGTGGCAGTGGAAGGGGGGATTGGATGGGATGAGTGGCAGTGGTGGTGGGGGGGGTGGGATCA
>BLSH010549800.1:2763585-2779362 GCA_018402905.1 Glandirana rugosa | reverse complement strand
ATGAGTCCTGATCTCAATCCAATTGAAAATCTTTGGGGGGAGCTGAAAACTGCCATTGGAGAAAGGAACCCTGCAAATGTTCAAGAGCTTGAGCATATTGCAAAGGAAGTGTGGGAGAAAATGCCACCCGAGAAGTGCAAGAAGCTTATCGATGGATATAAGAAACGTTTGGAGGCTGTCATCGCTGCCAAAGGGTGTGCAACCAAATATTAAGGAGGGGTGCCAATATTAGTGCACATGCTGGTTTTCTGTTTTTTCTTTATAATTACAATATCTATGTTGAAATAACAATTGTCTTTGTTAAATTACTTTGGACCTCCAATTAAAAGATCCTGCTGATATAAATTTGGTACATTTCCATTTATTTCTGAAGACATTCACTCAGTTATGCAAAACATGAAGGGGTGCCAATAATGGTGAGCAGGACTGTATAATAAAGTTGCGACTTATCAATGTTATTTATGACCTATACATTTATCTATATATATTTTTGTCATAATTTTTGGTTCATTTTTGTTTTTGTCCTTTCCGATTCATCTTTGCACAATTTTTTATTTTTTATAAATGTTTTTATTTATTTTTTATTGCCAAAGCTGAACTATTGTTAAACTGGAAATGACCTCTCGGCAATAATAATTGTTTAAATTTTCATTGGCAGGGGACACCTCTATATGCCCCGCCTGTTGTATTAGCGTAGATGCTGTGACGTCCAATAATGTTACACGGCGAGAGGGGCGGCCTTTCCTGTGTATAAACTCACCCGGAAATTATGTCCGTTGATGACGTCTGATGACAGGCGAGACGTGTTGGCGCAATTTCCAGTCGTTGGTTTCCCGGGACGTCATTTCTGGTTCTCTGTGGAACGCATGCAGCCCAGCGTTCGTAGTGTGTTTTGAAAGGCTCGTTTTTAACTGCAATTTTGCAAGTACCTTGATTCTGTTTGCGCAATGAAATAGTACCTATAGTACTTCACTATTGTGCTTCCTCCTTTTCTTCCTCTAATGTGGAGTGTCTCCGGAATTTGTGGTCTTACTGAATATACCTTACCAGGGCTAGTCACCCGAGAAGAAATCTGACTAACAAGCCTGACCTGACCCCCAGACTGCAAAGCTGGCGGTCATGGTCCTGTGGTGAGTAGGGATGCATTAGGGGTACTCACCCCATATGTGTTTTTGGAGCACCTTGGCACTGTTGCCACTTTTTAAAGACAACAAGCACCTCAAGCACTTTATGCACTTTCGAATTTAAGCTGTCATGGATTTTTCTTGTTTATAATATTGTTTATATATTGATATATAATTGTTTGGTATCTGTAAATTGGGCAGATTGCAATCTAGTACCAGCGAGTGCTGTATATATCTGGTTATATCTATTAAGGTGAATATTTCACTTAGCTTACAGCTTGCTGCAGGCCATTAGGATTTTTCTTTCGTTCATATGTTTTTTCCACAAACGCAAATATTTTATTTATTTTTAAGCCTATCAGATGTCTGCAGTTTATTGGAGATCCAACTAGGCTAACTGGGGCCTTTTCTACTGAAAGCTGCTGAAACTGACCGAGGGGCTTTTTTTCGTCTGGGGATCTAGTCTGCTACAACTGGAAAAGTGTCTGAAAGATGTTGGAAGGGAGAAACCAATTATCCAAAGGCAGTAGTGAGTACAGACTGATGTGAGAGATCCTTGAGACTGTGTGCTGCTGCCATCCCTCTTATGTTAGAGTGACCGTTATTTAACCACTTCAGCCCCGTAAGGATCTACCCCTTAATGTCTAGAGCACTTTTTGCGATTCGGCACTGCGTCCCTTTAACTGACATTTGCGCTGTTGTACTACGTTGTACCCAAACTAAATTGACGTCCTTTTTTTCCCACAAATAGAGCTTTCTTTTGGTGGTATTCGATCACCTTTGCATCACTTCTGATCACCGCTATAAACAAAAAAAAGCATCAATTTTGAAAAAAAAAACATTTCTTACTTTTTGCTATAATACATATCCAAAAAATAAATATAAAAAAACAAATGTATTCATCAGTTTTGGTCGATATATATTCTACTACATATTTGTGGTTGAAAAAAATCGCAATTGGCGTATATTGATTGGTTTCCGCAAAAGTTGCTGCGTTTACAAACCATGAGAATTCATTTATGGCGTTTTTACTATTTTTTTTTTTTTACTAGTAATTGCAGCAATCTGCGATTTTTATTGGGACTGAAACATTGCAGCGGAGAGATCAGACATTTTTTACACTTTTTTGGGACCATTGACATTTATACAGCGGTCAGATCTAAAAATAGCCACTGATTACTGTAAATGTCATTGGCAGGGAAGGGGTTAACCTGCAGGGGGCAATCAAGGGGTTTACTGTGTTCCCTAGGTGTGTTCTAACTGTGAGGGGGCTGGGCTGGCAGGGTCATGACAGATCTAACTGATCCCGATGACAGGGATCAGCAGATCCCTGTCATGCCCACTGACAGAACGGTGAACCTCCGTGTTTACGTTCTTCCTGTGTATTAGGCGATTGCAGGTCGCCGGCGGTCATCGAGTCCGCCCAACCCGCGGCCACACTGAGGGAGCATGCTGCGGGCATGAGAGCGCGGCGGACACGCTGAGGGAGCGCGTGGCGGGCAGGAGAGCACGGCGGTGGCGCATACACGTCCCCTAGGCGCGCCTGCGCGAATCGCTGTTTATATTTGCAGCACTCTGCAGCAGTAAATGTACGCAAACCAGTCTTTAACCGCTTAAAGAGGACATTGGGGTTTACTTACTAAAGCCGGAGAGTGCAAAATCAGGCTCACTTCTGCATAGAAAGAAACCAATTAACTTCCAGGTTTTATTGCCAAAGCTTAATTAAACAAGCTGAGCTTAGAAGCTGATTGGTTTCCAAGCAGAAGTGAGTCTGATTTTGCACTCCCCAGCTTTAGTAAATAGACCCCATTGTCTGTGGTGTCCTGAACAGCTCAGTCTATTAACTACTTGTACAAGGACTTTTGTTCACATTACTGTTGCTGCTAAATCTCTTGTAATAGAGTCTGTTCTATGTGGGAATGTCCCATTATAGTGTTCCTGAAAAGCTCAGTCCAACATTTGTTGCAAGCAAGAACTCATGCTTGCATTCCTAAAACACAGATTAAGTGTCCTCGAGTTTGTTGCTAGGAGTTACTGGAGTATCCTACAATTACCCCCTACCTATCCAAGTTCAAGTTTCCATTACAGCATCAAAAAGCATACACGCACCCCTACACCGATTAATGAGTCAGAAGAGTGACCAGAATTGTGTGCCTGCCAATTAGTGGGAAAAGAACCCTAGGCAGCTATTCAGCGGCTCCTGCGGGGATAGCGCTACACATGCTTTGCGGTGCATTACCTTCAAAAAATGCTGCATGTTTGATTTTTGGTGCATTGGCAGCCCATTCAAATTAATTGACGGTCTTAACACAGTGCACATGAGCGCCTCAGTGTTATTGCAACATACCAAGAAAGACCAGTGCATTGACCCTTAACCTCCTTTCATTCCACCTCATTCTGGACATTCCCTGATACTTGCAAGCCTTTCAATCCATATCATGCTTTCATGCATTCCTGTGCATTATCTATATAGATAAAGAACTATATATCTATAATCCATCACCCAACCTTAGAAATAACCTTCAGGATATGGTAACCCTTCTTCTTTCAACATAAACAAGTGTAAAGAGTACAGGGTCCTGTGTATCCAAGTGCCTGAAATAATGACTGTATTCGTGGCCTGAAACTGAAACATGTGATAGATTTAGTAAGTCAAAGAGTTCAGTAACCTGCCATCATCAGTGCTTGCTTGTTTACTGATATCTAAAATCTGCTGCTATGGGTTACTGGACTGTGCTCATCATAAATGATCAAGGTTCTGTTTTGCTTCAAGGCTAAAGTTGTTGTACAGGTAAGATTAAGGCCCCTTTCACACATACGGACCGTTTGTCCGTTTTTCATCCATCCGTTGACGGATGAAAAACGGACATTAATGCAACTCTATGGAAAAACTGATGACAACTGACATCAGTTTTCATCCGCTTCCGTCAGCATCCGTTTTTTTGAACGGATGAAAGTCCTATTTTTCATCCGTCAAAAAAACGGATCGGACGAAAAACGGATGTAAACGGACGAATGGTCAGTTTTTCATCAGTTTTTGCATTGGTAGTGGATGTAAAAAAAAAACTGAAGAAAAACTGATGACCACGGATGAAAAAACGGATGAAAAACTGATGAAAAACTGATGACCACGGATGAAAAAACTGATGAAAAACTGATGACCACGGATGAAAAAACTGATGAAAAACTGATGTAAACTGATGAAAAAACTGATGAAAAACTGATGAGCACTGATGAAAAACGGATGAAAAACTGATGGATACTTCATCCGTTTTGACGTGACTGAACGGATGAAATGAACAGTCCGTATGTGTGAAAGGACCCTAAGGGTCCTTTCACACACACGGACCGTTCATCAGTTCATCAGTTTATCAGTTCATCAGTTCATCCGTTTTTCATCAGTTTTTCATCAGTTTTTTCATCCGTTTTTCATCAGTGATCATCAGTTTTTCATCAGTTTTTTCATCCGTTTTTCATCAGTGATCATCAGTTTTTCATCAGTTTTTTTTTACATTCACTACCAATGCAAAAACGGATGAAAAACTGACCGTTCGTCAGTTTACATCCGTTTTTCGTCCGATCCGTTTTTTTGACGGATGAAAAATAGGACTTTCATCCATTCAAAAAAACGGATGCTGACGGAAGCGGATGAAAACGGATGCAAATGAATGATCATCAGTTGTCATCCGTTTTTCCATAGAGATGCATTGATGTCCGTTTTTCATCCATCCATCAACGGATGGATGAAAAACGGACAAACGGTCCGTGTGTGTGAAAGGGGCCTCGGGAACACTTGCGGAAGGTTGACGACAGTAAATGGAGAGTAGTTTAGGGACACCAAGAAATAAAAAAAAACATTTTTGAAAGCCAGCATCACTTTGTATTATTTATTCTCAGCTGGTCCGTAGTCTACAGCACAGAGAGCAGCATGTCTCAGACCAGGACTGAGAATAAAGCTGGCCATACACTATTAGTTTTTTTTATTTTGTTCAACCAGCATGTAGACAGGTGTCAATTGCATTAATGATGTTCTGTGTTTGGAAGTTGCTGTTGGTCTTGTTGGGGTTACTTTGCTGTGGTGTGTTTGCCGTTTGACCCATGGAGCATCCCATAGTTGGGATATTTAAGCTGGAGGGGATGGGTCCCAAGAGCTCTTCTTTGAAGATTGGTCAAGGGACAGAACGGGACCATAAATAGAGAGATGTAGCTTTGCACTGAAGTGGATCACCCCTTGGTGGAACCCTGAACCGCGATCGTAGTGAGCGAACCACCAATAGATGGGAACTATTAAAAGTAAATGGTATGCGACACAACAGCAGGGTTAACTGTTGTCCTAGCCAATCCACCTATGCTATAAAAAGGGGGAAGGCCGAGTTCCAGGGCCTTCTCCCTAGGCAATTTGGTTGGTTCTGTTCTGCTCCTGTATCTGGCCTGCCACCCCTTGCAGTCTGCTGAAGACATCAGGACTTTCGGAGACAGCCAAGCCATGGAGAATGCCAAGATGGACATTCACCTCATGGCAGTGGCGGCCCGTGATGCAGGGCGCAGGGGCGCCGCCCTTCTGGCCCCTTAATCTACATGCGGGGCGCTGGTCGCATGGATTCCAATGGGGTTTTCATTTTTCAGAAGCCAGAGGCTATAATAGGCTTCAAAAAAGGGTGGGCTTGGGGCACAGAACCTACCCAATTGTGTGACAATAGTGAACTAATATTTGCTATTGTCTTCCTGATTCTCCTCCCGGCCAATCAGGAAGCAGGTCCTTAAACCCATGTCACCCAATTGGCCGAGAGGAGAAATGATCCTTTTGGCTGCGGAGACGCAGGGGAAGCCTCCTTGAATCACCAGCAGGAGGAGACTCCGCCCGCTGCCCCAGAGGAAGCAATGCCCACGACCTAGATGGGGTGAGTGCGGGGCTGGTGAGTGAAGGGGGAGTGGTGGCATCGGGTGGATTGATTGCCGCCCCCCAAAATATTTACCACCAGCTGCCTCATGGAGATATGCCTGGGCAACCAACCACAATACTGTAGTTAGGATTAGGAAATGGACGTTGTTCATATTGAACTGTTATGCTGCAATTTGTTTAGTAAAGTTACATTAGCCGCTCTAAGCCTGGCCTGAAGTTATTGAAAGAAATGCATGTTGGCTCTGGCGTATCTAAAGAAAAGAACAAGGCCGACCTCCTGCGTTCACGATGGATCAGGCCAGCTGCTTGGCACAGGACCTGAAAGCAAGTGGAGATCACTGGAGTAGCTGTGTGTATTTCAGTGATTTTCAGCTTCCAGGGGCATCGGCCAGGTATGGTATACACATACTTACATGTGCTCCAAGCAATGTAACTGTATAAAATATCCATACTTGTGATGGCTCTTTAACCATTTGCCGACCATATAACTTACATATACGGCAGCAAGACGGCTCTCCTGTGCCAGATCACATACTAGGTATGTGATCCGGCACTTCCAGGTAGGGCCCCCGGATACCCAGCTGTGCTGTGATTAAACACAGCACATGCCGCTCAGCAGTGCAGCTATGTAAGCAAGGCAGAGCCCTGCCATGTCCTGTCAGTGGGGAAATAGTGGATTTTTCTTTCCCCGCAAGGCAGGGAATAAAATTGATTACTTCCCTTAGTAAAGGCACCTAACACAGTACACCAAAACACTGGCTAGGCCCACATTTAACCCTTTGATCACCCTAGATGTTTAACCCCTTCCCAGCTAGTGTCACTAGTACAGTGACAGTGCATATTTTTAGCACTGATCACTGTATTAGTGTCACCGGTACCCAAAACGTCTCAGTTGGTGTCCAAATGTCTGTAGCGCCCCCTTAGTGTAGGTGCATTTTTCTAGCAGGGTTTTGCTAGGTGAGAAGTCTGGCGATGTAGCAAAGGCGCTGTGGAGGCCTCTACCCGGTAGGTTGCCCCCATTTGGGGGGGGGGGTGACCTTGAGACCTGGAGGTTCAGGTGCAGCCAGGAGTGGTGGTGATTCCTGGAGTAGCACAGGGGAACAGGAGAACAGGGGAGGTGCTACACAGAGAGAGACTTTAAAGTGATCTGTCAGTTTGGTGAGTGACGGTCCATGTGAGCTGGAGGAGAAAGTGCTGGAGCAGGCTGAGAGAAGAATAGTGGACAGTCTGTGGAAGCCTTTGGAGCAAGTCAGGGGAAGGAGTGTCACTAAGGAAAAGTAGGTCGGAGGGACCTGGAAGAAGGATGGGCTGGGAGCTGTAGTCCATCAAAGGCCCAGCTAGCACTCAAGTACTTTGCTACGCATTCAGGGGCCCGTGAGCCCTTGCCTGTAATGGGTGTTCCTGAGGTCCTGCTAATACAGAGTAGGCCTCACCATGTGCTAGCCGCAGTGAAGAGCAAGGAGTAGAGAAGCTTGATAAATTTCCTTTCAGGCTGGAAACTAAGTGATGTGCTGGGGAGAAGTAAAAGAGTGATAATCTGTATTAGAGAGAGAACTGTAGAAGAAATGGTAAGCAAGTTCAGTGCTGGAGATTTGTGAGGAGTTACAGTCTGCAGAAGGATAGTCTGCAGTGCAAGTGTTCATATACAGGATTGACATGGGGTCCGGTTGGAGCCATGCGTGGGACTCGCATTGGGGGTGATTAACGGAGAAGTGCGGATGTGCCTGATCTGCCTGAACTGCCGTATTCTGACCATGGTCATCGCTGCCTGGGCCCGGTGCAGCCATTTTGACGAGCCACTCACTCAGTTGTCATCCGTGCAGCAGGGGCCACAGTACTACCAAGTGGACCTGCCATCAGGGAGATGTGTTCCGCAGCTGCGGAGGCCTCGGAGGGCCGAGTCGGGCCTGGTGCCGCTACCCAAAGGCGGGAGGAGTTGCGGCCTAGTGACTCCCCCGCGAAATCGGAGGACGAGGGAAGAGAGAAGGAGGCTGTCGTGGCCCGAGGCCTGGCCGGGGACTTGGGTACCGTGAGTACTAATGTGCGGGAATCCGGGGCCCCTGAAATGCTGGCCATAACTTACCCCATGACCATGCCAGTGAAGCTGGAGCAAGCAAGCAAGGGAGGAGAGTCCCTGGAGGAGCTAGCTGGGGATGTTGGGGAAAGGGTCATAGACTGGGGGTCCCCCAGACTGGTTGCAGAATTCGGGTCCATGGAGCACCTAGCAGAGTGGTCTGAGGGATCAGAGGAAGAGTAGGTGATGGGAGATTCACACCCTGGTGATGTCCTGCTGGAGGAAGATGAGTCTGGACCCTCATTACAACCGAGCCTTGTACCAGGAATCCCCAGTATCAGCAGCCACCTTTACTACAATAGGCCCTCCACTACCCAGACCAGAGCAGCCACCTACCGCCAGCATTAGGTCAAGTCAGTGGCCGGGGAGAGGGAAGGTGAAGAGTCTGCCTAGGATCTCCCGGTATCAGCGAGAATTCCAGCGTAGGGTTCCTCTGGAGTGGGGCCTAGATTTCCCTTATGTGTCACCCCAGATCATGGACATTGTCCATGGAGTAGTATTGGAGTGTGCACTTTCCCCTGAACTGCAGGGCAAACAAGCCTGCCACCCTGTGCCCCTGTGGAAGGGACTTGCCCACTGGAAGGACACTTGGGTGAAGTTTGCCCTGTTTGTTTCTTTTTCTTCCCCTTTGAAGTCTGCATCCTGGGAGGGGCTCCTCTCATCAGGAATTTTGAAGGAACTTTCAAAAAGGTTTTTTTTTTTTTTTTTGCTCTGCTGTGAGTTCATGACCCCTCACTGGCAGAGCAGGTAGGTAAAGGACTGTGTTAAAGTGTTGCTGTGTTCTCTATTAGGAGGTTCGCAACCCCCTCCTGATAGATTGTTTGTTCAGTTAGTTTAGATAGTTGTGTCTCCCTTCTCTTAGGATTCCTGGATGGACCGGCTATTCATCTATATCCATCGAGGGTCAAGTCAAACGTCAACTGTTGCTAACTAGGCGGGTGGAGGGCTTCCGCTCAGGGGGAAGTGATCCGACCTAGGAAATGTACAGTATTCTGCATGTGGATAGTTGCAGGGATTGTAGATAGGAATTGTGATAAACTAAAACTGTAAATTGTAAATACTACAAAAATGGAGATATATATTTTTGATACTTATTTATTCATGTACAGTTTTGTATTTCCCCTTCCAAGTTTGTTCCCTTTTCCCCTCATATTTCCTGATTCTGGGATGCCCATGCTCTTGGGCTCAAGAGCCATTTTTGTAAATTTTCAGCTGGGGACCCGCTGATGTTTAGGGGGGTGAGTGTAGCGCCCCCATAGTGTAGGTGCATTTTTCTAGCAGAGTTTTGCTAGGTGAGGTAAAATTTAGTCATGCCTGAGTGTAAGAGAAGGCCTGAATGTTTTGATCTGGGCCTGGAGGAGTGTCTCAGGGAGGACTGAGTTGGTTCAACAGATGAGGTCACCAGGACCTCCCACTTCTTTCTAGAAATCTAGAGGAGGGTTTCTGGTCAGAGAGCTGGGAGATAGGTGGAGCCATCTGGAGTGTTCTAAGGAGCCCTGACCAATCCCCAAGCAGGATTGGCAGGGGTCAGGCCTCCTTAGGTCTGGAAGTCTGGAGATGTAGCAGAGGCGTTGTGGAGGCCTCTACCTGGGAGGTCACCCCCATCTGGGGGGGTGACCTTAAGGCCTGGAGGTTCAGGTGCAGCCAGGAGTGGTGGTGATTCCTGGAGTCGCACAGGGAAACTGAAGAACAGCAGAGGTGCTACACAGAGAGAGACTTTAACCACTTCCTTACTGGGCACTTAAACCCCCCTCCTGCCCAGACCAATTTTAGGCTTTCAGCGCTGTCGCAATTTGAATGACAATTGCGCGGTCGTGCGACGTTGTGCCCAAACAAAATTTTTATCATTTTTTTTCTCACAAATAGAGCTTTCTTTTGGTGGTATTTGATCACCTCTGTGGTTTTTATTTTTTGCACTATAAACAAACAAAGAGCGATGATTTTGAAAAAAGAACAATATTTTTTACTTTTTTGCTATAATAAATATCCAAGAAAAATATAAAAAAGAAAATTATTCATCAGTTTTGGCCAATATATATTAGTCTAGATGGCGGCCATCTGCAATTTTTATCGGTACTGCGATATTGGGGCGGACATGTCGGACGTTTTTGACACATTTTTGGGACCAATGACATTTATACAGCGATCAGAAATTTAAATGTCCACTGATTACTGTATAAATGTCATTGGCAGTGAAGGGGTTAACAATGTTCCCTGGGCGTGTTGTAACTGTGGGGGGGATGGGCTGGTCGGGACATAACAGATCTAACTGATCCCAGTAACAAGGATCAGTAGATCTGTCTTGTCCCATTCACAGAACGGAAAAACGCAGTGTTTACATCCAAGTACAAACATATGACAGTATATAATTCTTGCAACTAAGGGATAGGTTACAAAAGGAATCTATGTTCAGTACTCCTAGTCAATGCTATGATTGTCATTCTTTCCAAACATACACAGAGCTCAACATGGAGGAAGTGTAGTGAAGTGAGTTACTCAGTTCTCACGAGGTTCCTCTCCATCACATGTATTAGCATTGTCCAGCCAGCGGTCCCAGATCTTATGATATTTGGTAGGACATTTTCTATGTTGATATATCGCTTTTTTGTAGGGTAGAGTTTGGTTGACGGCTCAACCATTCATTCAAGGTGGATGGGAAGGCTCGTAGCCACATTCTAGCTATCATCAGTCTAGCCACGGACAGGGTCTCCTGAAGAAAGGTGTGTAGGTGGCGATTGCTGTCTTGTCCGGGAAATATCCCCAAGATGCACTGCTTGGGGCACAGAGTCAGGGGAGAGCCCTCACAATCATGCAAAAACTGTACTATTTGTGACCAATACCCCTAAATAATTGGGCAGGTCCAAATCAGAGGTCCCAGAAGATCCACATCGAGGACAAGAGGAATCTTGATTTGACTTATACTTGGAGAGGCAAATGGGGATGATATAGGATTGATGGAGTATATAGAGCCGGGTAAGCCTATCAGATAGTTTTGGTGAAACTAGTTTACAGGATGCCAAGGCATCATCCCATTCCTCGGTTTCCAGCTCCCCCACGTCCGCCTCCCATCTCGCCTGCAGGCGGTCAGTCAGAGTTGGTCGAAGAAGCCATAGGAAGCCGAGGGGGGGTCAGTGCCCTGAGAGATCTCCAAGGGATACATGCTTATCTCTTTTTACTTTTCAGTTTTTGGTGGATATTGAAACTGAAAATAAAGATTTTGCGATTAAAAAAAAAAAACATTCCCTCCCCATTCTGCTCTCTGACAAATCCAAAATGTCGGATTTCCCATCACTTTCTGTACTAAAGACAATGGTCAACAGGAGAAATGGAGGAGGTTCATCTTCCCGACTGGAAAGCAGCAATAAAACCCTGAAAGAGGTTTTAACACTTCCACATTCTATCCAAAAACAGCAAAACATGTTTTGGCTTTATGTACACTTTAACTTTTTTTTGGAAGACTTTATATTTCTTTAGCTGATTGTTTTCATCTTTGGTTCATTGAAGTATGTCAACTGCCAGTGTCTGTGCCAGATTTATGTTTTCCATAGACTTCTTTTTGTAAGATACGTGCACCTTTTTTGCTGCATGATACATATAGAGCGACGTATATCCAGTAATAAAGAATATTATAAGTCTATTATCCCATTTTCATGTGACCAGTGGGGAGACCATAGGTTGACTGTATAAATTACAGGAGATAAAAGTAAAGAAGGTATTACAAACAAGAGGTCATCCCTGCTGGATCATCTCCGGAATTCTCTTCTAGAGGGATGTCCTACAAAACTCTCACATAACATAGTTGGCGTTCAGCCTTTCTTCTGCATGTCTAGAATTTATGAGGTGGGGTAAGAGGTTACGTGTCACAGGATCAATATGAATTCTTACTATGGAATTTAGTAAAAGATTTTAAAGCATTAATGTGTATATAAGCCCCAGAATAAAAATGCAATATATTGCAGCTTACCGGTTCTCAGATGTGGTGGCTGCATTTGTTTTCTATTTGAAGGTCCTTTTTTTGTTTGTTTTCACCTGGTGATCCTGCCTGTAATCTGGTGATCTTGCCCTGTCCCAGGGTGACAACACTCCCTTACCATGCTGTATCTATGGAGGAGCAGTGGGTAGTACTTAGGGTTGCCACATCATCCCTTTAATCCAGGACACATATTAATTACACAGGTTCTGTGGCCGATTAAGTTGGTAATTAAATTCCCTTGGTGCCTCATCTGCATTAAATTAGCCTCAGAACCTGTCTAATTCATATGTGTCCTGGATTAAAGGGATGATGTGGCAACCCTAGTAGCACTGTGTTGACAATCAATGAAAACCAGCCACTAGGAGGATCCACATGGGTAGCAGTGGGTAGTACTGTGCCATTATTGCAGATGGAATAGTAACTGTAAGGTGAATTGAACCCTTGTGAAGTCCACCAGGGTTTCAGAGAAGGCAGCTAGAAGCCTCTGGAGACCTCAGGCAGCAATTTTGACTAAGAACCCTACATATATAAGGTCTCCTGCATCATTCGGGCATACTTGGAGTGAGTGGGGGGTCAGGGATAGAGCCCTGCTGTCTAGGGAAATTGATTAGTGCAGGGAAAGGTTCCCCAGGTCAGAACAGGAACTGTGCTTGCAGAAAGGAAGCATCCCTTTATCCAGAATAGCCATGTGGGGCTCCCCTCCACAAAGCATCACCTTTCCTGTGCCAATCACATGCACCCTTCCAAGAAAAAAAAAACTTTCGAGCAATACACACCAAACTGAGCATGTGCAGAGTGACTCCAAGGCTCTGTTCTATCTGGAGATGGACTGGGGAGTGTGGAAGGAGGGTACTATCAGAGAAGACAGGATCAAACAGCCAATGTGCAGGATTAACCCCTTATGTTCCACAATGAGTATAACAAGCATGCTTTACTGCAGGGATATGCAATTAGCGGACCTCCAGCTGTTGCAAAACTACAAGTCCCATCATGCCTCTGCCTCTGGGTGTCATGCTTGTGGCTGTCAGAGTCTTGCTATGCCTCATGGGACTTGTAGTTCTGAAACAGCTGGGGGTCCGCTAATTGCATATCCCTGCTTTACTGCATATACAGACTGGTTTTACTGTTGTGGGTTTTTTAACACTTTAATATCTCACAGAGACCACAGTACACCTCTGGAAAAGCCATCATTTACATTTCTCTCTAAAAAAGACGGGTCCATCTTTGTTTAGGCATCATCCAGTGTTAGCATCTACTTCCTGCAGTGAGAGGCTGGCTCAGGAGTGACACAATCATGTAAATCATGGTGCCTGTGCAGTTTTGTTCACAAATGTCTGACACAGATCTGCTCAGATCACACAAACTGCTTAGCTCCTTGTGTGGCTTCCTTCTCTCCCACTCAGAGCTCTGCTGTACAGGGATTGAAAAGACTGATACCAGGTCAAATTCATGTACTTACTCTAATTGCTTTTAAAAAATACATTAGATGATGTATTAATTCTTACAGAGAGGAATTTTGTGTTTTATATCTGCCTAGAGTTCAGCTTTATCTGCTACCTACAGCAGCTGAACATGCTCACCTTCCCTTTGCTCTCCCAAAAGCATAAAGGCAATTACCCAGTACTTCTGCAAATAGGGGTATGCAATCTAATGACATAGCAGCACTGGTGCTTGGCCAGGCCACCCAGGCACCTAGCACTTTCAGATATGGCTGGAATAATGTTCTTAGCCCTCGGATAAGTCCAATTTAT
Source organism: Glandirana rugosa (assembly GCA_018402905.1). Lineage (NCBI taxonomy): Eukaryota > Metazoa > Chordata > Amphibia > Anura > Ranidae > Glandirana > Glandirana rugosa. The sequence goes on along the minus strand of BLSH010549800.1, from coordinate 2,765,537 downwards.
TTCATGGGGTGTTATCATTGGAAGTTCTTTTCTAACTGCCTTCCTCAGGGGAGTATTTATGGAAAATAGTGCAAAGGTTGGCCCCTTCAAGTGGCACCCAGGGCATGTGCCATATGTGCCATGCCCTGGATACACTGTTGTGGCCTTACCACTGGTACTGCTTTCCAGGCAGTCAAGGGTTGTATTAAAGAAACCATCCCTTGCTGAGATAAGCAAAGTACTTGTACGTCTATGTTTGGATGGTTTCTTTCATATGTAGCGCCCTCCTAGTTTGGGTACTAGAGAGTGTATATAGTTTTTGGCTCTCTCTGCTTAACAGGAGAGCTGACAGCTAAATGTATATGCTGTCTGCTTATCAGAGAGCCTGATTTAAGTAAGGTCTGCTCTGTGTGCTCTGGTGCTCTTTCATATGGTCTGGAGCTATTTTTCCCTGTCCAGTAGTATCGGTCCCTATTGGACAGAGGGAGAAAACCTCCACCAGTGACAGCAGGTGTATTTGGAGGTGGTCCTGACCAGCTAGCAGGGGAGTGGTACCCCACTGCATCTTGGGTGAACACCTTCATATAAAAGGGAGCACATGGGCTCAAGGTGAGGAGTCCCAGCCCACCCAAGCCTGAGGGGTGAGGCGTATGTTCAGCTCTTGGCTGCTAGGCCCGAGAGCCTATCCAGGAGGCTGCTGGCTGCTAGGCCTAGTCGAGGCCTATCCGGATGCTGAAGCTGCAACCCACAGTTCTTTGAAAGCTGACAGAGGGAGGACGTCCTTGGATTCGGTCTGATACTGCAGTGGCAAAGTGTCGCTTGGAGGTTGGCAGAGAAAGGGCTACCGACTGTCCTAGGATATGGTGTGAGTACAGATCTGTGAGAGGATCTTTGAGACTGTGGTGCTAGAATTCCCCCTGCCCTCATATCAGCTTAGTTGGACGTGCCAGCTAGAAAGGAGACACTGGAGAGTGTCTTGAAGAACAAAGTCCAGCTTCTGTCCTTATTGCTTAATAAGGGACCTGTTCTGCTAAAGTCAGCCGGCCATAAAGTGCCTTTAATAGTCGGCTACACTGAGTTAGAAAGGAGACACTGGCTAGTGTCTTGAAGAAACAAAGTCCTGCATGTCCTTTGTTGTTTAGAGATGGACTTGTTTCACTGGATTCAGTCTGCTGTGTGAAGCCACTGACCGCCTGCTATACAGAGCCTAGGGGGAATTTGTCCTTAGTTACATTCAGTTACTTGGAGTATCCCATACCTATCCTTCTCCTATCCAAGTTCAACAATAAAGCATTGAACATTCATCCCCTAAACTGGTCATTGGAAACAAGCAGGATTGTGTGTGCACCTGGCTGTGTGAAAATGCTATAGTGACTGGCTGCAAGAATATTCAGCAGGAGGCTCGGGAACAAATATACATTTCATTAGCAGCTCCTTCGGGGGTACCGCTACACATATAACACCTGAAAACACTGTGTCTTCCCTCCTCCTGTTCTCCTTGGCTTTTCTTTCAGTACAAGACACTTTACAGAAGGCACGTGCTGTTTAACCACTTCAGCCCCGGAAGGATCTCCAGCTTTAGGACCGGAGCCCTTTTTGCGATTCGGCGCTGCGTCGCTTTAACTGACAATTGCGCGGTCGTGCGACGTTGTACCCTCCCTTCTGTGTCACAAAAGTCCACAATATACACATCGCCATGGGGGCTTCCTCGACGATTACTTTACATATAAACAAGGGCTCGGAGGACGACTTATAAGAACGTCGGTCAGTGATATCGTAAAAGTGTGTCGGTCCACGTGTGTGTTAGGACGAACAAAGGTTACTGGTCAAATCCCCTACTTACAAGTTACGAAATAACAACTTGAACCTATCCTCTTCCTATCCATACCCTATGAGGTTCATTGACTTACATTGATTCCTGTTTAAGGGGGATCCGAGACATATCGTCCGCCAGTCACCGAAGTGTGTCGTCT
>BLSH010549800.1:2752359-2763478 GCA_018402905.1 Glandirana rugosa | reverse complement strand
TGGCGGAACATTTTGACACTTTTTTGGGACCATTGGCATTTATACAGCGATCAGTGCTATAAAAATGCACTGATTACTGTGTAAATGTCAATGGCAGTGAAGGGGTTAACCTGCAGGGGGCGCGCTAAGGGTTAACTATGTTCCCTGGGCGTGTTCTAACTGTATGGGGGACTGCCTATCTGGGGAAGGGAAGTTATCACAGCCTTCACGTAAAGGAAGGCTGTGATCACAGCCCTTCCCCCTCACACAGAGCGGAGGTCCGTGTTTACATACACGGACCTCCGCTCATTCGCTCTGGGGGGGGGCATCGCGGGTGGCCGGCGGCAATCGAAGCCGCCGCACCCGCTCCCTGGCCCCCCCTGGACACAGTGAGCGCGCGGGCGCGCCTCCGGCGGCGCGCGCGCGCTCACTATACACGTTCCCGCAGCCGCCGTCGTATGACGGCGATTTGCGGGAACGAGCCACTTTGCCGCCGTCAGATGCCGATCGGCGGTCGGCAAGTGGTTAAATAAAGTGATTTTAGAAATAGTGATATTGAATCAACCAAGTATCAGGACCTTTATAACAGTTTATTTTCATTTATATCACAAGTGTAGCGCTACCCCCGCCGGAGCCGCTTGATTAATATGGGTTTCTTACTCTGCCTTCTCAACCCACAGGAACACCTGATTATAGTAGAACACGAATATCACAGCCACTGACACAGATTTGAATGAAGGTAAGAAAAAGCAAAGTTTACTGTAGGACTGCTAAACAGAGGATATAGGGACAGCCACAGCATGAACGTATAACAATTTTGTGGTATCAGATACAACGAGCAAGAGATTTCAATTACTGTATATATACAAGATGGGAAATTCCTTCATCTGCTCCTGGGGGTCCCCTTTAAGCATGGGCAGCCACAAGAGCAGAGGTAAATTCTTATGAGAAGATAAACAGTTATGACATAAACTTCTGTACATCCCAAACACAGATCGGGCTATATGAGTCCAGGCGGGAGGAGGGTTCAGGATGACTTGTACTCTTGTGTGTCAGTCCCCTCTCTCCTTCCCCCTGGCACCACAGTCCCAAAGATTGATGACTTTACACTAATACCTTAACCACCTGCCGACCACCAACCGCAGGTTGACGGGACAAGGTGGCTCTATTAGGCAAATCGCCGTCATATGACGGCGGCTGCCAGATCGTGCACTGTGAGCGTGCGCCGCCGGAGGGGGCGGGGCAGGGAGCGGGTAGGGCAGACTCGATCTCCGCTGGAAATGAATTCTTATCATTCGTATACGCGGCAACTTTTGCGCAAACCAATCAATAAATGCCGATTGCGATTTTTTTTTTATCACAAATATGAGGAAGAATATAAATCGGTCATAACCGTTAAAAAAAAATGTTTTTTTATTTTATTTTTTTTGGATTTGTATTTTAGCAAAAAGTAAGAAATTTGTTTTTTTTTTTGCAAAATTGTCGCTCTTCTTTTGTTTATGGCGGCGATCAGAAATGACGCAGCGGTGATCAAATACCCCCAAAAGAAAGCTCTATTTGTGGGGAAAAAAGGACGATAATCATGTTTGGGTACAACGTCACACGACCGCGCAATTGTCAGTTAAAGCGACGCAGTGCCGAATCACAAAAAGTGCTCTGGTCCTAAAGTGTGAAATCCTTCCTGGGGCTGAAGTGGTTAACTCAGTGCAGTGAAACAATTCCCCCTTGCATAGGTCTGCTTGTAAGCTACTAATGTCATACTGACAGGCCCTGTAGTCTCTTTATGGTGGTGCACTTGTAGATCTTCTTGGAGTAAGGTGAACTCAATACTTCCAATTAGGTACTCATGAATCAATATTGCAATCCCAGAACCAGAGAAAAGGAGAATAATGAATAAGCCCTTTATTGTAGCCTGAGAACGCCACAGACTTGCAGCAGTCTCTTCGTAACTTGGCTAAGAGAGGGAGTAGAAGTGAAACAGAGTGCAGAGTTTAGAGGTTCTTTGGGCAGATAGCCTTCTCACCCACTAAAATGCCAGTAAGGCCGCACAGGCACACCGCTGTTCTGTTCAGCTGGATGTCCGACTGACATTGTCCCTTCGGTATAACTCCGCTGTCACCGGTGCTCAAGGGGTCCTCTGGGTTCTCTGTTGGGTCCTGGAGTTCCCCCATCTGCCCCTGTATACAGCATCTCGGGTCCTCCTTCGTCCAGACAGCAGCTCCCCATCTCCCAACTGACTCCTTCTTCCCTCGTGGTGGCTCTGTGCTCCCTGGAGACTTCCCACAATCAAAACCTTCCCCCATGTTACAAAGGTTGTTGAGCTTTGTAGTTTTCAAACCATGTATCACAGCACAATCACCTCCTCAACAGACTCCATATCCCAGAGTTCTCCTCTGCCCTTACAGTCTCCCCCGATTGGCTGAGTTCAGTATACCAATAAACAGTTCAGAGAAAAAAGCAGAATAGGCTTCGCCTCAGCATGTGTCTGTGAAAAACAAAAAGGGAGGGGTGAAATCACTCCTCAAGGCTGACAAGCTGTGCCTCTGTTTACTGAGAGTTCTGGTCAGCTTGGAGTGGAAACTCCAACAGCCACTACACAAGGGTACTTTACTTTTCATATCTTGTTTTATACACGTGGCAGATTTCCAAGTGTTTTTCCACTTGGCCCAATTTTTAATTACAGTATCCCTGTTGGCAAGAGGGGCAATGCAAATAGCACTGAACTCTTTTGTGTAAACTTTGAGTGTACGTTAGCATGGACACTAGTATGTACAATATCTCTATTATAGAGTTGATGTGATGCAATCAGGACATACGCTACCCTACCCAGAAATTCAGGGAAGTGACACTTTGGTTCCCGAAACCAATGGCAATGAAAACCCAGAATTGAATGTAGCGAACTCCCCGACCTCTAGAGGACTGGTGGTGAGTCAGGGAGAGCTGACATTCCTCCTCAGGGTACAGCGTACTAGGCATGATGGGTGCAGGGCCGAGACAAGGGGACAGGGGGGGCGGCTGCCCTGGGTGCAATGGTTTATTGCAGGGATATGGGCTCCCTGATCCTGCCCCTAAGGGAAGGGGGGCTGCACTTTGGTATCTTTGCCCTTGGCGCTGGATGGCCTTGTCCCAGCACTGGTTGGGTGTAATGCAAGTTGAACACATGGGCGCCAGTCACATTTTGAATGCAACAAAAGAGATTTTATTGTCTCTTAACAAAAACTGCGGGAGAGAGGGTTTAGGGCCAGGACACCCTTAGGCAGATGCAAAAGCAATTGGCAGACTCCGCAGACCAAAATATAGTAATAGGCAGACAGCTCTCACTAGACTTCCAAGATCCCAGCCGCCACTGGATCCCCTGAGCTCTTCCACAGCTAACCCGCTATATACTCCTCAAGCTTCACCCATGCTACCTGCTGGGTCCCTGACTTGACTCTGCTGAAGCCTTCCCATTTCTTCACTGTCCCCGGTTAGCGAAAAAGGCTCTCTGGTACCTCTTCAGACTTCCAATCACTGCCCTCTGACAACAGGAGTAGTTGTCCCTTGGTGGCAACTGTGTCCCCTTTATCTCTGACCTTGATCCTCACTTGCCTCTGGTAACAGGAGTGGTCATCCCATATGGCAACTGCTTCTCCTTCACCCCTGACGACATTCGGATCCCTGTCCAGCTGAACCTCTGCAACTTGGTTAGTCTCCCGACCAGAAGCCCCAACCCTGCACTGCTTTTCATGATCCTGGATAGGCCTTGGACAGCCTAGCATCCAGGTGCTCCCAGATAGGCCTCAGGCTTCTGGCCTAGCAACCAGGAGCAATACAGCACAGGTCCACCCAGACAGCCGTCCAGGTGGCACAGAACCCCGATCACCTGACTCCACCCAAATAAATAGGCTCTCCCAGCAGGCCATAGGGCCAAAAGAAATCTTTACCAATTGGTTGGGACAATGTATCCATTCCTAAACTGAATTCACTATGCCCTTGTCATTCTAATGCCACATGCAGCAATGCCACATAGTGACAGAAGAGAAAGGTGCACCAGATTCAGGTTTAGGGCAAAAGTCAGTGGATCACCCTAACAATCAGCCAGGCTAGTTACCGCCTAGCAAACTAAATTTGTGAGCAACCCTGTTTAGGACCAGGGTTCTACATGAACATAAGGAAGCAGCTGAAAAGCATGAATCCCCAAGACTGTTTTTTCAACTCACAACAGCTGTCAAACTTTCTGCTAAAAAAACAGAAATTCTTTTATAATATGAAAGGAATCTGAACCAATTTATACCACCAATTTACAGAGAATTACAGTACAGTACATTGTAAGAGTAATACTAGCTACTAACTAGGAGGAACCGGAGGGGTTTGAGTTCCAACGTATGGATCCTAAGTGGAAAGAGAGAATCTACTATTGTGGATTCTGATCCGTTTGACCTTCTATGAATTAGAGATCTACATTTCTGGTAAGCTGCTCTGTGAACTCCTTGTTGAAGGTGTAATTCACAGATAGTGAATTTGTGAAGGACGTTATGAAAATTATAGGTACACCATGACCATGGTACCTATTTGTAGGCAGGTTGCCCATTGTGTTAATTTTAGCCAAACTAGTGTGGCTGACAAGGTTGAGGGGAAAGGGTTTAATGCCCTGTTCATGTTTGCGGGCTTTTGGGGTCCAGCCTTCTGTCCTGTGATATATAAAAGGCAGAGTTTCAGGTCTCAAGAGAGCGTGTGTCAGCGAGCTAAGAATAGGAACCTTGCAGAACATGAGGAAACTTGTAGTTCGTCATGAACTGCTCCAGTCGAATCATGCCAGCTATGGACTTTATGCATACTTTACCTCTGAAGGTATGCTGGAGCAGCCACTATTAATATTTGTTAGGTAAAGTATATTTTGCCATGTTATTCTTGCCATCCCGAAATTTCAGTAAAAGTTGTTTAACCGCACAAAGCCTGGGCTAAACCCTATGCGATAATGAATGACCCAGTTTGTCGCCTGGGGTAGCCCAAAAGAATCAACCCCAGGGTAGGCCTCCTGTGTGACCCACATTTGGCACCCAATGAGTTAATGGGGAGTCATATGGAGGAGATGTCATTTGCCTATTACAACACGCACCCTACCCTTATACATTGTTTGTGAAAAGAGTAGAAGAAATGGAGGGAATTGAGCATGAGCATATGGTCCTTAAGTGAAAAGTGAGCCTCTGCTATTTCTCATGGATTCTGATATGAAGGGTTGTTTGGTCATCTATGAATTAGAGATCTACATTTCTGAGAAGCTGCTCTATTTACCCCTTGTTGAAGGTATTACTCACATATGGTGCAGTGAGGAAAGTTATGAACACTATAAAGACAATGTTGTGTCAATTAATTGTGGAAAGAGTGAAGGAACTGAAGGGTATCAAGGGTGTATCAACATGTATAAATACATAAGTGGTCCATATAGTGAACTTAGCGTTGAGTTATTCACTTTAAGGTCATCACAGAGGACAAGAAGGCACTCTTTACGTCTGGAGGAAAAGAGATTTCATCTCCAAATATGGAAAGGCTTCTTCACAGTAAGAGCTGTGAAAATGTGGAAAAGTGTCAGGGATCCAGATTGTCACCACGTTCACGCGGGCATGTGCACACGGTATCGCACATGAATCTGTCTGGCTGATCACCGGCGCGTTCATGTGCGCATTCGCTTGGGCGCGTGTGCTTTGGCGCCCATTAGCCTTTAAAAGGGCAGCAACTGCACCAGTGCGGTGCCATCTGATCTGCAGCTTTACCCGTGTTACTCTGAATACCTGAAGTGATCCGGCCTGTCTGACCATCCTGCCTTCTCTTATCCTGACCCGGCTTGCCTTGACCTTGCTTATAGACTATACCTGCTTGATACCTGTTGCCGAACCCAGCTTGTTTACCGATCTCTCCTTGCCTGCTGTCTTTGCCACTTAATGCCTGAATGTGCTTGACCTGACTTGTCTCACCCTGCTCCAGTCTGCCTCTGCGTCCAGCTCCTGGGGTCGCTGACCTGCACCTGCTTCATCTGCCTCATCTGCCTGCTGCTGCCTTCTACCAGCTCATCTGGAGTCAGCGTCCATTCATCCAGTTTGCTTCTGCATTACAGAGGCACTCTTCCTCGCTGCGCTCTCAAAACCACTGTCCTCACTCCAGTAGGTTCAGAGCCAGAGCTGTATGAAAGGTCTCCTCCTACAAAAGACAGGCTCTACTACAAGGTACGTGACAAATAGACTTCCTCCAGAGATGGTTCTGGCCAGCTCAGTAGATTGTTTTAAGAAAGGCCTGGATTCTTTCCTAGATACACATAATACAACTGGATATTAACAATTATACGTAAAATTGATCCAGGGAACATCTGATTGCCTCTTGGAGGATCAATAAGGAATTTTTCTCCTGCTGGAGCTAATTGGATCATGCTTTATTGGGGTTTTTTTGCCTTCCTCTGGATGAACTGTGGGTATAAGATTGTATAGATAGGATTGTATTTATTTTTCCTTCTATTGGTTGAACTGGATGGACTTGTGTCTTTTTTCAACCAGCATGGTCCCTATGTAGGGAGTGAGCTATTCTATTTCCTGAAGATTCTGATCTTATAGGGCTGTTAGAATTAGAGGTCTCCATTTCTGGTAAGCTGCTCTATATACCCATTGGCAAGGGAGGGCTGGGCCAGGGGGCAGGGTGGCAATTGCCCCCCAGGCCACCCCAACTTACATTCGAAATGGCTGGCGGGCCGTTGCCCGCTGACAATATTTTTTTTTGTGGAGGAAGTAGGGGCCAGGGGCAAGGCCGCCAACTAACTGCAAGCAGAGGGGGTCGTCCAGGGCCGACCCTACCATGGATGATGTCTATTATAGGAGCCGGTCCAGGAGGCGGGACTTCATATGACAGCGTCCGCGCCAGGTAAGCAGGAGATTCCCACTCTTTGTAATCCAGCGGCTTTCCTCTTTCTGCATTGCAGGCTGCATTGGATGGGCACTGGTGAGGCTGCATTGGTGGGCACTGATGAGGCTGCATTGATGGGCACTGATGAGGCTGCACCTCCTTTGTTGCTATTAACATTAAATTATGTTACCACATTGTATCATATTTGTCTTGCTTCATAACATCAATATCTATTATAAAACCAGGTGGGCATGGATGGTGAGCGGATTCGGTGGTTCAATGGGCCTCTTTACTGGACTTGCCCCCCAGGCCTAAGGCTGCCAGCCCTCCCCTGCCCATTGGTGAAGGTGTTCCTCACAGATTATGGAATTGTGAAAAGACATTATGAAGACTAAAACCAAACTGTACTGTACCCAATGATTGTGGAAAGTCTGCTTTTAATGCCACTTACCTTTTTATGCATGAACCTTCTTATGGATGTACAGTATATGCCATGTAATCAGGTAAAAGGAAAGCCCGGGTTTATAATATTCTTTACAACATATACAATATGTTTAGTTTGATGTATTGATTTCACTGATGACTAATAGAGCTCAGTGCTTTATTGTCTGACACCACCCAGAACACTAATTTCTCTTATACAATAGTTACTCTTATCTTACATTTACGTGCTTTATGTATGGTGTGACTACAAAGCCTCCTAGCTTGCCATTAAGCTGAAAGGGTGTGTTCTAAAAACAGAAATCAATAAGAGGATGATAAAATAACGACTAGTAAAATAAATTGTGTGGTTTTCAGTATAGAAGTTTGCATGTCTTCTACTCAGTGTCGCCACTCATATTTCTCGAGATGGCCAGAGGGAAGGAGGAAAGCCACTGAATTAACCCAATTAACCACTTCAGCCCCGGAAGTATTTGCCCCCTTCCTGACCAGAGCCCTTTTTGCGATTCAGCACTGCGTCGCTTTAACTGACAATTGCGCGGTTGTGCGACGTTGTACCCAGACGAAATTTGCGTCCTTTTCCCCCCCCACAAATAGAGCTTTCTTTTGGTGGTATTTGATCACCGCTGCATCATTTCTGATCGCCGCTATAAACAAAAGCAGAGCGACAATTTTGCAAAAAAACCCAAATTTCTTACTTTTTGCTAAAATGCAAATTAAAAAAAAAATATAAAAAAACATTTTTTTTCATCGGTTTTGGCCGATTTATATTCTTCCTCATATTTGTGATAAAAAAAAAACGCAATTGGCGTTTATCGATTGGTTTGCACAAAAGTTGCCGCCTTTACGGATGATGAGAATTAATTTCTGGGGTTTTTATTTTTTTTTATTTTTTACTAGTAATGGTGGCGATCTGCGATTTTTAGCGGTACTGCGTAATTGCAGCGGACATGTCGGAACATTTTGACACTTTTTTGGGACCATCGGCATTTATACAGCGATCAGTGCTATAAAAATGCACTGATTACTGTGTAAATGCCATTGGCAGTGAAGGGGTTAACCCTAAGGGTTAACTATGTTCCCTGGGCGTGTTCTAACTGTCTTAGTGTTTGACTGGCAGGGGGAGGGGAGTGATCACAGCTTCCATGTAGAGGAAGGCTGTGATCACTCCCTTCCCCCTCTAACAGAACGGAGGTCCGTGTTTACTTACACGGACCTCCGTTCTTTCACTCCGGGGGGGGGGGGCATCGCGAGTAGCCGGCGGAGATCGAATCTGCCGCACCCGCTCCCTGGCCCTCCCCGGACACAGTGCGCGATCTGGCAGCCGCCATCAGATGACGGTGGTTTGCGCAGGAGAGCCGCCTTGTCGCCGTCAAACTGCGGTTGACGGTCGGCAAGTGGTTAAAAGTATCAATAGGTGATATCTGTGTACAGGATTTCTAAAAGCACGTTAAAAATCATTATATTTTCCAAAAGTAGTTGTCCCTCAACTCATAAATGTCACATTATAAAAGATCAGTCACAATTTAAAGGATCAGCCCACCCAAATGAGTGATGATTCTCACGCACCTTAAGGCTCAGTTCACATAGGGGCGACTTGCGATCCAATTTAAGTGGCCTCAAGTCGCCCCTGGTCACTTGACACAAGAAATCCCATTGAAGTGAATGGGAGCAATCTTTATGTACACTACTGAAGTCGCTCCGACTTCAAGGCGACTTCAGAAGAGATTCCTGTACTACTCGGAGGCGACTTCTATCTGACTTGTGCCCATAGAATTCAATGGAAGTCGCCCCCAAGTTGGATCCTCCATCTAAACAGAAGCGACTTCACAGTGAAAAGAATAGAATTTATTTTAGGGCAACCCCCTCCCTCCCTTCTCTGACTGGCCACAGCAAAGTCACCTGGCATGAAGTCGTGTTCAAGTTGTGCTATAAATTTCCCAAAGTTGCGCTGAAGTTGCTTTCAAATCGCATAGCAAAGTCACTGCGCTAGTCGGATCGCCCGTGTGGGAACCGAGCCTAAGAGAAACAAAGCCAAAGATTTTACCCTTACATTTTTGTGGTTCATAATTTTTTTTTAGAAGGTTCTGCCTTATCTTGAATTACAAGTCTTAACTAAACCAACAACTACTTTTAGTTATTGCTGGAGCCTAGTGGGCTAAATAACCCCCATCTTCTTGAAAATCCTGAGTGTTCTGTCATATTATACTTCTCTCACATGACACTGGTTAAGCCTGAGCAGCCAATCGTGAGGATGAAGCACTGTCATGTTGGAAGGTGCAGTGACGTCATCCACTTAGTTAAGCTCCCACACCAGAGCTTAACCAGGCTGGTCCCCTGTAGCAGAGAGGTGGCAAGGGAATGTGGATCGATGAGTTTACCGGGGGGAGGGAAAGGGTCAGTGTCAAGATATCACCTGGTAATTTTCTCATTAGGCATCTTTGTAGTTTTTTTAGCAGAATAAAAGTGCTCTGACTTGATGGGCAGACTGTTTCGAAATGATAGAAAGGCAACAGTAATTTAAATAACCACTCCTTACAACCATCTCTGAACGCACAACACATTGAATCTTGAAGCAGATGGGCTACAGCAGCAGAAGACCACACCGGGTGCCACTCCTGTCAGCTAAGAACAGGAAACTGAGGCTACAATTGGCACAGGATCACCAAAATTGGACAATAGAAGATTGGAAAAATGTTACCAGATCTGATGAGTCTCCATTTCAGCTGCGACATTCAGATGGTGGGTTTGAATTTGGCAACAACAACATGAAAGCATGGATCCATCCTACCTTGTGTCAACGGTTCAGGCTGGTGGTGTAAGGGTGTGGGACACACACTTTGGGCCCCTTAGTACCAATTGAGCATCGTTTAAATGCCACGGCCTACCTGAGTATTGTTGCTGACCATGTCCACCCCTTTATGACTTTATGACTCTTCTGCGCTGGCTTTGTTTTGACTTTTTATTTAAAAATAAATAAATAAAACATCAAAACAGAGCTCAGTCGGCAGGGGCCATCCCATGGAGGAGGAGCTGTTCGTTTTTTGGGGTTTTTTTTCGGGTCTGTCGCTCGCGATGATTGACGATGGATTACATCGGGGGACACTTATTTCTATTTTTTATTTTTTAATAAAGGAGTTGTCCCTAATTGTCTCCTGTGTTTTTTTCTTTTTTTACACTTTTGGTGAATTAGTAGGGGTACAATGTACCCCTACTAATTCACATGGGGGGGTCGGGATCTGGGGGCCCCCTTATTAAAGAGGGCTTTCCCCCCCGCCCGCAGACCCCCACAACCACAGCCCAGGGTTGTGGGGAAGAGGCTCTTCTCCCCATCAACATGGGACAAGGAACTTCTGGGTGGCATCATGGCCGGCCAGGTTGCATGCTCAGATAAGGGTCTGGTTTGGATTTTTGGGGGGACCCCACGTCAATTTTTTTAAAAATGTTGGCGCGGGGTTCCCCTTAAGATTCAAACCAGACCCAAAGGGCCTGGTTTGGACTGGTGGAGGGGGGGGGGGAGAGACCACACTCAATTTTTTTCTGTGATTTTTATCAAAAAAATTTTTTTAACTGCACCCCAGGGGGGTTTTTAGGTTTGGTCTGGGAATAGACTCGTACGTTGGACCGGCCGGTACTACGGTGGGTCTTCAAGGAACAGGGTACAACTACCCCTCTTCTCGGAGAAGGGGTGTTGGGACCCGACACCAACACCCCCAGACGCCCGCCCCCCCTTTCGGGAGAAATTATTCCCCCGGGGGTCTAGGGCTGGGGGGGTACACTTAATCATCCCCATGTAACATGGGGATGATTAAGTGGTTTTCACATTTTT
>BLSH010549800.1:2718216-2747313 GCA_018402905.1 Glandirana rugosa | reverse complement strand
CTGGGGGTTCAGGCCAGAATCAATAACAGATGAGCAGGTCAGGAACAGAAGAAGCGGACAGAAGCATTGTCCAAGAACAAATCAAGGTCGGTACAGGTGGATATCAGGAGCAGGTCAAGACAAGCAAGGTCAGTAATGGGTAGTCAGGCACAAAGTCACAGATTTTTAGGTAACTCTGTAAACAAGACAGCACTGGCTATATGCAGCTGATCAGTTTAAATAGCCTGTTTGAGGCACGTGCGCACATTCTTACCTATGTGTACCCGCACGTATGAAGCAGCCTGTGCCTCCTCATGATTATTTGCGCCATCCTGCACACTGGCTTTTCCTGACAGACAGTCTGCTCCGCTAGTTGTCAAAAAACCCAAAGAGTACCTTCATCTGATCAGATGCAGGGGCTGTTTGGCTGACAAATTTTCATTCAGTTCATTAAATTTTACATATACACCATGTGCTGAGGCGCTGGCTACATATTATATCATCTGAAGTGTAAACACAAATCCATACTATTAATGTGAATCACATCCTAATGATTGACTAACAGTGTCTGTATAGTGGCGGAAGTCTCCATTGACGTCACGTCTGGCCCAGGTGGATCGTACGCCGGCTCAGAAACATGTGCGGTGGCGATAATGGCACTACTCAAGGCTTTGCATAGTGGTTTCCGCTCCAGGGCACAAGTAAATGTGAGTGCACCGCTATTTTTATTATAATAGTTCATTTTATTAAACATATTGCACGATTATCGGGTATTGGTCTTTTTATTCTGAGATATCCCTGGTGGAAATACTGAAGGATACAGATCAGTGAGTGGATGTCCAGGATACACCTATTACAAAAACCAAATCCTCCAAAGCGGTGAGGGTCCTGGTGGCCCAAAGTGATCTGATAAGTGCCCCCCCCTTACTTTAGGTGGTGGTGCACATAATCTAAGAAGAGCATAGAGAACAAAGAGCATGTATCACTAATTTGCACGTGGTGAATATCAAAAGAAGTGGATTTGAAGAGTTAAACATATTCACAAGGACTTATTATTGTTGTTCATTTACAGTGCCTCGAAAAAATATTCATATGCCTTGCAATTTTCCACATTTTGACATGTTACAGCTGTAGTGCTGCAAGAATTATCAATATCCCTCTGGTTACCCTGATCCTGGGAGTCCTCTGCCACCTCTGACACACTGGGTTCACTCATTGTCAACCTGCTCTTATAGAGAGTTCTTTGGTGAACGAAGCATTGAACATTTCAGCAAAGCAATATATATTTCCTAAGTGGGGAAAAGAGAAGTGTATGTAATCCAGTGTCACTTCCTTGACAATTCAATTGGTCTTCAGCTAGCTCTCTGTAGTTCCAGTTGCATGCAAGAAATATTAGCTGATGGGACAATGCTAATCCAAAGGAATGAAGTATGATCAGAAACAGTACTCTTTCAGTAGAGAAACAGTTAAAGCTTCACAGTGATCACTGACTTGCAAAGTTAATTCTGTGGAACTAAAAACAGCAGCAAACTGATGCAGAGTATGGATGTCTGTGTATAGTGTCCAAGCTCAGTGTGTGTGTGAGCAGACTCCTTTTTGCATCAAAGATGTTAGCAGATGTAAAGAAGTAATACTGTCTATAGTACACAGTGTCTGTTAAGATGGGTTTTCACCCGCTCACCACACTGGAACAGAAGATGTGGATGCTGTGGATAAAGATGATAAGGATGAGGATGATGATGATCTCTCCAGTCTATGGCTCCTGGAATGGTCTCCGGCCTCCACCGCTTCACACCGCGGCTCTCCCAGATCTGTCGCCCCTGCAGGATGGATGGAACAGGAACGAACCTCCGACTGTTGTAAAAACAGGCATTCAGGTTGTCAGCTGATATCCTCCAGGGTATCTAAGTTGATAAGTCTGTAAAAGCAGGCCACGACTCCGCCGCTCCCAGCAACAGGTTTCCTGCATACAGATCCACGTCGGTCCAGAGAGCGCATTAGGCCCAAAGCTTCGATTTTTATAGTCTCTCCCAGGAGGCTCTTCTTTTTGTTTGAGAGTAGGTAAATTTATTCAGGCCTGACTGAGAGTCAGGCCTGATTGTTTTGATTTTGTTCAGGGGAGTGGCCCAGAGAGAGCTGGAGATTGCAGGAAGCAACACCCCTTGGTAACCCCTCCCTTCTTCTTCGGGTAGAAGAGACGGAGATGTAGTGTGGAGGCTGTTAGGGCCTGAGGGAGCCCCTAGTCTGGGAGAGGTGACCTCGGCCTGGGAGAGCTTGGGTGCAGCCAGCAGGAGAGAGGTCCTGGAGGAGAGGCGCAAGGGTGAGCGGAAGAGAACAGCAGGAGTGAGAACACTGCAGAGAGACCTCTGGGAGGAACTACAAGTAACAGTGAGATACACAGTACAGATTGGGAAGAAGACAGTCTGGAGAAGGTACAGGAGGAGATTGGGGTCTGGTGTCATGGACAGTGTGCAGATGGGCTGGGAGTTGTAGTCCATCGCTGGCTAGCCAGCACCAACTAAGTAAATTTACTACACAGGGGAACCTCAACCCCTATGCCCACAAAGGGTGGTCCGGAGGCCTGATAAATCTACATCAGGTCTCACATGTGCTAGCTAGGCCGTGCAAGTATAGAGGCTGGTAATTTTCCTTCCAGGCCTCACCAGTGGAAGTAAGAAGTGTAAAGGAGAGAGGAACTAGGAGTTTTACAGTGAAGTAAGAAGTGTGCTGGAGTGAAGTGAAGGAGTTGTATATACTGGATAGTGTATATACTGGTCCAGTGTACAGAACTGTTTGATCTTTTGGGCATCCCATAACTATCTCAATGCCTATCCAAATTCAATCCCCAAATAAAAACAACAAAAACAAGAGCAAACCTGTTTTCTGACTCCGGATGCCAGTAGAAGTGTGAGTGAGGGCAGTTGTGAGCAGGTGAACCACATCAACCAGCCACCCCTAAGGGGGCCATTGGCTACAACTACATGTCCCAAGATGCATTGCTCTCTCATTATTATCAGAGTCACAAAGCAGGCAAATTGGAACACTAGGGGAAAGCAGCTGCTTTATACAGTATCTCACAGAAGTGAGTACACCCCTCACATTTTTGTACATATTTTATTATATCTTTTCATGTGACAACACTGAAGAAATGACACTTTGCTACAATGTAAAGTAGTGAGTGTACAGCTTGTATAACAGTGTAAATGTGCTGTCCCCTCAAAATAACTCAACACCCAGCAATTAATGTCTAAACCGCTGGCAACAAAAGTGAGTACACCCCTAAGGGAAAATGTACAAATTTGGCCCAAAGTGTCAATATTTTGTTTGGCCATCGTTATTTTCCAGCACTGCCTTAACCCTCTTCGGCATGGAGTTCACCAGAGCTTCACAGATTGCCACTGGAGTCCTCTTCCACTCCTCCATGACAACATCACAGACCTGGTGGATGTTAGAGACCTTGCGCTCCTTCACCTTCCATTTGAGGATGCCCCCACAGATGCTCAATAGGGTTTAAGTCTGGAAACATGCTTGGCCAGTCCATCACCTTTGCCCTCAGCTTCTATAGCAAGGCAGTGGTCATCTTGAAGGTGTGTTTTGGTTTGTTATCATGTTGGAATACTGCCCTGCGATCCAGGGAGGTGATCATGCTCTGCTTCAGTATGTCACGGTACATGTTGGCATTCATGGTTCCCTCAATGAACTGTAGCTCCCCAGTGCCGGTAGCACTCATGCAGCCCCAGACCATGACACTCCCACCACCATGCTTGACTGTAGGCAAGACACACTTGTCTTTGTACATCTCATCTGGTTGCCACCACACATGCTTGACACCATCTGAACCAAATACGTTTATCTTGGTCTCATCAGACCGAAGGACATGGTTCCAGTAATCCATGTCCTTAGTCTGCTTGTCTTCGGCAAACTGTTTGCAGACTTTCTTATGGATCATCTTTAGAAGAGGCTTCCTACTGGGATGACAACCATGCAGACCAATTTGTTGCAGTGTGCGGTGTATGGTCTGAACACTGACAGGCTGACCCCCCCCACCCCTTCAACCTCTGTAGCAATGCTGGCAGCACTCATACGTCCGTTTCCCAAAGACAACCTCTGGATATGACACTGAGCACGTGCACTCAACTACTTTGGTCGACCATGGCGAGGCCTGTGCTGAGTGGAATCTGTCCTGTTAAACCGCTTTACGGTCTTGGCCACCATGCTGCAGCTCAGTTTCAGGGTCTTGGCAATCTTCTTATAGCCTAGGCCATCTTTATGTAGAGCAACAATTCTTTTTTTTAGATCCTAAGAGAGTTCTTTGCCATGAGGTGCCATGTTGAACTTCCAGTGACCAGTATGACAGAGTGAGAGCGATAACACCAAATTTAACACACCTGCTCCCCATTCACACCTGAGACCTTGTAACACTAACGAGTCACATGACATCAGGGAAGGAAAATGGCTAATTGGGCCCAATTTGGACATTTTCCCTTAGGTGTGTACTCACTTTTGTTGTTAGCGGTTTAGACATTAATGGCTGTGTGTTGGGTTATTTTGAGGGGACAGCAAATTTACACTGTTATACAATCTGTACACTCACTACTTTACATTGTAGCAAAGTGTCATTTCTTCAGTGTTGTCACATGAAAAGATAGAATAAAATATTTTAAAAAATGTGAGGGGTGTACTCACTTTTGTGAGATACTGTATTTAAAGTGGTTGTCAAGTTAAAAAAAAAACACCTGCAAGAGAAAGGCATAATGAGCTAGTATGCATCGCATACTAGCTCATTATGAAATGCTTACCTTAGATGGACGCTGTAGCAGCGGTGATGGAGAAATAGGAGGAACGACTGCACACCCAAACTCAATGCAATGAACATTTATTAAGGTCATAAAAACAACTTACAAAGGCACAGGCACAGGAAAGGTGATGCGTTGCACACGATAAACGTGCTTTATCACAACCATACAGCGGTCCCCTAACACCACTGTGATCCCGGGCGCCGACCAATCACAGATGCTGTGATTAGCAGGAGCCGCGCTGATGTCACTCCCGCGCATGCCCACCAGAGCTGTCATTTACGGCACACTTTGTGAAGAAACGGCCCAGTCGAGCTGTTTCTTCACTGCGCATGTAGCGATGACGTCGGCACATGCAAATACAGGGAATATCTCCTAAACTGTGCAAGTTTAGGAGATATTCCCGGGACCTACAGGTAAGCCTGAATATATGCTTACCTGTAGTTTAAAGTGGTTGTCATGACTTGACACCCACTTTAAGAACATGAAATGTCTTCTGATTGCAAGGGTTGTGAATGCCCAGCCCACAACCAAAAACGTAAATGTGTTTTATTGGGATTTTGTTGTGATAGACCAACACAAAGTGGCACATAATTGTGAAGTGGAAGGAAAATGATAAATAGTTTTCAAAATGTTTTACAAATAAATATGTGAAAAGTGTGGGGTACATTTGAATTCAGCCCCCTGAGTCAATACTTTGTAGAACCGCCTTTCACTGTAATTACAGCTGCAAGTCTTTTTGGGGATGTCTCTTCTAGCTTTGCACATCTAGAGAGGACATTTTTGTCCATTCTTCTTTGTAGAATAGCTCAAGCTCTGTCAGATTGGATGGAGAGCGTCTGTGAACAGCAATTTTCAAGTCTTGCCACAGGTTCTCAATTGGATTTAGGACTGGGCCATTCTGACACATGAATATGCTTTGATCTAAACCATTCCATCTGGCTGTATGTTTAAGGTTGTTGTCCTGCTGGAAAGTGAACCTCTGCCCCAGTCTCAAGTCTTTTGCAGACTCTTAACAGGTTTTCTTCTAAGATCTAAGTATTTGGCTCCATCCAACTTCCTATCCACTCTGGCTAGCTTTCCTGTCCCTACTGGAGAAAAGCATCCCCACAACATGATGCTGCCACCACCATGTTTCACGGTTGGTGTGTTCAGGGAGATGTGCAGTGTTAGTTTTCTGCCACAAATAGCATTTTGCTTTTTTGGCCACAAAGTTCAATTTTGGTCTCATCTGACCAGAGCACTTTCTTCCACGTGTTTGCTGTGTCTCTCACATGGTTTCTCGCAAACTGCAAACTGGACTTCTCATGGCTTTCTTTTCACAATGGCTTTCTTATTTCCACTTTTCCAAAAAGGCAGACAGATTCTCCCATCTGAGCTGTGGATCTCTGCAGCTCCTCCAGAGTTACCAAAGGGCCTCTTGGCTGGCTTCTCTGATTAATGCTCTCCTTGCCCGGCCTGTCAGTTTAGGTGGACGGCCATGTCTTGTTAGGTTTGCAGTTGTGCCATACTCTTTCCATTTTCAGATCATGGATTGAACAGTGCTCTGTGAGATGTTCAAAGCTTGGGATATTTTTTTATAACCTAACCCTGCTTTAATCTTCTCCACAACTTTATCCCTGACCTGTCTGGCGTGTTATTTGGCCTTCATGATGCTGTTTGTTCATTAAGGTTCTCTAACAAACCTCTGAGGGCTTCACAGAACAGCTGTATTTATATTGAGATTAAATTACACACAGGTGGACTCTATTTACTAATTGGATGACTTCTGAAGGCAATTGGTTCCACTAGATTTTGGTTAGGTGTATCAGCGTAACGGGGGCTGTGTACAAATGTACCGCACACTTTTCACATATTTATTTGTAAAACATTTTGAAAACTCTTTATCATTTTCCTTCCACTTCACAATTATGTGCCACTTTGTATTGGTCTATCACATAAAATCCCAATAAAATACATTTACGTTTTTGGGTGTAACATGAGAAAATGTGGGACATTTCAAGGGGTATGAATACTTTTTCAAGGCACTGTATATTGGCTTTATCACAAGAGCCTATATCTACATGGTATTTTATAATTTGGTAACACTAAGGTCGTCTTTGCACATGAGTGTTTTTTACATATGGTATTTTGGTATTGTTTTGCTGTTAGTCAATCATTGGGATGTGATTTACATTAATAGTATGGATTTGTGTTTACACTTCAGATGATACAATATGTTATCCAGCGCCTCAATACATGGTGTATTTGATTTGTTTTTGGGCAAACGCCTAAAATTTAAGGCAGCAGTTTATAAATTTTAATAATTTGCACATAGGAGGCGCTGTTTTTTTTTTTTTTTTTCCATTTTTTGTTCATTCAATTTTACAATTGAGGGATGCTGGGCCGGGGACAGCTGACAGGGCCACCCACTGTTCTTCAGCAGCAGGCCAAAATTTACTCAAAGTACAGCCAGATTAAGAATATCAGTAGAAACCACAGAATTCCACGTAACAAGCGTAATACAGACAGTTTATTCAGACAGGTGGGTGTGTTACCTTTACTTATCTGTTACAGGAAACTAAAATTATTGCGCTTATCTAGCTGGGCAAACAGACAGTACCAGGTAACCCGCTGTACTTTGTGACAGTTGCTATGACTGCTGCAATTGATCTTCCCATTTGTTTCCTCAGAATCACATAATAGTTCAACTATAAATGATCTTTTCCCATATATCACTCGCTCTACTTTAAGACAAATAGGTGGGGCATTCTGGGTGCTCAGCACTGATGGGTTGCAGATGTCATCATGTGGATTGTTCTTATCATGCCCGTTATCATGTATGTGTGATAGGCCTCAGGTATTCCCCAAGGCTTCTGC
Source organism: Glandirana rugosa (assembly GCA_018402905.1). Classification (NCBI taxonomy): domain Eukaryota; kingdom Metazoa; phylum Chordata; class Amphibia; order Anura; family Ranidae; genus Glandirana; species Glandirana rugosa. Next base: position 2,739,679 of record BLSH010549800.1, on the reverse strand, counting down.
AGACCTAATCTATATCAATAATTAACTGTCCTTTATATTAGACTTAAACCCAATCACAAAAATCTCATGTAGCCCTCTTTTGGGGACGGTCTTATAAGAAAAGACCCTCCCCAAACAAGATATGGCACTAAACCTGTGGGTAAATAAGAGAACCACAATCTTCGCCAAGTGGAAGAGTGGGATTGATAATAATGTTAATCCAAGATGATCTAATCAGAGAGATCTGAGAGAAGAGGAACTACTGCAGCCAGCATATACATTAACTATAAGTATATGGATGCACACCTGTATGGGAATAATACAAGCTTTTTATAATAAAAAGTTAATAACAGTACATACATCCAATGTACAAACACATATTATCAACAAATGACCCAACAGGAGTCCTGGTGGAATTGTGCACATATACCCGGGTATATATAGTGTGGGTGATTAGCTCGTGGGGATCAGCTTTCCAGAGGAACAGAGTCAGCATGCAGGCAATTTTCCTTATAATCTGGCGGCTTGCCAGGTTTATTAATAAAAAAAGGTTTTCAGGTAAAACAAAACAAAAACATAAGAATAAGTCCTTGCCATCCGGTACTAAACTAAACAATATCGTTTCCTCAATATACGTTGCAGGGCTGGCCCCCGACACCCACAAAAGCAAAAAGGCAAACCTTGTCTTTCAAAGTCCAAACAGACACAGAGCTCCCTCAGATCCCTCTCTCTGAGTTTCAGGCCATAGTTCTATCGAGATCTCTTCATGGTCTTTAAATGCAGCTAAAGAGGGGTTTGGGTGGACCAGAAACTCCGGGCTGGAACCAGCTCTGCCACGGTGGTTGGCAAAATCCGGGTCAGATTCTCACTAGTCAACTCCAAGTGCACGCATGCGAGGCAACAAATATTGCCCGTCTATTATCGCGCTTTGCATAACATCACATATCCACCCCTTCTGCTCAAGCCCCTGGGGCGGAGCAACTGTCCTGACCATACAGTGGACCCGGGAAAGGCCATTGGCATCATTTTGGAGCCTTCTACTGTGTTCCACTGTGAACTTGAATGGCTGTAGGGCCAGGAACCACCTAGTCACCCAGCTATTTTTCTCCCTGTTGTTACACATCCACTTCAGGGGAGGCAGGGTCGGTGACTAGCCTGAATGACCTAGCTAGCAGGTAGTACTTCAGGGCCTCTAAGGCCCACTTGATAGCCAGGCACTCCTCCACAATGGCATAGTTCCTCTCATGCCTGTTAAGCTTCCTGCTTAAGTAGATGACCGGGTGGTCCTCACCGTCACTGATTTGGGACAGAACAGCATCTAGTCTCACCTCAGAGACATCTGTCTGTACAACAAATTCTTTTGTGAAATCCGGGGTCACGAGCACCGGTTGTACACAAAGGGCCTGCTTCAACTGGAATGCCTTCTCGGCTTCAGGATTCCATTTGACCATGATCTACCCTTTGTCAAGTCGGTTAGAGGGACGGCAATGGTGGCATGATGGTATGAAACGCCTGTAATACCCTGTAATCCCCAGGAAGACCCGAACCTGTTTTTTATTTACCGGTTGAGGCCATTTTTGAATTGCTTCAATCTTTTTGGTCTGAGGCTTGATCAGTCCCCGACTAATAACATACCCCAGATATTTGGCTTCCTCCAGGCCCATGGCGCATTTTTTTGGGTTGGCTGTTAGACCCACATCCCTAAGGGAATCTGCCACTGTTTGTACTCGGGGCAGATGCGGTTCCCAATCTGGGCTGTGGATGACCACATCATCCAAATAGGTAGCTGCATAGGGGCGATGTGGCCATAATGATTTGTCTATCATTCTCTGGAACAATGCAGTGTCCCCATGCAGCCCAAGCAGCATTCGCTTTTTACTGGAAGATCCCCTCGGGAGTAGAAAAGGCAATTTTTTCCTTTGCTGACTCTGTTAGGGGGATCTGCCAGTAGCCCTTAGTTAGGTCTAGGGTTGTTATGTACCGGCACCTTCCAACCTGTCTACAAGTTCGTCTACCCGCGGCATTGGGTATGCTTCGCATTTAGACACGTCATTCAGCTTCCTGAAATCATTACAGAACCTGCCATCGGGCTTTGGGACCAGCACTATGGGGCTCGACCAGGCGCTGTGGGACTCCTCTATCACGTCCAACTCCAACATGTTTTTTATTTCCTTCGCCACCGCCTCCCGTCTAGCGTCAGGTATCGGTAGGGTTTTACATTTACACGGACCCCTGGTTCCGTAACTATGTCATGTTGTGTGACGGTGGTCAGTCTGGGTAGGGAAGAGAAAAAGTCTCTATTTTTACTTATAAATTCCTTTACGTCATTTTGTTGCGTCAGTGGCTAGTACTCTATGGGGATGTCAGGGGTCAGGGGTAGCCTGTCCTTTTGGGGAGTGGGAACTGCCAATAAACTCTCCACGGTTTTAAGAGATTAACATGGTAAATCTGCTCCAGTTTCCTTTTCACAGGCTGGTAAACTTTGTAGTTCACTTCCCCCACTCTTTCCCTAATCTCAAAGGGACCCTGCCACTTTGATAGGAATTTACTTTCAAGTGGGGACTAGCACCAGCACTCTGTCTCCGGGGTTGAAAGTCCGGGTTTTGGCACCCGGATTATAAACCCTTCTCTGGGCTTCCTGGGCTCTCTCCATATGCTCTTGCACAAGGGGCAGGACAGCTGCGATTCGATCCTGCATCAAGGAGATGTGCTCTATGATGTTTCTATATGGGATGGCTTCTCCTTCCCAAGTCTCTTTTGTGACATCTAGCAGCCCCCTGGGATGTCTACCATACAAGAGTTCAAAGGGGGAATACCCTGAAGACGCCTGCTGAACCTGCACGGCAACAAAAAATCCCAATTTTCACCCATCTTTATCCACCACCTTTTTGAACATACTCTTGAGGGTCTTGTTAAATCTTTCCACCAGACCGTCAGTTTGGGGGTGGTAAACAGAGGTACGAAGATGGGAGATTTTGTACAACTTGCACAATTCCCTGGTCACTCTGGACATAAACGTGGTACCCTGATCCATCAAGATTTCTTTAGGGATCCCCAACCGACTAAACACGCAGACCAGCTCCTTGGCGATAGTCTTAGCGGAGGTGTTCCACAAGGGTTTGGCTTCAGGATAGCGGGTTGCATAGTCCAGGATCACCAGGATGTGCTGGTGTTCCTGGGCAGATTTTACTACTGGTCCCACGGGATCCATGCCAATTTGCTCAAATGGCACTTCAATTATGGGAAGTGGGACAAGGGGACCACGAAAATGGGATGACAGGGCCGTCACCTGACAGCGCATGATTTACAGTATTCTCTGACACCTGCATATAACCAAGGCCAGAAGAATATTTGGGTTATTCTCTCCCTGGTCTTCTCCATACCCAGATGTCCCCCCATTACATGACCATGGGCCAGATCTAGCACCATCCTGCGGAAGGGTTTGGGAACCACAAGCTGTTCTACTTCGTCCTCCCCGTGTTTTACCACCTGATACAACAAATTATTTTTAAGAGCCATGTAGGGAAAATACGCGCCCCAATTAGGGTCCACAGGTTCCCCATTCATCACCTTCACATTTCTCTGGCTCTAAGGAGAGTGACATCCCGTAGTTGCTCTGTACAGAAGTCCTCTCTCCGGACCTCTAAGTCAGGTACTACACTCGGTTCACTCTCACGATCAGCGTCAGAGACATTGTCTGGGTCATTAGCCTCCAGCTGGGAGATTTCTTCCAGCTCATCTGGCTCCCCAGCCAGTACAGGAAAGGGAGAGGGTCTCCACCCTCCTCGGTCCTGCCACCAGTCTCCCCTTCTATTTGGCAAAACGGGTCTGACGAGAGCTCCCGTGCTTCCGCAGCAGGGGGAGCTCTATCCTCCAAACTCCCTGTGCCTTCCCATAACCTCCAAAAATGGGGAAAATCCCTGCCCACTAGGGCGTCATAAAGTAGTGAAGCTGCTACCCCCACTGAATAAGTCACATTGCCGCAAGGGGTGTCAATCTCAACCACCGCCATCTGGTAGTCACGAGTGGCCCCATGGATGCAAATGACCCCGACAGTGCTAGGGTGTAACCTTCCAGGATTTACCCAGTTGCTTTTGACTAATGTTACCACACTACCAGAGTCAAGCAGTGCAGCGACTGGTCTCCCATCAACAAAAATCACACACATTTGCTTCTCCATGCGACTTGAACATGATGCTGTATATACGACCTGTGCAAATAGGGAAAGGCATCTATATACATAAGTATAATCGCATTGCATGGGTTCAACATTCAGTGGACAATGCATGGCATCGGTAGCACTGTATGTAGTCTATACCCATTCCCCTTATGGGCCGCACAGACCTTCCTGGCTTCTTTGGCCAGTCTCCAGGTCTAGGGTCCAGAGTTTCGTTAGTTAATACAGCAGACCTAATGTTTTTTTTCCCACGCACTTGAGCACTGGGACAGTCTTACTGGATCCGCTGGAGAGCCATTCACCCCTGGACAGACCGAAGCGGGGTGCAGACGAGTTCAGCAAGTCCTCAGCAGCCGTGTATCTTTCCATAAGGTTCACCAGTTGGCTTGCAGTTTTGGGGTCCCCATGGCTGACCCATTTCCTCAAAGCAGCAGGGAGAGCATGGAGATACCGGTCCATAACTACATGCTCCACAATTTGGGGGCCTGGCAGGGTTTCTGGCTGCAACCACTTCCTTGTAAGATGGTCCAGGTCAAACATTTGGGAGCGGGCTGGCTTGTCCGTGCGGTAGGTCCACTGATGCACCCGTTGGGCCCCGATGGCCATGGTGACACCCAGGCGTGCGAGTACCTCCGCTTTTAAAGTCTCATAATTCTGGTCTTGTCTGGTTCCAGATCAAAATTGGCCTTTTGGGGCTCACCTGTCAAAAAGGGGGCCAACAGTCCCATCCACTGCTCCTTCGGCCACCCTTCACGGTCGGCGACTCTCTAGAAAGTCGTGAGGTACGCCTCCACGTCATCTGCAGGAGTCATGTTTCGTAGGTGGTATCTGGTACATATAATCTTTTGTTCCACTGTCACAGGAGGTACGGACCTCTTCTTTAACTCCAGCAAGGCCTCCGCAAACTGGCGATTCAACTCCTGTTGAGCTGCATTGGCCTGTGCGACCTGTTGGTTGGTTTCCTGCTGAGCCACAGTGGCTTGTAGCAGGGCCTTCATCATCTCCTCCATTCTTTTTTAATAAATCTGCAAAAATGTCAACAATTCTGTGTTTTTCTGTCAATATGGGGTGCTGTGTGTACATTAATGAGGAAAATAAATGAACTTATATGATTTAGCAAATGGCTGCAATATAACAAAGAGTGAAACATTTAAGGGGGTCTGAATACTTTCCGTACCCACTGTATATGCACCCATAAACTATGGGCAACAATAGTAAACTATTAAATATAGGAACACTTGCCAAATAATCCCTGCTTCTGGCCTGGATTAGTAACAGTTCCTTCCTAGTATAACATGTGGTCCCAGACCCTCTCTCTCCATTCACTTCCTCCCTCTGGGGTTTCTAAGCCAGCCCTGCAGATATAGTAAGTGATGTACATAAATAACTCTGTTACATTAGCTACACAGCCTCTTACAAATACAAATAATAGAGGGTAGCTGACCCCTACACGCATATAAGCTTTGACATGTTAAGGTGATATAAAAAGTTATTTTAATAATTTTTTTTTAATCTGAAGCTTTCATGAAAATATTACCTGGTGATCCTGACATGGATGTGCAGGCAGTTTCTATGATAGGGTGTCTTTCAATCACTCTTCTGTGTTGTCACCTTGTAACACAAGCCTCTGATGGGGAGCACAAGTGGTAATTTCAACACACATTACTAAGGCTTTGCCCAGTGTTTTTACTATCAGGAAACATGCCTGGGCCAGAAGAAACCAGGGTATAGGTATGTATTCTAGAAAATTTTAAAAATTGACTGCTGGGGGCGTGGCTTGCAGCCGATGGTGTAGGACAGTGGTTCTCAACCCTGTCCTCAAGTACCCCCAACAGGCCATGTTTTGGGAATTTCTCTTAGATAAAATAGCTGTCCAAAATAACAAGCCATTGAGTCTGATTTAAAGCACCTGTGCAAGACAAAGGAAAACCTGCAAAACATGGCCTGTTGGGGGTACTTGAGGACAGGGTTGAGAACCACTGGTGTAGGACACACTGAGCTATAGCTCCGCCAGAAATCCGTCCATTTATCCTGTAAGATCATCTCGGTGACTAAACAAATGACTTACCTCCAGTTGGGTGAGTCCCTGGAAGCCTGCTCTACAATCCAGTTCCCTTATTTCATGCTGCAAGATGTCAAAAAAGGCAAAAGAAGCCCTGACAGTGATGTACCATGTGGGGCAAGATGGCGCCCGCTCACAGCGCTTTGCAAAGGAGGCAGCGATGACGTTTTTTGAAGGTGAGGGGTACAGCAAACGATACTGCGGGGGGTGCACCCCAACCTGGAGCTGGGCTTTAACTCTGGGCAAAAAAAAAGTTTTCCCATGTAGTGGGGCTGTGCCCGCACCTTATGGGTCAACTGCTCATTTTTGTCTAGAGCATTGGAGAACGAAGATATACTTAGCTAATTCTCCAATCTTCCCTGCACGAGATCAGTCCCTGTGGCTCCTGCTCCCTCTGGTCTAGCGGTATTGTGCGGTGGACTGTTCCTTACATCATCACACCCATAGACCTGCTCTGGACTTGAGGGCTTCGAGAACAGGTCACTGCTGGATTGAGGGGGAGCACTGTTTGCAGGTGGAGTGAAGGATCTGCAGTATACAACTTTTCCTCTCCCCTGGACAAAACGTGCAGTTGACCCATGCAGTGTGGCTGTAGAAGACTTTTGTTTTGCCTGTAGTTGGGCTTTAAATACTGTGTCACAAGCAAGAGCTTTACAGACACACATAAACCTAATGGATCATTAAAAAATAAAAACCCTCTTCTGTTACAGAAGCTTCTCTGAACTCAGAATATAGACATAGGACAATGTGTTTGAGCCAAATAACGTCATTACACAGTTGGGAACTACTTAGCAACCAACAATTGTTGAGATAAATTCAATATATGATGTAATGGTTACCTTAGCCTAAAGACGGCAGTGACTATCTTGCATAAAACATTGCGTATATTGCAGCCGTGAGTAGTAGGTATCATAGTGCCTCTTACCCTGCTGGTTAGTGGGAGGAAAATCTCCCCATCGTTGGTGTCAAGTAGGAGGGAAAATGCCCCAGTGTTGGTGTCATTGGGAGAAAGAATTCCCCAATGTTAGTGTCAGTAGGAGCGGAAAAGCCCTGGCATCTCTAGCTTGTGGAAGGACAAATCCCCTGGTGTTGGGCGTTAGTGAAAACAATGGCATTGATGCTTAGCAAGAGAATAAAAGCCCTGGCACCAATGACAAGTGGGAATAAGAGTGTTCTGGTGTTGGTGGTCAGTGGGAGAGAGAACACCACAGCAGGAACAAAAATGCTCCAGTGTTGGTAGTCAGTGAAAGGAAAATACCCCATTGTTGGTGGTCAGTGAGAGTGAAAGTACCCTAGTTGAAATAAAAATGGGGTGGTTATGGGTTCCTCAAGTTTATTTGGTAATTATATATTAATTGTCTTTTCCTATAATTCGTTAACCTACCAAAGCTCTGATAACAGTAATGATAATAGAACAATAATAAGGTTAGCTTATATATATAAATAATCAATTACTCTGCTTTAATAAAGCAAGGATTACATTTATTATAACGAAAATAGAAATCCTAACATGAAAACACTATAAGAAAATATCATAGAGCCTATAACATAAGGTGATACGTAGTCTGTCCTCGAAATGTTGTTCTGGCTGGCCTGATGGATCGAAGATGGAAGAGGGAAAAGAGGAGGACCATCATCATCCACACACAGCTGCCCAGCGCCAGCCTACTACTGCATTCTGTCCAATGGTGACAGACTTCCTTTCCTTGAGCCTGTCTCTAGGATGCATGCCTGGATTGTCCACTAGAGGCAGTATATGCCCATTTATCACTCTTAGCTGATCCATCATCTTTAGTGGTAAGATGGTCCTTTTGATGTCAGGTAATCAGGAAATGTCAATTTGCACCTCCCCAGGAGATCTCATCTGGTTTTCTCTACCCCTACACCTCACCGCAGGGGGCGTATGGATACTTCCTGGTAGGATATGGCTATTCTTATTACCAACACCATACTGGGTCAACTTGTGAATTCCAACTATGCCATATGGCTTTCTTTCCCACACAGTGATTAGGTCACTTGTAAACTCCAACTCCGGCCTGCCATGTCGATTAATCAGTGACAACTCAGAACTATGACATTAAACCATGTTGCCATCCAGCACTAGTGCTGGTAGTCTATGAGAGGAAGAATACCCCAGCCTCAGTGGTCAGCAGGAGGGAGAATGCTGTGGTGTTGATGGTAAGTAGAAGAAAAGCTCAGTGTTGGTGGTCACCATGGGGGATAATGGCCCAGCGTTGGTGGTCAGTGAGAGGGCCAACGTCAGACTAATAGTAGTAAAGGGGACTGGCTGACAAGGGTCAACATGTGGACCTGGACTAGCGTTCCCCACTGGCGGAAACAGTATCAGAGAGGAACTTGAATGGAGAGACTCAGGTGAAAATATTTGACTTCACCAGGTAAGGAAAAATATACACCTAGAAGGATGGGTTAGATAGGGATGGGAGGGAGCAATGTGAAAAAGATTTTGTCTGGAGATGGTCTTTAAACTACCACAATGTCAACTGCTCCCAACTTACAGTCTTTTAGGTAGAACACAATGCTCCAATAGGTGAGGGTTAAAACCCAACTCCAGGCAGTAGAAAAAAAAATCTACCTTTGCAGAGGCGCTCCCTGCACTGCAAGTGTTAATTGGCCATTATGTCTAGGGGGCACCGTGCGGGCATTATTACTTACCATACACCCCTGCTTCAGAGAGCTTCAGTGCCCTCCTTCTTTTCCCAAAGTTCTAGTCAGTGGACAGAGCCTCAGGATCATCACATATGTAGCACCCTGGTATTAGGCAGGGTTGCTAACAAATCTAATTTGCTTGGTGGTAACTAGCCTGGCTGATTGTTAGGGAGATCCACTGACTTTTCCCTAAATCTGGATTTGATGCACTTGCGGGCCTTTAAGCTGGATGCAGCAACTGTATTTGTAGAATTGCTATCTCCTATGGCAACTGAACTTTCAACAGCCAAGTATTGTACACCCCTCACATTTTTGTAAATATTTTATTCTATCTTTTCATGTGACAACATTGAAGAAATGACACTTTGCTACAATGTAAAGTAGTGAGTGTACAGCTTGTATAACTGTAAATTTGCTGTCCCCTCAAAATAACTCAACAGACAGCCATTAATTTCTAAACAACTGGCAACAAAAGTGAGTACACCCCTAAGTGAAAATGTCCAAATTGGGCCCAATTAGCCATTTTCCCTCCCCGGTGTCATGTGACTCATTAGTGTTACAAGGTCTCAGGTGTGAATGGGAGGCAGGTGTGTTAAATTTGGTGTTATCACTCTCACGCTTTCATACTGGTCACTGGAAGTTCAACATGGCACCTCATGGAAAAAAATAAATACATTTAGCTTCTTGCTAAAGAAGCTGAGGGTAAAGGTGATGGACTGGCCAAGCATGTCTCCAGGACCTAAACTCTATTGAGCATCTGTGGGGCATCCTCAAACGGAAGGTGAAGGAGCGCAAGGTCTCTAACATCCACCGGCCCCGTGATGTCATCATGGAAGAGGACTCCAGTGGCAGCCTGTGAAGCTCTGGTGAACTCCATGCCCAAGAGGGTTAAGGCAGTGCTGGAAAATAATGGTGGCCACACAAAATATTGACACTTTGGGCCCAATTTGTACATTTTCACTTAGGGGTGCACTCACTTTTGTTGCCAGCGGTTTAAACATTAATGGCTGTGTGTTGAATTATTTTGAGGGGATAGCAAATTTACACTGTTATACAAGCTGTACACTCACTACTTTACATTGTAGCAAAGTGTCATTTCTTCAGCGTTGTCACATGAAAAGTTATAATAAAATATTTACTGTGGGGGCTGTACTGTACTGTACTTGGCTGATGAAAGTTCAGTTGCCATAGGAGACAGCAGTTCTACAAATACCGTTGCTGCATCAAGCTTAAAGGCCCTCTACCTGTATAGCTGTCTGCCTATTTTTTTTGTCTTGGAGTCTGCTAATTGCTATTGCATCTGCCTGAAGGTGTCCTGGCCCTAATCCTCTCTCCACCAGTTCTGTTAAGAGACAATAAATCTCTTTTTCTTGCATCCAAAAAGTGACTGGCGCCCATGTTTCCAACTTGCATTACACCCACCATGCCTAATAACCCATACTGTGAAGAAGGATGTCAGCTCTCCCTGACTCTGGAGGTCACCAGTAGGCCTCTCGGGGTCGGGAGTAACCACTACACATATAACCCTGTATTGTACATTGAAGAGGCAGGAGTATGAACATGGCCGTGAGTGTCTTACAGAGAAGACTGCAAGGGAACGGTCACAGAGCTGGAGTGAGCCTGCTGGAACAAATAGGGCCGGGTTCACACTTTACGGAGGGTTGGGCTCCTCCAGTCACCTGTCCTCCATCTATCCATTAAATTGTATGTGCTTCCATTGTGAAGCCTCTTATCCAGAGTTAGGTCTGCAGTATACAGGGAGCCTTGACGGGGCCTGCAGCTTACGCATACACTTGCAAATGTGTGTAACCAATCCCCTGCCTTTTAAAAACTACTGTTAGACAGGTGAATTTGGTTGGTGACAGACTGGTCGGTAAGTTGAGCTTGGAATTCTGTGTTTTTTGTTTGAGGGTTCACACTAGTGGACTGTTGTTTGGCTGCGTGAGTGTAACGCGGTGTTCGTGCATTTTACCTGCATTTTTGCATTATTAGGCCAGGCATTTTTGCTGTGTTTCATGAAAGGGCCCCAAAAGTCCTGCATGCTGCATCTATGGTGCATTTTCATAAAATGTGCAACCTAATAGAAGTCTATGGGACCGCAACTAAAAACGTGGGCAAAATGCACAAAAATCATGCATACACCTGAGTGAATCCAGCCGAAGGTAAATACAGTATATCTCATTATTCTTGTACCCTAGACATGACGGGCATTTAATCCTTGCAGTGCAGGAAATGATTAATGCTCCAAAGCAGATACACTTCTCAGGCCCTTGAGTTTCAGGATAGCTGACAACTATGCTACGGGTCACGTTGGCTGCATTGCACCTGATTTACTTTGTATCACCAGTTGTAAACGTGCCATCTAGTGCTCATATTTATACTGTGCAGCTTATAACCTACTTTTCAGAAAGAACACGTTATTATCTGATGTTCGTTTTCCATAATACTTTGCAGCAGGGTGTGCAGTATACCAACCAAATGGTTCTCTTTGTTCCTCCCAAGACCTCCTGCTCTCTAGTTCCCTTGCCATCTCCTCCCGCGCTTTTAGGCGATCCCTGAAAACTTACTGTATCTCTTCAGTGAAGTCTATCCTGCCTCTGCCTAAGGCTCCATGCACACTGTATCTGATAAACGACCGTTTTTGGGAGTTTGGGCGTTTTTTTTAACAGCCCAAAAACGCCACTTTATGTTATCCTATGTGTCCATGCACACATGGATGTTAATTGTCTTTTATCAGCAGTGGCGTTTTTGGGCTGTTATCTGAACGCCCTGAATTGGCGCTCAAAAGTCGTTCTTTTGACCACAAAAAAACGCCGGACGCCGCTAAAAGCTCATAAACGCAGGTAAACGGCTGTTTATCGGCGTCCGGCGTTTTTTGCAGTCAATGGAAGCTAATGAAGAAAAAAAAATGGCCAATAACGCAGTCGCCGATAAACGCTGTTAAACGCTGCTTACAAAACGCTGCAAAAGAATGTTTTGTAAGCAGCGTCTCCTGCCCGACGCAGAGAGAGCCCAGATAGCGTCCAGTGTGCATGGAGCCTAACAATTGTACTTTTATTTTCTTCATCAGTTCACCCCCCACAGTTATAACTTTTTGTACCACTTAACCCTGCCTTTTAGATTGTAAGCTCTAACGAGCAGGGCCCTCTGATTTCTCCTGTATTGCATTGTATTGTAGCTGTGCTGTTTGCCCTAACGTTGTAAAGTGCTGCGCAAACTGCGCTATATAAATCCTGTATGATACTAATAATATATATACATGGGCTGTAGATAATTTTTTGTTCTGGGGGGCATACCTCCCAACTTTCTGAGATGGGAACAAGGGACACCTATTAGCAAAATTATGTAGGCACAGGACACACCCCCTGGCACCCTCCCTTAAAGGAGAATTATACAAAAAAAATATATTAGTTAAACCTACAAGTGCTTTTTTTTTTACCACTGCTATTCCTTTATATTGGCTTTTTAAATGTAAAATGTAGCAAGTTAGACATTGGATGAAAGGTTTAGCATTGTAAAACACTTTTTGATAGATAAATAGTGTATTTTATATATAGGTATATGCATCAGACCAAAATGAGGGACAAATGAAGAGGAATGAGGGACAGAGGGACATTGTTCCAAACCAGGGGCAGTCCCTCAAAATCAGGGACAGTTGGGAGCTATGCTGTGCCGTTCAGCAGCAGGTACTAAGTAAGAGGCTTTTTAAATAAAACATATTCATAAAGACTGGAAAAGGAAAACCTATGTGTTAATTCTATTTTCTCAGATCCTCTTGAAAATTGCGCCGGATTCCAGTTGTGCCTTCTTCCAGCTTTTAAGAACGTTGCCCAGTGAGGTTGGCTATTGTCCAGTCTAAGGCCTGGTACACACTGTCAGATTTTTTTTACTCAGCCCAACAGGCTGAACCAAAAAAACTTGACAGATCACAATAGCACAGTACTAACACTGACTGTTAGTACAGCGATCTCGCTCGCTGTGCTATTATGTTCTAACAGGGAATGGCCCCTCCACCACACCAGAACAGAACAGTCAGTGCTCTAAGCCATTGGACTGCTTATCACAGGATGGTACACTGTAATAGCTAATCTTACTGGGAAGGTGCAAAGAGGACCACACTCTCTGATTTTTTGTTATCCCAGCATCTATAAGTGTTACACCAGGCAAGAGAATTGGTACTGTGCAGAGTCCATACATACAAAACATTCCTTTGAACTTGAGAATGAGGGGTACGGCAGGGAAAACAAAAGGGGGTGTGGCCAAACATGATAGTGGAAGGGGCTTAAGGGGAAGTGGGTAAGAGACTGCGGATGGATTACAGGAGATAATCAGAAACTGCGGATGGACTACAGGAGATAACCAGAGACTGCGGATGGACTACAAGAGATAACCAGAGGCTGTGGATGGACTACAAGAGATAAACAGAGGCTACGGATGGCCTACAAGAGATAACCAGAGGCTGTGGATGGCCTACAAGAGATAACCAGAGGCTGCGGATGGCCTACAAGAGATAAACAGAGGCTGCGGATGGACTACAAGAGATAACCAGATACTGCGTATAGACTACAAGAGATAACCAGAGACTGCGGATGGACTACGAGAGATGACCAGAGAGTGCGAATGGACTACGAGAGATAATCAGAGGCTGCGGATGGACTACAAGAGATAAACAGGGGTTGTGGATGGACTACAAGAGATAACCAGAGGTTGCAGATGGACTACAGGAAATAACCAGAGACTGTGGATGGACTACAGGAGATAATCAGAGACTGCGGATGGACTACAGGAGATAATTAGAGACTGCGGATGGAGTACAAGAGATAAGCAAAGGCTGCGGATGGACGACAAGAGATAACCAGAGGTTGCAGATGCACTACAGGAAATAACCAGAGACTGGTTTGGATTGGAGTACAAGAGATAACCAAAGGCTGTGGATGGACTACAAGAGATAAACAGGGGCTACGGATGGACTACAAGAGATAACCAGATACTGCGGATAGGACTACAAGAGATAACCAGAGACTGCGGATGGACTACGAGAGATAACCAGAGACTGCGGAAGGACTACAAGAGATAACCAGAGACTGCGGATGGACTGCGAGAGATGACCAGAGAGTACGAATGGACTACAAGAGATAATCAGAGACTGCAGATAGACTACAGGAGATAATCAGAGACTGTGGATGGACTACAGGAGATAATCAGAGACTGTGGATGGACAACAAGAGATAACCAGAGACTACGGAGGGGCTACATGAAGTGACCAGAGACTGCAGATAGACTACATGAGATAATCAGAGACTGCGGATGGACTACAAGAGATGACCAGAGACTGCAGATGGACTACAGGAAATGACCAGAGACTGCGGATGGACTACAGGAGACAATTTAAAATTCTAACTTTCAGCAATGCACAGTTATACAAGGTTGAACAACACTGTAAGGGAGGGTTTAGCAAAACAGTGAGCCTACAGGCAGTGTATATTGGTAGAAAGACCTACCTGGCCAGCTGGGCTCACCTCCCACTCTCAGAAGTCTGGGGGCGTGGCTCTCAGCGGTCTGGGGGCTGGGGCTTTTAGAGGTCCGGGTGTGGGGCTCTCAGCAGTCCAATGCTCTCAGCGCTCCCCCCACTCGGTTTCTATGCTCCGAGCCTCTATGCACATACACACTGCATGGGGCGGGGCGGGGCAGGGCAGGCTCCCTGCTGATAGAGCCTCCCTCAGCCCAAGCCGATCCTGACAGCCTGGGCCGGAGCACTCTGGTGGTCAGGCGGTGTAACAGCAGGCTCAGGCAACACACAACATTGTGTATAAGCCAGAACCCTGTGATCATGGTGGCGTGGGCAGCGCCACTAGTTTTGGGAGCACGCACACATACTACTTCTGCCATCTGCACTGATGCTCTGGGGGGGTTTCAACCCCCAAAACCACCCCTTATCTACTTCCCTGACTGTACATTGCAAATAAAAAAACATTCAAAACAAGACTATATGCTGGAACAGAGTTAAAGAGGAATTGCAGTCTGCTCACATAATTTGTAATAAAAACATCTTTGCCATTCTGAAGCTTCCCTCTTAGAACTTTGCATATTATGTTATAAATACTGTGATTCTGTAAGTATGCTGTAGAAAAATCCCCCTCCACTAAGTCTGGCTGCATCCGTTTGTGGGCTGCTGAAGCTGCTGCCTGTTCACTTCCTGGATTTACCGACACATGCCTCTAGCTCCGCAGCTCTCATTGGCCCTCTTATGACTCATCCCCTCTCTCTTCTTGGCAAACTCTCACGAGAGTGAGAGAGAGAGAGAGCTATGCATGATGTCATAAGCCTAGCCTAATGGCCAGACAGAAACAGGAAGTGAGCTGTATAAGGTATTTACTGGCAGAAAAAAAATGTTTTACTATCCAAAGTTAAAACAACAAGAGCAGAAGATTTAATAGATGGAAAGTTGAAAAAAATGACTCAAGGTTCGCTTTAATATTGGACACAGTAGGCCTGTGGATCCTGGTGGAAGAATTAAAAAAGTTGTCTTTTCCCAGTAAGTAATGTGACAGACCCAACTGGGACAGGAGCTTTTGGCAGGAACTGAAGGGTAGCCCCTTGCCTACTGACTACGGACCCTGGCATTTGAGGGAGCTGCAAGCATTCAGAAAGATGTTGTGTTATATAATGCAAGGTGATGTGTTATTACCACATTTAACAATCAAAGAAGCCATGATGGTCTCTGCCAACTTGAAACTCAGTGAGAAGATTGATGTGAAAAGAAAGCTGGTTAATGAAATTTGGACAACCCTGGGTTTTCTCAAATGCTGGGGAACTGTTACCGGACTGTCTGGGATGGGGAATTCACAATATGTTATTGATCCCAAAGGGAGATTAATCAATTCCTGTGACTGCTAGTCATACTGATAAGACTTGTCTAGGTGCTTAGCTGTTAATAAGATTACTGTTTAATTAGATCGCTGTTAACTGTTAATTGGATTGCTGTTTGAAGTTTGCATTGTTCATGTGGTGACCGCCCCTATCTTTGAAGTGTATAAAAACCTGTATTTCTGTTCAATAAAGTGGTTCCTGTTTGTACCTAAGTGTCTTCTAGTTCTTGGGTGCAACTCTCAGCTATAATACCTTTTTCCTGTGTTCCATTGGCAAGGAAGTAGCTCTCGGGTGGAGATACCCAGTTGGGGCGTCAGGAGACCATCACAGTATTCAACCACATGTTTTTTCCTCATCAGTACAAACATAGATACTGTATATCATAAGCCTTTTTTTACACCTTATCACAACATTGTAGGGCAGGTTGGGATCAGTAAAACAAGAAAATGTTTTGTGTAAAAGAGAGGACCCTAGCAGGGAGGTGTTGCTATGGGTGTCAAACAGGCTCCAGTGAAAAAATCCAGCCCTACAAAAAGAATCCTGTAAAGAATATTTACCTGTCCCATGTCCCTCATCTTGGATCATCACTCTCTTTAAGAGAGTATCTTTAGCATATGACAATCTTCTGTGTGTGTAGGATGCTTGTTGTGTGCTATGGTTCCAGATGCCCACCATTACAATACTACTATGTTTTTCAGTGACTCGGCATATAGACCACATACAATATAACACACCTGGACTTGAGATGACTATAAGTGCATCACCCTTATTTTAGGCTGGTAAGTTTTGGTTAGGCAAATTTAGTTTTTGGCTCCCCTGTAATCAGCAGAGAAGGGTTGTGATTGCTTTGGGCTGCTCTGGGTTCTGCAGGCTGCAGGTTTGACTGCTTCCCCCTGTTTTCTGAAGATTTCCAGAATATAGGGGATGAGAGAGTCAAATAGGCAGCCCCAATATTTATGCAGCCTCAGCCAATCCCTGAAGAAGTGTGTCTAGATGGTGGTTGGGGAGTGCATACATAATCTCTAGAAGCCAATATTCTTCTTTCCCTGGAGGAAAAGTTCCCAGCCAGAAAGGTTGCCTGCCTTCCTGGTCCTCCAGCATGAAGTTCCAGCTAGCTCATCGGGTTCTCAGCCATGCTGAGAGAGCTTGCTCAGTCACAAACTCTATTTGGGACTAAAGAGGGGTGTCGCTGAAGACCTGCCTTGAGGGTTCATAGAGAAGTCTGCTTGCTGGAATCTGAAGGACATTCTGAGCTTGAGAGGACGCTGTGAGTACTGACCCGAAGAGGAAGGATTCAGTGACTTACTTCTATTACCCCTATCACACAAAGTATAAGGCTTGCCTGACCTGGGGCATTGCTAAAGGTGCCCAGTACTGTCTACTTGTTGTCCCTCTGTTACAAGGACCCTTTTGCAGAGCTACTATAAGGAAGTTTGTCACCATTGTTGCAGTTAGTAATGTGGAGTATACCACAGCTCCCTGAACCCTATTCAATTTATTGGTGCAATAAACTTTTAGAAGTATGAAGTTGCTTTTTGCCTGGCTGTTGCACTAGTGGGAATAGAACCTGGGGCTTTAAATAACTGTGGCCCTAGTAAAAGTTGGTGCTACATAAGCCATAATCAAATTAAAATGAAAATTATATTAAAATTTAATTAACAACATTTGTCAATGTAGCGGATGGAAACACAGTGAGAAAGTGTAGATCTCTGGTATGTGGTGCCATCTCAAGCCCCATGTGGCTTCTGGTCTTTACCATGAGGTGAAAACCATATCGGACCTCACTCTTGCTTCTCATGCTGAAAATCCAAAAGGAAGAAAAGATATGTAAAACAATTGTACTAAGGGACAAGTAAGCAGCAACCACTCCACTAGACATGCAATACAACATGAGAAAATTAAGTGCAGCGCTATGGTAAATATTAATTCATAATAAATATAAGTTTAAACGACAAATGTCAATAAATGAATGTCCATTCGTAAGTTCATATGCAGGGTCTTGGATATGACCCAAATAAAGTGACAGAAGTGATTAAAGTGCAACCAATAAAGGAAAGTCTCCAGTGTAACTCCGAAAAGATGGGTGGTAATACTGAACCAGTGATGATCTTATATATTCATATGATGATAATCCAATCATAAAACCATGTGCTTACCGGATATGGTGGACACACATAGCCGTAGAAAAGTTGGGTGAGGACCGTGTGAACACCGCTGTTCGATTTCTAATTTGACAAGTCATTTTAACAAATTGCCTTGTAAGTGTGCACTCTTTTATCCAAATAAACCTTTTTGCTTCGGAGTTACACTATGTGGAACCTTTTGTCCTTGCACATACTCATCATCTTGTGACTACTACACTTGGACCCTGCGGACTCCATCTGCCAACACGTGGAGCGGATGCAAGCCATCCATTGGTCCTGGGACCCTACTACAGTGGATTCCAACAGGGGTATATCCCCTTATAAGCCTGACTGACCCACTAGCCATACGGCTTTGTGTGTCCACCATATCCGGTAAGCACACAATCTTACCACTTTAGTTTTTTGTTACGCACATGGTTTTATGTTTGGATTATCATCATATTAATATATATGATCATCGCTAGTTCAGTATTGCCACCCATCTTTTCGGAGTTACACTGGAGACTTTCCTTTATTGGTTGCACTTTAATCACTTCTGTCACTTTATTTGGGTCATATCCAAGACCCTGCATATGAACTTACGAATGGACATTCATTTATTGACATTTGTTGTTTAAACTTATATTTATTATGAATGAATATTTACCATAGCACTGCACTTATTTTTCTCAAAAGGAAGAAAAGTGGCGGATGTCAGAGAAGGGTCCGTGGAGGACCACGGCACAGTTATTCTCCACTGGCACGTAGGAACACGCCAGTGCGCATGCGCGGAAGGTCTAGAATGGCTGGAGGAGATCGTGTGCCAGTGCGCATGCACGCATGGCAGAGCGCACACAGTGCATGACAGACATTGGCGCCCAGTGCCCTATTTCAAGCCAGTGGAAAGAACCATTATTTGCTGGATGATCTTCACCTTCCCTGTGTGTTCCTCTGTTCCAGTACCTGATTCTGCTTGACTTCCTGATACTGACCCGGTTTGCCCTGACCATTCTGATCTGCTTTCCCAGCTTGACCTTTGGCTTGTTCCAGTTACTTCTCTCCTATTTGTTGTTCTGTGTTTGACCCTCGGCCTGCTTTGGACTTTGCCTCGATCTGCTATCAGTGTATGACCCAGCTTGCTACTGACTCTGCCTGATTGATCTTCTGTGCATGACCTCCGGCTCAGCTTCAGACTACGCTCCTGGCTACCTCTCTGCTGCCACCCGCTTCCTGGTACCACTGAGGGACATCAGCCCAGCAGTGTCTCCTGATTACAGCCTGCATCACAGATGTCTCATCAGCCGACCACAGCCAGTGACCCCTGCCTCTCCGGGCACAGCGACCCCTGTTCCCACCTTCAGGGGGCGCTCTGCGCCTAACTACAGGGGAAGCCCTCTCTGCATTTCGGCCTCCAACCAGGTAACTGAGAGCTGAACTCTGACAAACTCCAGCATTCATAAAAGCTTTCTTGCTCCTGGTATACATAAAGTCTTGTCTGGTACTGTACCTCCGTACTGACGCTTTTCAACAGATAATGGGCTTAATTTTGAAGTCTGATTTTGTGGTGCATGACAAGTACTGCTGGAACTCTTCTAAAATAGTATTTTATCTTTTAATAAGCTGCTAATTTTTTATTTTTACTGGAATCAAAGAGACATTAATCAGGAGATAAATTATCTGTTATCAGAGAAGGTGAAAGTTGTAGGAATGTATGAATAAGTGTAATTAACATACAGGTGGTTGGTAATTACCGCTGAACTAGGCAGAACATAACCTTATGTGTGTATATATGTTATGTATTTAGTACAGATAATAAAATGTATTTTTTATGCCTTTTATAAACTCTTCCAGGTGCAGAAAGTGGGCAGGCGTCAGCAGTTTCTGGTGACAGCATTGTTTCAGAGTCATGGGGTGAACCAAACTGATTTGACAAGGACTTTGGAGAGTTTTCGCCTACCCTGAGATGATATAGGGAGACCCGACTCCAGCAGTTTCTGATGATGCTGTTTTGTTGAAGTTGTGTAGTGGACCACACTGCTTTGCCAAGTATGTGGGAGGGTTTCCATCTACCTTGAGATGACATGGAAAGACCCAGCTTCGGCAGTTTCTGGTGACAGTGTGGTGTTGAAGTTGTGTAGTGGACCCCACTACTTTGTCAAGGATGTGGGAGGGTTTCCATCAACCCTGACATGACATAGGGTGACCCAGCCTCAGCAGTTTCTGGTAACAGTGTTGTGTTGGAGTTGTGTAGTGGACCA
Source organism: Glandirana rugosa (assembly GCA_018402905.1). Taxonomy (NCBI): domain Eukaryota; kingdom Metazoa; phylum Chordata; class Amphibia; order Anura; family Ranidae; genus Glandirana; species Glandirana rugosa. The sequence continues at coordinate 2,719,543 of BLSH010549800.1, read as the reverse complement.
CACTACTTTGCAAAGGACTTGGAAGGGTTTCCATCTACCCTGAGATGACATAGGGAAATCATTTCTGGTGACAGCATTTTGTTGGAGTCTTGGAGTGATTAACGCTGCTTTGTCAAGGACATGAGAGGCTGGCATAGGAAGAGGATATCATTATAGAGACAAACCAATGGCCAACCAACTGCTTGCTTCATTGGACCTCTCAAGAGCTTTTCACCCCTTTGCTACATATGAAAGCAACAATGTTTTTATAATGAAAGGGTTATTAGTGGTAATGCGCCAGGTTAGTATACTTTCTTGCTCCTAACTTCCAGTTTAGGGGTACCTATGCTTACTCAGTTCTACAAGACCTTGGCTACATGAGAACACATATTTTACCACATTGGACTGACAATTTACATGCATTGACTTTCTATATTTAGTGTCATCAATATACTGGTGGTTGGTAAGTAATGCTGAATTAGGTACTGTAGATAGAAAACACCATTGAATGCAGTGATGTGATTATTAAAAATAATAGAATTCTATATGCAGCTACTGTAAGAGCATGAATTTTGCAACCTATTTTATTTTTTGGCAATAACAGGGAGTTAATTTTAGACTTTGTAGCGTGGTCATTCTATATTTAGTGTCATCAACATTCTAGTAGTCAGTAATTAATGCTGAACTAGGTAGGTAGAAAAGACCAATGAATTCAGTTATGTACAGTATGTCACCCCTTTGCTACACATGAAATCAACAATGCTTTATAATAAAAATGTTTGTTGTAATGCACCAGGTGCATACCCTTCCTGCTCCTATCTTTCAGTTTGATTTAAGAACACCCTATTGTTTCTGATTGCTACAAGACCTTGGCTACTTGAGGACACTTCTTTTACTAAGTCAGACTGGTATTATATATGTTTTTCTTCTTCTGTGGACAACTGTCTGGGATTTTTCTCATTTTGGAGAGATTTCCTCTCAATTTCTGTCCTGTAGACCAGTGTCTCAACCATCAGGTTGTTGCCCACTACGGTGCCACGGTCTCCCTCCGGGCCTTCAGCTAGTTGCAGATCCCCTAAAATCCCACAGTGCTTCCCAACTCCCCAAGTGCTAGCCAACCTCCCATAGTGGCTTGCAGTGCCCATCAACAGCTCACAGTGCCCCCAGGCCCCTCAAGTCTCCGCAATTGCCCCTAAAAAACAACCAGCCTCCTGAAGAGACCTTCAGGCCCTTCCTGAGAGACCCCATCACCCACAGCGTCCTTCAGAAACCTAATTTCCTTGGGCCACCAAGTCTGTTGCAGATTCCCCTAACCCCCTCCAATACTCCCCCCCCCCCACAACACAGT
>BLSH010549800.1:2670470-2686659 GCA_018402905.1 Glandirana rugosa | reverse complement strand
CCCCCCCCAATCACCCCCCCCCCCCCCCCGGCCGCTTTCTGGTCGTCTCCACCACTAACCGGAGCCATCGGTAGCAGTGGAGACGATCGGGTCCTTTCCCCTCAATGCCTGGATGCTGACTGAGGGAAAGATGACCCCCGCTCAGCTCCATAGCATTGAAGGGCTAAACGTCATTTTTTTTTAATGGCATTTATTTATTTATTTATTTTTTTTATTGCATTTTAGTGTAAATATGAGATTTAAGTTCTTTTTGACCCTAGATCTCACATTTAAGAGGTCCTGTCATGCTTTTTACATTCCTTGTAATAGGACTAAAAGTGACCCAACATTTTTCTTTTTAAATTGTGTAAAAATAAAAAGTAAAATAAATAAGAAGCAAACAAAAACATAAAAATAAAAATGTAAATCGCCCCTTCCCGCCGAGCTCGCACACAGAAGAGCACGCATACGTAAGTCACACCCGCATATAAAGACGGTGTTCAAACCACACATGTGAGGTATCCCCATGATCGTTAGAGCAACAGCAATAATTATAGCACTAGACCTCCTCTGTAACTCAAAACTGGTAACCTGTAAAAAATGTAAAACTTCGCCGATGGAGGTTTCTAAGTGCCAAAGCTTGTCGCTATGCCACGTGCTGGCGCAATTTTGAAGCCTAACATGTCGGGTATCAATTTACTCTGCGTAACATTATCTTTCACAATATAGAAAACAATTGGGCTAACTCTACTGTTGTCTTATTTTTTAATTCCAAAAAGTTTATTTTTTCCCCAAAAAATTGCGCTTGTAAGACCGCTGCGCAAATGCAATGTGACATAAAGTATTGCAACAACCACCATTTTACTCTCTAGGGTGTTAGACAAAAAGTATATAATGTTTGGGACTTCTAGGTAATTTTATAGCAAAAAAAAAAATGATTCTTAACTTGTAAACGCCGAATCTCAAAAAGATGCTCGGTCCTTAAGTGGTTAAATGATCAGTAGAAAGAAATCCAATGCGTTTCCAGGATTTGGATATTCCCACTTTTTCAGGGTTTGTATATTGTATAATTGCCTCAATTAGTGGTGCCGAAAACCGAAACCGATAATGACAGTTTTTAAAAAATACTTATATTTTTATATACAATTGTCATATGCAGCCTACCTTTGCCTGGGCAATGACTGACGGCACTGATTGGCGCTGATAGGTGGCACTGACAGGCGGCACTGATTGGAAGCACTGATAAGCAGCACTGACTGGTGCCACTGGTTGGCACTGGATGGTAGTGGCAGGTGGCACTGGTTGGCACTGGCTGGTGATACTGGATGGTACTGGCAGGTGGCACTGATTGGCACTGACATGCGACACTGGATGGTACAGGCAGGTGGCACTGGCATGTGGCATTGACAGGCGGCACTGGATGGTACTGGCAGGTGGCACTGATTGGCACTGGTTTGCACTGACAGGTGGCACTCGATGGTGCTGGCAGGTGGCACTGATTGGCACTGACAGGTGGCACTGGATGGTATTGGCAGGTGGCACTGGCAGATGGCACTGGCTGGCACTGACAGATGGCACTGGCAGGTGGCACTGGATGGTACTGGCAGGTGGCACTGGCATGTGGCACTGGATGGCACTGGCAGAAGAGATGAGAAGATTCACAATGCACAGAGTGCGCTGCTTGTACGAGCCGCTCTGTGCATGAAACTGTCACATAATTACGCTGAATGCAGAGAGAGAGCTGTCAGATCTTCACGCTGAGATCGGAGGTGGGCGGGACTGAACAGCTAACACCTGCCCAGCCCCTGTCCCATTGGCTGGCGTTTCATAGCTGTTTGGTCCCGCCCACCTCCAGACATCAACTTGAAAATCTGACTGCTCTCTCTCTCTGCACTCAGTGTAATTCTGTGACAGTTTCATGCACAGAGCGGGTTGTACAGCAGCGTGCTCTGTGCATTGTGAATCTTCTCATCCTCCACATCCATTGTGGGGGTATGTGATGCACACATGCCGTGTGATGCACACATGACCCGCCCCCTTTTCGGAAACGGGACATTTTTTTGTTTCGGCCGATACCGAAAACACAGATTTTGGTCGAAAATGCTGATAATTTCCGGCAGCCGAAATTTCGGTGCATCCTATTCAACTGAGCGGGGATGTGACACAGGTGCCCCACAACCATAGGCACACAGTTGCTGCTCAATGGGGCAAGTTTGATGGGGTTGCAGCAGGCAGTGATCAGACGACATATCTCGTCCTCACCGCCTGTCTTAACGCCCACAGATTGCTCAGAACGCAGCAAATGTAAATGAGCCCTAAATGTGGCTGAATTCAATTAAAATGCAACAATGGTTATATAAATATACATTTTTATTGAAAGATGTCATAATCAAACAAGAAGGTAATAACATAAACTTTCCAAGACAATAATAGTCGTAAGCGTCATGGTAGCTCTAATAAAGAGCAATAATGTAAATACCCGTTACTTCAACAGTGCTCAAACTATAACCGATATAACCGTCGTTAAAGCGGAGGTCCGAGGGCTAAAAAAAAAAATTAAAAGTCAGCAGCTACACATACAGTAGCTGCTGACTTTTAATATTAGGACACTTACCTGTCCTGGAGTCCAGCGATGTCGGCACCCGCCGCCGATCTTCGGATCGGGGGACGGGTGCAGCCGCCTCCATCGCGGGTAAGGGAACCCGGACATGTAAGCAGTACAGCTTCACGCCGGGCACCTTACTGCGCATGCGCGAGCTCCGCCGCGCTCTGCTACTGGCCAGGCGGCCAGTAGCAGAGCGAGCAGGGAGGAGGGAGCCGGGCTTCTGACGTCAGCGGCCGCCTCCGCTGGCCAGAGCTCCCGGAAGTGTGGAAAAGGACACCTGTCTAAAGACAGGTGTCCTCTTCCCCCTCCCCCCCGAAAGGTGCCAAATGTGACACCTGAGGGGGGGAGGAATCCAACCAGCGGAAGTTCCACTTTAGGGTGGAACTCCGCTTTAAGAAATATACATTGGATTAACAAGTAATGTGTCATTCATTAAAGTGGTTATAAACACTCTCCTATACCCAGTGAAGTGAACAGCCTCACATGATACACAGAGATGAAACAAATCCTCCTACATAAGTTTTACTTGTATATCTGCTGTCTTTCCCTTTCTACATTCTTTAGAAAGTGCAGATCATGTTTTGGAATCGTTCTTCCTCATTCAGCAGTGGGAGGGGAGTCTGGGCATACACTGTGTGAGAGCTGATTGGAGGAAAGGCACACACACCCCCCTCCACATAGGCAGAGGAACGAAGGAACATGCAGAGCTGTACTGTGAATAGACAAGCTCTCTGCTTATCTCCCTCTAAGCTCCCTCCCCGACACAAACTTTCAGCTGCTGTTATCTTGTGTGTTGGTGAACTTGTCAGAAGTGACTCTGCTGATAACAGAGGAGAAAGACAAGGCACTTAGAGCTTTGGAGAGAGGTAAGTAAACACTGCAGATATCTGTGCCCAGGTCAGATTTCATGAATGGGGGTTACAACCGGAAGGTATCCTAATTGGTAAAAGATTCCTCATCAAAAATAAAGCAAAGGTGAAAAGGTAAATTTGTATCATGTGTTGCCAAGCTCTATACATTGTTTAGAAGCTTTGGGATGAGAGGTCCACACTTACCCTGTTAATTTAAATCAATTGAGTTTATGATTTTTATATTCAAGCGTGAGTTAGATTGAATACTCTGGGTAACTTCTATCTATAACCTTGGATAGATTGGGTGTAATGTTAGATTTCCACAGACTCGAGATTGTAAGTCTAGCAGCAATAAGTACTTGTATAACAATAGTTCTAAATTGTATTGGGTATAAGTCTAGGCTTAAAGTGATTGTAAAGTCTTGTTTTTTTTTTTTTTTCTCTAAAGATAACAAACATGTTATAATTACCTCCTCTGTGCAGTTGGATTTGCACAGAGCAGCCCAGATCCTCCTCTTTTCTGGTCCCTCTGTGCTGCTCCTGGCCCCTCCCTCCTGTTGAGTGCCCCCACAACAGCAGCTTGGTATGGTGGCACTCGAGCCGAGTCACAGTTCTGTGTGTCCATTCAGACACGGAGCCCCGGTTCGGCCCCACCCCCTTTCTCTCCTGAATGGCTAAGTGACTTTGACAGCAGCGAGAGCCAATGGTTCTGCTCCTGTGTCTCATCAACCAATCGGGAGGAGAGTCCCAGACAGCCGAGGAACTTGTCGACATCTCTGGAGAGAGATGGGGCTCAGGTAAGTATTAGGGGTTGCTGGGGGGCTGTAACACAGAAGTTTTTTTTTTTTTTATCTTAATGCATAGAATGCATTAGGATAAAGAAAAACCTTCTGACTTTACAACTCCTTTTAATAGGGCCATTTCTGGTGTAAGTGGGGTTATATCACCCGTGAGGGATGCTATAAAATTTGATGCTATGGAATTCTAGAAACTGAATATTTTTACAACTCCAAAAAATATGATGTAGGGTTCCTATTTGGCATTCACATCTTCAACACATGGAACCACAAGAAAGGAACATCTTAAATAATCTATAGGGTGTTAAATACCACCTATTTTAAAACATTTTTGAGCATTTTCTTAATGTTCAATACATGCAGATGATTTATTATTACAATGTATAGCATGTTGCTATTGTGACCAGGAAAAACAGTGATCAACTTCTGCTTCCCATTTCAACATATAGAGGCTTTCTCACTGATCTGTTCATTTAGCCATGCGTAAAAGTAGGAAATACCTCTTTCTGTGGTTCTCTTAAAAGTTGTGAGAATTTCACCTAGCAGACCTCTTTTAAAGGCTAAGCTCACTTTAAAATAAATTACATAAAATAATAAAAAACCCATGATTGCTGCACAAGTGGAAACATACACTGACAAAAATAAAACAAATTACTTGTGCGCTAACCAATAAACTCAATAAAGAAAGACCAAATAGAAGCTGCTAACACTCAAATGCGTCCCCACATAAAAATGTGGTGCTACCTTAAAACATCAGAATAAGAAATAGATCCACTTAAAAGAGAAGTAAAGGAATTCTTTTTTTTTTCAGTTTCATACTTGCCAAGCTGGATGCAGCATCGTTCTGATGCTGCATCTGTCCCCCGGCGCCTCTGCACTGAGAACTGAGCGATCGAACACCACTGATCGCTCGGTTCTCACAGCTCCCCGAGCAGAGAGCTGCTGACTGTCAATCAGCAGCTCTCCACTCTGCTCCCTCCTTGCTCACTGGAGCGCTGAGCTGTGGAGGGGCGGGGAGCGGCCAGCTCAGTGTCTCAGCATCTCGCTGAGCAGGGTGTCAGTCCAGGCACCTGGCAATCTCCTCACGCATCACAAACTTACTGAATGACATATCAGTATGGATGTCACGCCCACTTCCTCAAACTCAATTTTTCTAAAACTGAGCTTGTAATATTTCCTCCTCCCCGGTCCCCTCCTCATGACTTTACCATAAGGCTCCATTTACAAGGGACGCTATATCAACTTCCCCTGAACGATTTATTTTGACAGCTAGAAGCCGGCGTCTAAAACGGCCGTTTTTTGTTTTTTTTTAAATGGAAACGCCTGTAAACGAAACGGTTCTAGACGCGAGTTACCGTGTTTAGCGGCGTTTACAAGCGTTTCAAATGCCTCTGAACTGGCGTCTGAACCCATTTTTTTGCGTTCCAAAAAAAGCCTTTAAACTCAAATGCCTGGAAACGACCTTGAATGACCCTGTGTACATGTACTGATAAGGTAACCTGGAGGAGAGTTTAGGGGCAGCTGAAAAAAACGCCCAACTGCCTCTAAACGTCCGTTTACCAGCAGCAGTGTAAATGAGGCCTTAAGATCAACGGCACAGCCATTGGTCCTTCCCCACATGCCAGGGTGCTGGGTGTAATCCTAGACTCTGACCTCTCTTTCAGCCCCCACATTCATTCACTGGCTAAATCTTGCTGCCTTAACCTCCAAAACATCTCCAGAATTCGCCTCTTCCTGACTAATGATACCACAAAACAACTGCAACTCTCTCTTCACTGACCTACCCTTACACAGGCTATCCCCCCCTTCAGTCTATTATGAATGCTGCTGCCAGACGTATACACCTTACTAACCGATCTGCGACTGCTGCCCCGCTCTGCCAATCGCTTCACAGGCTTCCCCTATCCCACCGTATAAAATTCAAAATACTAACCACAACATACAAGGCCATCCACAACATCGCCCCCAGCTACATCACCAACCTCATCTGTAGATATCACCCCAATCATCCTCTCCGCTCCTCCCAAAACCTCCTGCTCTCTAGCTCCCTTGTTACCTCCTCCCATGCTCGCCTACAGGACTTCTTCAGAGCCTCTCCCATCCTCTGGAACTCCCTGCCCCAGAATGTCCAGGCAGCCCCCATCCTGTCCACGTTTAGGCGATCACTTATTCTGAGAAGCCTATCCCACCTAAGAACTGTGCTTGAGTCACCTCTATCATCTCCTGCAGCCATTACCTTTTGTACCACCTCCCCCTCCCTTTAGATTGTAAGCTCCACGAGCAGGGCCCTCCTATTTCTTCTGTATTGAACTGTATTGTAATTGTACTGTGTCCTTTCTTTATTGTAAAGCGCTGCGCAAACAGTTGGCGGTATATAAATCCTGTATAATAATCCAGACTCTCTGGTCGGGATGAAGTGGTGCCTGGACTGACATGGATGACGTCAGCAATGCGCCAACTTCAGGCGGCTCTCTGCTGAAAATGGGTCACAGGAGTGCAAAACGAATTGCACTCCTGTGATTCATAGGAGAAGTACAGCCAAACAAGCTTTGGCTGTACTTCTTTTAAGGCTGGGTTCACAGCTATTCGAATGGACTGTGACCGGCTCTCTATGAATCCAGTTCACACATCTCCGTGGCGGCTCCAGAGCGGCTTGCACAGGAGTCCCGTTCATCTTTTGGCTCAGTTTACTGGTCCAAATTTAGGCAAAAATTCGTCCCTGAAATGGATAACAGGGACACCAGACCCTTTGCCGTGATCCGCATGCAAAGATAATGTGAACCCAGCCTAACACTTCAACAAGGCATATTGTGCTCCCATAAGTGCTAAAGATCTGAATACATAAATAAAGGGAAATACTTCAATCAAATTCCTAACAGGTATTGAATCCAGGGCTCCAGTGATACAAAAAGTCACAATATGTGCAAAACAGCAAAAAAGTAAAATAAATATATCAAAAAAATTAATTGCATAAAAAAATTGCACATCCCTTCTGGGTTGTGAACCCAGACGCCCTGCAACAGGAAAATTGTGCTTAGCACACTAGTTTAATATCTGATCAATGAATTGTTCAAACTGCAAATAAATGTCAATTACGTCAATAGCCCTAATGGGGAATAAACACAAAAATGGCAGTCAATTACACCAATAACCTTATTTTATTTAATAAATCTATTCAATTCCTTTTTATGTTTTTATTGGAATTTTGGATACAATCATCTGCTGTTTTGCACATATTGTAATTGTTTTAGCATTTTTGTGTTTCTTCGCCCATTAGGCCCCTTTCACACGTGGCAGATCCGCTGGATGGGCTCTTTATAGCTCAGCAGGAGATCGCTCCCTTGATCTCAGCTGAGCCGGCGGATGACCGGTCCGTTCATGCTCATTGTGCTGAGACGGACCTGTCAGAGTCCCGCTGTCCTCTATGGGGAGATCGAATGAAAACGGACAGCTTGTCCGTTTTTCATCCGATCCACTGAACATATCGCCATCCGTCTGTTTTGAGTGGATCTTGTTGGATCGGATGCCAGGCTTGTGTCAGCGGGCACAACTCCGCTGACATCTGCCTGCCCATAAAAGTCTATGGATGGCCCGGATCTGCCTGAAAAACGGACAGGTGGATCTGGGCAGGCCGATCATGTGAAAGGGGCCTTAGGGTTATTGATGTAATTGACATTTATTTATTTACAGTTTGCACAATTCATTGATCAGATAATACAATACTGTGCTAAGCACAATTTTTCAGTTTCAGCACCGGGGATCTGGGTTCACAACCCAGTCGGGATTTTCAATTTTGATGCAGTTCATTTTTTTTAAAGTTGTTGATGTATTTATTTTTACTTTTCTGCTGTTTTGCACATATTGTGACTTTTTGTATCACCGGAGCTCTGGATTCAATACCTGTTGGGAATTTAAACCAAATATATAAGAGCTCAACCCAAGTGAAAAGTCAATTCAAACATATATTTATCACAAATATTAGAAATATGTTGATCAGTCCACAAAGTGTGATGGTCATAAACCCCCCCCCCCCCCTCAAAAAACTGTGTATATGTACAAAAAACATCCACCAAAAAAAGGAGATTAAACCAGTGTCCATATAAACTCCTTTAAAAAGGCGAGTGGAAAAATAAAAAAAGGAAATGTAATATTATATGCAACAGTTTATCTCTTTGTTAGGAATGTATTGACTAGTGTCCCAATGACTGACTTCCCAATACCAAAGGAACGTGACCAATGATGGCAACCAGTGATAATAGTGATCAAAAAACAAAGCTTCAGTGGGTGCCCCCCGATCAATATTCAGCTTATCAGAGCTGTCGGATGTCAGATTATAAAGATCAAAGGAGCTTCTCATATATTCAGTATATCAGCCGTTTAGAGCAGTGTTTTTCAACTCCAGTCCTCAAGGCACACCAACAGGTCATGTTTTTAGGATTTCCATGAGTTTGCACAGTTGATTTGATCAGTTTCACTGCCTTAGTAATTACCTCAGCTGTTTCATCTGAGGGAAATCCTGAAAACATGACCTGTTGGTGTGCCTTGAGGACTGGAGTTGGGAAACACTGGTTTAGAGGAACCTTCACACTGGCACTGCTGTCTCTTGTATGCAGAGGATCCACTACACCACACAATTCCTTGAGATAATGGGTATCCACCAAGGGAGTGTTCACTTGAGGAAGGTAATGAAAGAAAAGTGCTTCATGGTGCAGCATGTCTTGGAAAGGTTTATTAAGATAAAAACACTGCACTTACACAAGCTCGATTTGACAGGGCATGAAGTACAATTCTCACAGCCGCGGCTTCACCTGCTGGCTGGAAGCGTAGTGATGTCACACAAACCGCCTCCACCTGACGCGTTTCCCCGTAGGAGGCATCAACTGGGAATGGAGACTGTTAGGAATTTGTTTAAAGTATTTGACTTTATTGATTCATTCAGATCTTTAGCAGTTATGGGAGCACATTATGCGCTGTTGTAGAGTTAAGTGGATCTATTTCTTATTCTGATGTTTTAAAGGTAGCACCACATTTTTATTTAATTTCATAAAAATCATTTCGCACTGAGGCGGTTTTCAGGCGTTTTAGCACTAGAAATAGCACCTGTAAAGTGCCTGAAAACTCCTTCCCATTCTGTGCAATGGGTGCTTTCACACTGGGGCGGTGCCCTTGCTAGACGTTAGGAAAAGTCCTGCAAGCAGCATCTTTGGGGCGGGTTGGGAGCGCTGTATACACCACTACCAAAGCGCCCCTTCCCATTGCAATGAATGAAAAGCACTTGGGAAGCGCAGCAACATGGGAGTTTTTAACCCCTTTTTTTGGGTTGAAAGTGGCGCAAAAGTGCCGCTTAAACAGCGGCAAAGCGCCGCTACAATGAGTGGACTTCCTTTGCAGTGAATAAAATGTGCTTGCTTTTTTTTTTTTGCACAGGAGTCTGCAAAGCATTGCACATGCAATCAGTGGATCATGGGTACAATAATGCGAGGTTCCTGCAGACTCTTCCTCCAGCTCCTTGTCTGTACTGAGGTGTGGGCTTTCAGTCGGAGAGCTGGAGGCGGTGTCAATGGTCTAGGAGTGCAATGATTACCACACTTGTATTCGATTGAGAACTACAAGTCTGTGGGGTTGATTTACTAAAGACAAATCCACTTTTCTCCACTGCTAGTGCGCCACAAGTCCACTTGGAAGTGCAGTCGCTGTAGATCTGAGTGGAAGATCTGAAATGAAGGGACGCTTTGCTTATTTTATCATCCAATCATGTACAAGCAAAAATGCTGTTTTTTATTTTCCTTGCATGTCCGCCTTGGATCTACAGCGACTGCACTTCCCAGTGGAGCACTACCAGTGCACTTGTGGAGCAAAGTGGATTTGCCTTTAGTAAATCAACCCATTTGTCACAGTGGCAGACACAACAGATCTCAGTGAATGAATGATGCCGCTGTATGGGCGGAGCCCTGCACATTCACGCCACTTTGAAAAGTGGCAGCAGAAGAACCCCTGCATGCATTCTGGGGGTGGAGGGGGTTTTTAACCGCATGTTGCATGTAACAGCCTAAATGCAGATATGAGATGTTGCATCATTGTCACCAAGACAAGAAGTGAAGGAAAATCACCTGAGCAAAGCCATGGATAGCCAAAAACAAAAGCTGCCAGTGGTTCTCACCATTCCTATTCTATCCAAAACTTTAAAATGCTTTGGCTGGATATCTGCTTTACTCTTTCATTATTTAGGCCATACTATGACTGGCACAATTTTATATGATCGCATAATGCCGCCACTGCTGTCCTGTCCAGCCCCGGCCCGACCAGCATAGTATGAGCTTTCCTCCAGCTTGTGCCCACATTAGCCCCCAGTAATCCGTCCTTTCTGATCGGCCCCCCTCTCCTGAATAGAGCAGCCAACCGAAAACCCATTTAATGTACCACCTGCCTGAGGATTAAGTTCTGCACTGTTAGAGGAGCTGTAGGGATTCTGTTCTTGTTGCCAGACAATTAAGCCCTGTTTTTGCCAGCTCTGTGGTTGGCCTGTAAAGAAGGAAGCAATGTTGTTGTAGTGCTAAATTCCTGAACGTGAACGCCTTTGGGAAGGACCGTGCAGCATAGAGTGAAGGGGCATTCATCTCATATTGAATTTGCAAAGATCTGCTTCTTTATAGTTTGATCTCAGCACAGAGAACATATAGCCAGGGACAGGGTTAAGGAAGTAAAATATGCAGCAAGCAATGACAATAGCTGGATTGTTGCTTTTTGCCTGGAACTGCAATTGGGGGTGTGTGAAAGGAAACATTCAGAGCAAAGATTGCACAACGGTGGGCCTGTTTTTATTTGGAACTAGGGTTGCCGCCTCATCCCTTTTAAACCCAAACACATATGAATTACTCAATTCTGTGGCTAATTTAATGCAGATAAGGCACCAAGTGAGTTTTATTATCCCCTTAATCAGCCACAGATCCTGTGTAATTAATATGTGTTCGGGTTTAAAGAGATGAGGTGGCAACCCTATTTCGAACTTCACTTAGAGCTTGTTTACAGGGCCGGCCGCAGTGGTGTTAAAAATAGGGGGTCAAGTTGAGTTTTTACAGCTCTCCCCATCCCGATTTCCCCCTCTTTAGTGGGCGGATGGGGTTGTATGAATGCTTCCCCAAAAATGTTATCCCTTGTGTTTGGTGGACAGTACCACCTCCAAACGCAACCTGTTGTGATAAATGCCGCAACTGCCAGTCAAACGCTAGGACCGTGGTTGGGGTTTGGCATTCCCCCAAAATAAACATTATGCCTAGGTTCACACTGCACACCGCATGTGATTCGTACAGGAATTGCACCACATTCCTGTGCAATTCACATGCGATTCTGTGCAATGCAATTTGAGCCCCTTCATTTTCATGGCTCAAAATGCACCGTATCCACATGAAAAACGTGCGGGCTGCTTTTTTTATTTTTGCTCACAGTAAAATTGTATCACATGGCTCTTTAAAACCATGCGATCTGGTTCAGAAAAATGCACTGCTTCTTGCGACCTGCTTTCGGGATGTCATTAACTTTTAATTGGTACCTGCGGCAGATCGCATGAACACAGTGCAATTGCTGTACGCTTGTAGAAATCGCTGTGTTTTCCCGCACCGCATCAGTGTCAACCTGAGCTCAGGAGGAAGCAGTATCGCATCATGATTGCCTGGCAGCCACTACAGCAGCATTAACTGAAAAAGTGACAAAGGTTGCCGATCGCGAGAATGAGCCTGTTGCTTGATCAGTTGTTCCTTTTTACAGTCCTAACATATTGCATAGTGTGTCGTATGTAAACCCCTAACAGTGAGCTTCTGTTATTTCTTCTCTTTTGATCTGTTAAATATACTATTGAAAATGTTTTATTATATTTTTTTGATAAGTGCAAAATACATTGATCCTGCCAAAAATCCAGTGCTGTCCTATGTCCTCTGCTGTGTTATCTCAAGCAGTGCTTCCAGCCCTGCTCAGTGTCCCTCTATATGAACTACAGAACTCCTACACCGTATTATATGGAGATGAGGAGAAGGGAAGAATGTTCTTTAGTCCTAACACACATCCTGTCCTAGGGTGACAGTGCCCCCCATAGATACAGAACAGCAAGTGAGTGTTGTCACCCTAGGACAGGAAGTGTGTTACTGGCAGGATCACCAGGTGAAAATAAAGGTAAAAATAGCCTGAAAAAGCCTAATACATCTACCACATCTAAGGACTGGTAAGCTGAAATATGTTAAAGGAGTTGTAAAGGCAGAAGGTTTTTTATCTTAATGCATTCTATGCATTAAAATAAAAAAAACCTTGTGTGTAGCAGCCTCCCCAGCCCCCTATTACTTATCTGAGCAATGTCCGTAAGTGTCTTAGCTGTCCTGGACACTCCTCCTGATTGGCTGAGACACAGAAGTGGCTCCAATGACTCCCGCGGTTGTCAATCAAAATCAGTTAGCCAATTAGGTGAGAGAGGAGGTGGAGGCGGGTCAAGGCTCCGTGTCTGAATGGACACTGGGAGCTGTGACTCGGCTCGGATGCCCCCATAGCAAGTTGGTTGCTGTGGGGGCACTCGACAGGAGGAGGTAAGTATAACAGGAGCCCAGAAGAGGCACCCGAGAAGAGGAGGATCTGGGCTGCTCTGTGCAAAACCATCTGCACAGAGGAGGTAAGTATAACATGTTTATTTAAAAAAATAAAAATAAAAATGAGACTTTACAATCACTTTAACTATTGGTCCTGGATGTAGAATAGATACTTCATAAAGGACTGATAAAGGCCAATTTTACAAATGGATTATATAGCGACTTTGTATATATTTTATTTTTATGATCAGGGCAAAAAAGAAAAATGACATCAGCTGGATAAACATGAGATATTGCAGATATATTTTGTATTTTCTTATCCACTTGCCCTCCGAAAGATTTACCTCCCCTTCATGACCATTTTTTTGCTTTTTGGCACTGCATTACTAGCTGACAATTGCGCGGTCATGCAGCGCTTTACACATACTAAATGTATGTATTTTATTTTCCACAAATAGAGCTTTCTTTTGGTGGTATTTGATCACCTCTGGGTTTTTTATTTGTTGCACTAAAAACGGCCGAAAATTTTAAAAACAGTGTGTTTTTTACCTTCTGCTATAAAACATATCCAAAAAATAAATAAATACATTTTAAATTAAAAAAATCAAATTTCTTCATAAATTTAGGCCAACATGTATTCTGCTACATGTTGGTAAAAAAAAAGAAACCCCAGTAAGTGTATATTGATTGATTTACCTCAATGCTATAGCATCTATAAACTACGGGATATATACTGAAATTTTTTTTCTTTTATTTTAATAGTAGTGGCGATGACCAGCAACTTATAGCAGACTGTGATAGTAATGTGGGCAGTCTGACACTTTTGACACCTTGTGTGCACCAGTGACACTAATACAGCGATCAGTACTAAAAATATGCACTGTCACTGTACTAATGACACTGGATGGGAAGGGGTTAACATCAGGGGCAATCAAAGGATTAAATGTGTGCCTAACCAGCGTTTATGTGTACTGTGAGGGGCTTTTACTAAGGGATGTAACCGCTTTTGTTACCTGCTATGTAGGGAAGCGAAAACATCACATTCCTGCTGACAGGACAGAGCTCTGTATTTTTTACATGGGCAGAGCTCTGTCCTGTTTTCCTTTTTGCCGATCAGCGGGTGCCAGTGGTCATTCATTGGCCAGTACCTACTGATCATAAAAATAAAAGACAAACCGCGCTCACACACCTAAATGGTAACTAGAGAAGTATCTAGATATAATAACAAATAATATCAATAATGTTGTGAACACTACCAATAAACACCCCTAGGGGGTGAAGAGAGGAAGTGTTAGCAGCTACTGAGAAAAGGTGCTATGTGCTAATAAAGTGCAATAAAAATAGACAAATCACACACTTAGTAATACACATCATAACCAGCCCGCAAATGATGACACATTTGTGCAGAAAATATCTGATTCCGATCAATCTGTGAACTAAAAGTGCAAAAAAATGTGCAAGAAAAAAAGAAGAAAAAGTGTCTCTGTGCAAAAAAGATTCCAATTCCAGAAAATCTTCATATATGAGACCGAGTCTGAAGGGATATATGAACTAATAGTTCCAATCATGGTTCTCTTAGAAGTTCCAAAGATGACAGATATGAGCCTTCAACAGAAAGAACACACACCAGTGGTATATCCTACTCACCGGATCAATATGATTCCCATTACAGGAATCGATATGCGCTGTGTGACTGAGCCTTTAATTATCCAGAAGAGATGTCCTCCTGTTATTTCCCAACAAACGGTGTACGGACATCAAATTGCTCGCACCAACATGTGACCAGTATTAGGAGAGAAGGATAGGAGCCACATGGTGAAGTACATCTAATTTATTGGTGCATTAGAACATCACAAGTAAAAAAATGATAAAACAAGCTTACAGGAATGTCGGTGGTGCAGGGGACGCCAATTGGGCTCCACCTGCGTTGCAACGAGCAGAAGTGACGGGCCGGAAACAGCAATACCCTATGCTGCGTTTCGTCAGCGTGCGCGCCAACGTCATCAGGGGGTACCTGCTGATCGCCTTCTACTGTGACTAATCACAGCACAGCTGGCACGTGCGCACGCCCCCCTACCTGGGAGTGCCAGACTGCGTACTAGGTACCTGATCCCACACAGGAGAGCCACCTTGTCGCCGTATAACGGCATTATGTGGTCGGAAAGTGAATATACATTCATCAGGTGGAGTTTTCAGTTTGTTTTCCAGGCTTTCCCTGGCTCATATTGAAATCAAGCCTGTTATTGAGAGAGCTCAATAGCTCAAGCTAAAGTATAAACAGCCAAGTGAAAGAGTCAGACCAGTGACACATCTCACAGTCAAGTACAACTCTGTTCTAATTGTCATTCAGAGGCACATTGTCTGAAAGGGGACAAAATTGCTTAAAAAAAAATAGTGTTTTTTAATTCCTTAATGGAGTTCACTTCCCACCTTCACCAAAGTGCTGCAGAATTTCAGTTGATATCGAGAGGAGCAGCAACATTTGACGGGATCTGGACAGGGTAATGATTTTGGAGGGGCTTATATCCTCATTGGCTGCTATTGTGGTCATCTTGATGTCTGAATGCCGGCTCATGCAGTAGGACAACATGGTGAAGGGTATTTTTATATTCTTTTTTTTGGATAAATAATCCCATATTTTGATGATTTATGAGTATGGATAAACAATATTTTTTGTATTTTTCTAAACCTGTGTCAAAGCCACAAAGTCTGTGGAAGTAATCGCTTTTGTGATCCCAGTTTCTATACTGTAGTCTAGCCTTTTTCTTATTAATGATATGTGTTTTCTTTGTGTTTACAGTGAAACATGTGAAGAAAGATGAGCGGAAATACTATGAAGAACTCCTGAAATACAGCCGGGAGCATTTGATGCTCTATCCTTACCATCTGTCTGACATCATGGTGAAGGGCCTCCGGATAACACCCTTCTCCTACTATATAGGAATAATGGAGGTAGGTGTGTGAATATATACTGTATATGTGTTTACGTGTGTGTAGCACAGTGGTGTAGTGGATAGCACTTTCGCCTAGCAGTAAAATGGTCACTGATTCGAATCCCAACCAGGACACTACCTGCCTGGAGTTTGCATGTTCTCCCTTTGCCTGCGTGGGTTTCCTCCGGGTACTCCGGTTTCCTCCTACACTCCAAAGAAAGGCTGGTAGGTAGGGTTGTCCCGATACCACTTTTTTAAGACCGAGTACGAGTACCGATACTTTTTTTCAAGTACTCGCCGATACAGATTACCGATACTTTTTTTAATGTCATGTGACAGTGGCACGAATATTTTATTATTATTTATTTTTTTTACAATTTTATTTTTTTATTATTTTTTACAATTTATTTATTTATTTTACAATTCTTTCTTTTTTTTTGGGAATGACGATCCG
>BLSH010549800.1:2655304-2670460 GCA_018402905.1 Glandirana rugosa | reverse complement strand
TTATTTTTTATTATTTTTACAATTTAACCTTTTTATTACAATTCTTTTATTTATTTTTTTATCAGCCCTGTTGGGGGGGGGGCTTTGGTGAGATATAAGGGGGTCTTAACAGATCCCTGACATCTCTCTTTTGAGACAGGGAGAAGGGGGCTGAGGATAGAGATTCCCCAGTCCCTTTCTCAGAAGCCTCAGCTGCATTGAAGATGAATGGAGAGGAGACAGCGGTTCCTCCCCATTCATAAACTGAAGCATCGTAAGCACAGTTTACGATGCTCAGTGACATTTATGAATGGACAGTCAGTGATCACTGACTGTCCATTCAGAAAAGGAAAGAGCCGATTAAATTACAGATTTACCAGCTCTTTCCTCCGCTCTCCATCCTGACAGATCGAGGACAAGGGGGACTGGAGGATACAGGGACAGTCAAGGGGGGTGATTGGTGCAGCGGGAGTTAACAATCACTGATCTCCCGACTCCTTGTATACATTTCATTGTAGCAGCTGAAAGCCGCAGGAGGAGAAGCGGCTGTCAGTTGCTTTAATGAAATGTATACAGGGAGTCGGGAGATCAGTGATTATAAATCCCCCCCAGCGCTGCACTGATCATCCCCTGCTTGGCCAAGTATCGGATGAGGCATCGGAGCATTTTGCCCGAGTACAAGTACTCGGGCAAATGCTCAGTATCGGCACCGATACTAGTATCGGTATCGGGACAACCCTACTGGTAGGTAAATTAGATCCTGTATAAATTGGCTCTAGTATGTATGAATGTGAGCTAGGGACCTTAGATTGTAAGCTCCTTGAGGATAGGGATTGATGTGAATGTACAATGTATATGTATATCGGTGCATACATTGACGGCGCTATAGATGTACCTGAAATAATAAATATATATACACACACACACACACACACACACACAATTACAAAAAAAAAGTTGGGACGCTGTGCAAAATCTACATAAAAACAGATTGCAAATCCGATAAACCCATATTTTATTCACAATCGAAAATAGAAAACATATGAAATGTTTAAGAAAATATACCATTTAAGGGAAAAAAAATCGAATAATTTTTAAATTGATTGCAGCCTCAAAAAAGCTGGCAAAGTAAGTTGTACAAAAAAGGAAGACCTGGAAGATCATTTTAAAACTAATTGGCAACAGGTCAGTGACATGATTGGGTATAAAAAAGAGCATCTTAGTCAGTTTCTCAGAAGTGAAAATGGGTAGAGATTCAACAATTTGCGAAAGCTGCATCTAAAAATTATGAAGGAAATGGGGGAGGGTTTGTGGGATTTTGCATAAAGCACAGAACTAAAAATGAATGAACCCATAGATCTATAATATAATAACCTATTTAATATTGCAAATGGGCATGCATACACCCAAATTCCATAAAAGTAGCAATAACAATACATGACATAAAAAAATAATATATACAGTTGTGCTCATAAGTTTACATACCCTGGCAGAATTGATGTTTTCTTGGCTATTTTTCAGAGATTATGAATGAGAACACAAAAACATTTCTTTCACTCATGGTTAGTGTTTGGCTAAAGCCATTTATTATCAATCAACTGTGCTTACTCTTTTTAAATCATGACGACAACAGAAACCACCCAAATGACCCTGATCAAAAGTTTACATACCCCAGTTCTTAATACAGTGTACTGCCCCCTTTAACATCAATGACAGCTTGAAGTCCTTTGTGGTATTTGTGGATGAGGCTCTTTATCTCCTCAGATGGTAAAGCTGCCCATTCCTCTTGGCAGAAAGCCTCCAGTTCCTGGAAATTCTTGGACTGTCTTGCATGAACTGCACGTTTGAGATCTCCCCAGAGTGGCTCAATGATATTGAGGTCAGGAGACTGAGATGGCCACTCCAGAACCTTCACTTCATTCTGCTGTAGCCAATGACAGGTCGACTTGGCCTTGTGTTTTGGTTCATTGTCATGTTGGAATGTCCAAGTACGTCCCATGCGCAACTTCCTGGCTGATGAATGTAAATTTCCTCCAGTATTTTTTGAGAACATACTACATTCATCTTGCCATCAAGTTTGACCAAATTTCCTGTGCCTTTACACATCCCTAAAACATCAGGGATCCACCTCCGTGTTTCACAGGCCTTGTTGACTCCCTTTCCAAATGTAGTGTTTATGGTTGTGGCCAAAAAGCTCAATTTTGGTTTCATCACTCCAAATGACTTTGTGCCAGAAGGTTTGAGGCTTGTCTCTGTGATGTTTGGCGTATTGTAAGCGGGATACTTTGTGGCATTTGCGTAGTAATGGCTTTCTTCTGGCGACTCTGGCGATTGTGCATCTTGAAACAGCCACACAGTCCTGTATTTCATCTGAAGTTATTTGTGGGTTTTTCTTTGCATCCCGAACAATTTTCTTGGCATTTAAGGCTGAAATTTTAGTTGGTCTACCTGACCGTGGTTGGGTTTCTACGGAATCCCTCATTTTCCACTTCTTGATTAGAGTTTGAACACTGCTGATTGGCATTCTCAATTCCTTGGATATCTTTTTATATCCCTTTCCTGTTTTATACAGTTCAACTACCTTTTCCCATAGATCCTTTGACAATTCTTTTGCTTACCCCATGACTCAGAATCCAGAAACATCAGTGCAGCACTGGATGAAAGATGCAAGGGTCTGTCAGGAGTCCAGAAACTCATTGACCTTTTATACACACACACTAATTACAAGCAAACAGATCACAAGTAAGGATGGTTACCTTTACTAGCCTTTCAAGCCCCTTTGTGTCAACTTGTGTGCATGTTATCAGCCCAAAATCACCAGGGTATGTAAACTTTTAAACAGGGTTATTTGGGTAGTTTCTGTTATGGTTTAAAAAGAGTAAACACGGTTGATTGATAATAAAATCAAACACTGACCATGAGTGAAAGAAATGTTTTTGTGTTATCATTCATATTCTCTGAAATATGACAAATCATAAATTCTTCCAGGGTATGTAAACGTATGAGCACAACTGTACACATAAAGTAATGGTATCGGGGGGGCCAACCTCTTCCTCGAACAGAGAAGCATACAGAGATATGTTTACTCTTAGAACACAAACTAGCACACACACACACATAGGTTAGACTTGGATGGACCTGTGTAATATCCCAACCTGTCCAGTAAGAATACGGTTACTGGACCTTAGCCATGATGTCAGGGAAAGTTAGGCACCAGTAACTAAGTAAAACTAAATCGGAGAGGAGTACGGGAGGAGTGTGCTCTTAGGCAAGAAGTTTTACTTTTCAAACTTTAAATGGCGATAAAGGCTAATTTCAAAGAAGCCATTATCGCCATGCTATCTACATCTAGATGAGTACATTGCATTCCACTTTAAAATGAGAACATTGGCCACTCTATGGACATTTTATATTTTCTTAAGCTGTAAATGTGCTTTAAATCAAGCCATCACTGACCTCTGTAGCTGCAGGTGCTGTGGAAAAATGTGTCAAACTTTACAGCTCAGTTTATTCCACTCCCCCTTCCATTTGTTTAAGCCCCCATTTACAGCTGAACATTTTTGTTTCCCTCTGCCTGGCTATGCTCAACATGCAGAATCTCATTCATTGTATCTGTTACACTTCTACCCTCAGGCGCTCTATGGTCAACAAAAGCACATGAGCTTTTCTTTGAGTGTATTCCCATATTTTTGCCTCCATAGACTTCAAAGGGTGCACCTGTAAACATGTGACATTCATTTGAGTTGCACCTCTCCTCTACAAAAACTGCCCTCCTTTCCCAGCCCAGGAAAAAAAAAATACCCGGAGCTTGATAAACATACAAAAACACTCGCACAAAATGTGTAAAACGTGCAAATTGCCAAAAAACAACGCTTTAAAGTCACTAGGAATTCTCTCTGCTTAGGTATGAATGCAGGCTAATGTAGACACAGAGCAGATGAAGAGGTAAAGAGAGCAGTGTGCAGGACCAGATTTGAACAACTCCCCTGTTTGTCATGTGAAATTTGAAGATGGATTGCTCCACAGTGTCTGCAGCTACAGAGGTCAATGATGGCTTGTTTCAAAGCTTATTTACTGCTTGTTGTTGTTCTGTAAACATTTGCATTTCCATTGCCAGGTCGCAGTTCTACTTTACACAAAACATTAGCCCCCTCTACACTACAAGGGTTAAATGCTCGTTAAAGCATATCTATAGGCAGAACTTTTTTTTTAAATTAAAATAAACCTCTTCTTCTGGGGTCCCCTGCTGGTATCATGGCTCCTCTTCTTCTGTGTCTTCCCTCATACCAAGCTGCTTGGTATAAGAGCAAATGTGCGGGCCTGCTCCCGAGCCAGGATATGTGTGTCCATAGACACACAGCGTGGCTTACCCCCGCCTCCCTGCTTTCTGCTCACGGGACTTGACTGACAGCTGCAAGAGCCATAGACTCCTGCTGCAATCAGTCTGTCCTGTAAGAACAGGAAGAGGGGGATAGAAGACCGGCAGCTGGGCAGAGCAATGGATAGATGTACGACTCCGGTTAGTGTTTGGGGCAGGGGGCTCAGCAAGTGACCAAACAATTTATTTATTTGTTTTTACCTTAATGCATTAATATAAAAAACATTTTAGCTCTAGGACCATTTTAAGTCTAGGGCTAGAGGAATAAGCCATAATACACTATTCCTCCTCTTCTCTCCTATTCTCTCTGTTGCTCTGACTTGTAGACGGGGCCTCTCCATCCTCACATATAATGCAGGAGTACTGGTCCTGCATTGTACATGATAATGTCATAGTGTAAAGACTGGTTGGAGCGCTGATAAGAAGAGGTTTATGGGTGGACTGGTCACACAGTGTGGTGGAAGCCTGCAGCAGCAAGGGATAAAGTAGTATTACAGCTTATTCTTCACCCCTAGACTTAACAAGTTTTTAGCCCTTGCAGCGTGGGGAACACCATTGAAAGTGTATTAAAAAAAAAAAAAATTTACAAAAAAGTTACAAATTTACAAGTTGAAGTTGGTTTTTAGTTTGTTTTTTAGCTTACAGTATCCACTCTTTGTTGTCATTAGATGGCTGGTAGGCTACCATGAAAATATGGTCTTATTCACTCACACATTTGCTGGCATAAGATATGCTTAGAGTAAAATTCTCAGCGTTTTCCCCAAGGCGCAACAAGGTGGGGCTTATAGTCAGCTATAGAAGTGATTGTACGCCCCTGTACTCGTGTAAATGCAGATGCTTCTGTGCATCTGCATTTACCTGCATGTGCATGACATATTGTCCATACGTGACAGATTTGTGTTCAGGAAGTGCATTGTACACCCATGCTCAGCTAAACACCAATGCGTTAGCCATAGGTGCATTCTTAGATGCAGGATTTGGATTTGCAAAAGTGATTTTTTTTTTTTTTAACAATCTTAATTTATTGAGATTTTGTACAAAACAATAATATAATAAGAGAAACACACATGTAATAATGGAGAATGGAAAATAATGGAAAATAAAAAAAGGAGGGGGGGGACAATACTAGAAGCATTAATCCAGGTAATATCTTACAGATCAACAGGGTAGATTACATATCATCAGATTTTGCCCCTGGGCCAAACAAAGTACATCATTTGATATACTTATCAAAGCCTAACCTTTTAACTGGACCTGCATACACAAATGAAGGACAGTATGCTTATCCTGGGTATCGTCTTTCCATATTATAGTGTACCATGTGGGACCAATACTAACAGGCGGTAAGTAAATAAGAAGGAGAAGAAAAAGAAATATGAAAAAAAGAGAAAAGAGGGGGATAAACCTCTCTGGGTGTAGAACCAAAGAGCATAACCATGTCTCTGACCAAGCTGTATCAGGGTTGCCTCAGCTATGGCCCAATCTGCATAAGGGCCTCTAATTCAGCCAGAGAATAAAGTATGGGTCTAGTGGGTACTACTAAACCCAGAAAGAATATAATTAAGTATCTTCTCCTCAGAATAGTACATCCATCCCGACTAAATATCACGGGAGCGGTCCAACTGGTCTTCAACAGTAAACATCCAGCATTCAGCCTTCATGATATAGTTAACTTCTTGCTTCCATTCAGTTAGTGTTGGACAGGCGGCCTGTTTCCAGTACCTTGGGATCAGGCATTTAGCAGCATTTAACAAGTAAGGAGTTACAGCAAACGTGAACTTAATTTAAATGATTGATATCCCTTTAATTATGCAGTTAGGGGTTTCTTATTTGTAGAGCTACTATTAATATTCTCTTTCCTCTGCCTTACAGGACATTATGAACAGTGAAAAAAGTTATGATTCCTTGCCAAACTTTACCGCCGCAGATTGTGAGTACAACTCTTTAGTCTATAGCTGTTTTTTCTTATTGATTAAAGTGGAGCTTAAGGTGGTAGTAAATCCCCTAAGCTGTTTTTACCTACAGGTAGGCCTATAATAAGGCTTACCTGTAGGTAAAATGAATATCTCCTAAAGCTACACAGTTTAGGAGATATTCGCCCTGCATGCAGCCGCAGATGTCAGCAGCGCATGCGCTCTGATGACCCGGCGGAGGTTGCCGGAAAATCAGAGCTGGCTGCCGGAACAAAGAGCTCCCGCGCGGGAGTGACATCACGCGGCTCCGGCCACTCACAGTGCTGGAGCCGCGTACCCCGAAGAAAGAAGAGGACTATCATGTCCGCGTCCTCAGCGCTGACCAACCTGGGCATCGGTGGCCTCGCTCTAAGGTAAGTACTTCATAATGTGTTAGTATGCGATGCATGCTATTGTCTTGCAGGCTATTCCACCCCCCCCCCCTTCTTGCGGGTTTACTACAGCTTTAAGTAAAAAACATGAGCTCACACCCTCATGTTCTCTGTGATGCCTTTGTTACAGAAAGAGCATCTAGAGTTTTTACCTGTTTCCTGGAGCAGAAGACTGTAGAGTTTGGCTGGCTGATATGCTTCACTGTTATGTTTGTATTTTGTCAATGACCAGTCTGTGCCTCAATGAAAATGAAGAAGTAGCAGTGAAAGTACTGTGGGAGCCCACGTCAGGACATAGGTAAGTATTGGATCTAGATCAGGGTTTCTCGACCTTTTTGCTTTGGAGCTACCCTTAGCAAAAAGTTTGAAATCTTGGGGAACTTTCACATTTACAGGTCATTGAATATTGGTATGATCAGTGAGCTGTTGATATAACAACTATTTTTGGAGATAGCATTAAATAACAGAATTAGTATTAAAACACACCTATTTAATGTGAAACTTATGCTTGCTTTTTATGCAGAGATGCTCAATTCATGGTCCAACTTGAGATAAATAGAGTACGGGGGGGAACGACAGCAGGGTGGGATACGGGAGGGCACACTACATGGGAGAAGCAGGGCACATTGCATGTGGGGGAAGCAGGGCGCATTGCATGAGGGGCGGAGCAGGGCACATTATGTGGGAGCAGGGCAGATTATGGGGCGCACTGCAGTGCACAATTGCATATGGGCACATTATGGGGCACACAGCAGGGCACATTACATGGGGCACATTATTGGGCACTCTTGTGTCATGGTCACATGATAGTTTGTTTTTGGGGGTTGTATTTGATATGTGCAAAGCAAGATCACAAAAATACTTAAAATTCATAACATATATTAAAAGTAATGACAGATACAGAAAATATTAGAAAATATAATAATAATGCTTAACTGAAGATGTTGTTTCCGCCATGAATCCCTTCAATTATATGGCATGGCGCTGTGGATCAGGATCAGACACATGCCTCATGGCAGTTCTGAGTGAGACAAGTATTACAAACTGTGTGTGTGTTATAGAGGACTTGATGTAAGGAAATGGCCAATCGTAAAGAAAAAAGTGGGCGCAGCCACATCCTGGTCAGTTAACAATAGCATTCCTTTGGTGTAGGGTAAAGCCATGCTGATGTCCTTATATGTCCTCCTTAACCAAGATTTAGAGGCTTAGTGAGCCACAATATTAATAAGGAAATATGTACTATGTGGTACACAGCAGGGCACATTACATGGGACATGCAGCAGGGCATATTATGAGCACATTACATGGGGCACACAGCATGATACATAGGACACATTAAGAGTACTGGCTTCCTTCACTGACAAGCATCTGGGATGGATTGGAGAGGAGGAGGCGCAGATGGGGAACAGCACTTCCTTGCCTAGCCCTGCATGTGCAAAGGGGATGCAATCTACCCGTGACTGATGGGTATATTGTGGCGGAACCCTAGGTTTCCTCGAAACCCTGGTAGAGAAACCCTGATCTAGATGCTTTTTCACTAATGGCATTAGTAAAGGGAACAGATCCAAAAGTTGTTTTTTTTTTTTTTTTGCTTTCAAATGTTTTAAAATGGAACTCCGGTCAAAACAATTTTAGAAGATTTCCCCTTACTTCCTGTCCTAGTGACGGTGATTTATAGTCAAGAAATTCCTCAAACAGGGAGTCAGACACCAGTAAATTATTTTTTGTGATTATGGGGAAAGCTAGATCCTCATGTGTGGCTCACATGGATTCATGGCATAGTCACAACAAATGCATTTTTAGAGAAGGGGGTTTGGTTCTCTGGTTCTGTTGAAGTCCAGTAGGTTTGTCAACAGTAATCACAAAAGAGTATCCAATGTGTTTTGGGGATTCTATGGGTCCCCCTTTATCAGGGCTTGTTATGATGGAAATTCTTGAAATATAGACTTTCACCGGGCATTGCGTCTGGCCTTAGGAGGTATGGGTAGAAAGCTTGCTCTGGTAACAAACCCTGATGAACGGGGACCATAGAGCCCCCGAAAAGCATTGGCTACTTGTTTTTGATCATCACTGATACTACTAATAAAGTATGTACCGGTCTTTACTCTGCGTGCAGCAGATCCGTCTAGAGCTCCCTCTTCTACAGTTCTACAAACATCTCTTCTCAATTTTGAGAATCCTTTTAAAGGTTAGGGTTCAGCGCTTAAATTCCATCTGATAATGTTAGTTACCTAGGCAAAGTGGCAGTGTGTTTGTGAAGCTGCCCCCCCCCAACCCACTGAAGGTCATCTCTCTAGCGCTTCCCTGGCATGTCTTCCTCCATTGCAGCCAGTGCTTCCAGGTATGGGGGGAGCATGTGACCTCCTCCCATGATGCAGTGCTCGCTCCTAGCGGTCCCAAGTACCCTCACTCAATGGGAGGGGGGGTGATGTCAGTGCTCTCTAGGCTCTGCTGACGCCTGGTATTTTGGTGGTGGCTATGATTGAGGAAGAAGTGGCGGTGGTAAAGAGTTCAGATTTCCCTCTGTTCCTGTCTCTATTTGCTCTATGCCCGTAAAAGAAATGGGGGGAGAGGTTGTCACTGGGACAGGGAGTCACAGACCGCAATAAAAGTATTCTTGCAAGACTTAACCCTTCTTCACTGTGCTGCAACTGCTTTCCTGATTTTGCCCCTTTCCCTGTCTTGACAGGAAGTCAATGGATATCTCCCCCTACAGGAATCAGGTCCACAATAAAAGCTTAAAGCATTTGTTAACCAAAAAAAAGGATCCTGTTCCTTCAAAGCATGTTATACAGCACAGTGCTTGTGCTGTGTCATTTGACCCCCTGCATCACCTGAAATACCTGGCTGATCCTGACAGTTTCTACCCTCCCCTATGTACTTTGACCACGATATATCAGGGCTGCTGAGCCCTGACACTGTTATCAATGTACATGCCTCCGTCAGCCACAGCTTTGCTTTGTGTCTCCTGTGTGCGCTCCTCCATCCTCTCCCCCCTCCCCTCTCTGACTGTTAACTCTTACTAGCGCTGATCTGCTCCTCTCCCCACTGCTTCTATCTAAACTATCTGACCTCTATATCATCCCCTCTGTCACACAAAAAGCTATGTCCTAGTGCCTGTGCTTTATATAAAAAAAAGATTTCTACCTGTTTTAACATTGTCTTCCAGCGATCACATGACTCCTGGCTTTCTGCTCCCCGCCTCCCTGGCTGATGTCAGCAGGGGAATCTTGGCCCTGTCCACTGGAGATATTAGACAGGGAGCGTTCAGAGCCAGGAGTCATGTGATCGCTGGAAGACAGGTAGAAATGTTTTTTTCTTTATAAAGCACAGGCCCTAGGACACTATTTATCTGATAGAGGGGATGATATAAAGATGAGATAGTGGCTTAACAACCACTTTAAAGCGGAGTTCCACCCACATTTGGAACTTCCGCTGATCGGATTCCTCCCCCCCTCAGGTGTCACATTTGGCACCTTTCAGGGGTGGGGGGGGGGGGGAGATATCCTGTTCCCACTTCCGGGAGCCTTGGCCATGGTGAATTGCGTCAGCAGCTCGGCTCCCTCTTCCACCCTCCTGCCTCCTGGCGCCGGGCCACTGACAGAGCGCAGCATGTGCAGCAGGTGCCCGGTCGTGAAGCCGAAATGCTCCATTGCCGGGTTCCCTTGCCCGCAATGGCCGTGGCTGCACCCAACCAGCCGATCCGAAGATCGGCGGCGGTGCTGACTTCGCTGGACTCCAGGACAGGTAAGTGTCCTAAACTTAAAAGTCAGCAGTTACTGTGTGTGTAGCTGCTGTCTTTTAATTATGAAAGCTGCGGCGGACCTCCACTTTAAGATCCCTTTTCACTGAGGGCTCGTTTACACTTGCTTTGCTTTCGCACATTAAAGTGGTTGTCTACCCATTTGAAAAAAACAAAACAAAAAATGACAGCCTGCAAGACAATGGCATAATGAGCTAGTAAGCACCGCATACTAGCTCATTATGAAATACTTACCTTGAAACGAAGATCCGACCGGGCTGCTCGGTACGCTCTGTGGGAGCGGACATTTTCCCCCGGATCTTGCTTCCGGGTAAGCGGCTCTGGTGCTGTGACTGGCCGAAGCCGCGAGACATCACTCCCGCGCATGCGCACGGGACCCGTCTCCCCGGCAATGTCCGCTCCTATTGCCGGGCCTTTGCTGAGACACACGGCGCATGCGCTGTAACTCCAAAGCATTTTGGAGAGGGAATATCTCGTAAACCGTACAGGTTTAGGGGATATTCATTTTACCTACAGATAAGCCTTATAGGCTTACCTGTAGGTAAAATTGGGTAGACAACCGCTTTAAAGCCCCTACTGCTTCAACAAGCTTTTATGATGTGTTTTTGAGGCTTCGGCAGTGCTTCAGTGAGGCTTTGGTGGTGCTTCAATGAGGCTGTTTTGATGCATTGTTGAAGCTTGGCGATGCCCTGTATGTTTGTTGATATCTCACACATGCAATTTCTCCAAAACAAAGCGAAGCTAAAGCCGAATTAAAGCCTCTGAAAAGCCACACCTGCGAGCTTCAAACAAGCTTTGTCATAGACCATAGGGTATAATTTTTGACGCAAAGCTGAAGCAAAGCAAAGCCAACGCAAGGTTTGAACAGGACTGTAAGCTAACCATTTTATTTAGTGACAGGAGCTTTGACTGGCGTTAAGAGAGCTTTAAGAAAGCCTGTCTGACGCCCTGTTTTGAAGCAAATGTAAACTAGCCCTGAGGCAGTTTTCAGGCGTTTTATTGCTAAAAATTGCTAAAGCGCCTGAAAACCGCCTCTCAATCCTCCACAGTGTGAAAGCCCGAGTGCTTTCACACTGGGGTGGTGCGCTTGCAGGACGGGAAAAAAAGTCTTGCAAGCCGCATCTTTGGGGCGGTTTGGGAGCCGTGTATACAGTACTCCCACACCACCCCTGCCCATTGGAATGAATGGGCACCGCTTCACGGGAGCTTTTAACCCTTTTTTAACCCCTTGTAGGGGGTTAAAAGCGCCCCGCTACCACCCCGAATATCGGTGCCAAAGCACCGCTATAACAGCTGTAAAGCCCCGCTAAAAGGAGCGCCGCTTTACCGCTAACGCTCGGATGGCAGCAGTGTGAAAACAACTTAACAGATGTTCTCATCTTGCCCAGTTAAAACAAAAACAGTGTTGACTGGAATGGAAGTGGATTTGTGCATGTATCATTGTGATTGCCTCATCACTGGGCCATTTCATGATTTAAATTTGGCTGCTTGCAATAGACTGTGTGCCACTTCCCTCTGCAAAAAAGGGAAGTTCATTCAACCATCACAAAGATTCTCTGGAAGAGTGAAATTTTATTTCCACAGAAAAATGAACGCGCCCTTTACAGTGTAACAAAAATGTCCAATTTAGGACGATCTTAACATAGAAACTGTAAAAAAGTTATATGGGCTTAGAATGTATCTAAACCACAAAACAAAATTTGTTTTATATGTTGCCACTTACCAATCCCTAGATGTGGGGGCTGCGCTAGTTTTCTTTATTGAAGCTTTCATTTTATTTTCTTTATTTTAACTGTGTAATCATACAGATAATACACTTCCTGCTGTAGGATGGCTACTCTCACTTCTACGCTGTATGTGTGGAGAGAGCTATGGTTGCTGGACTGCAAAAAGCTGTTGTGCAGGAAGTTGCTCCCCCATGAGGGCCCCATGGCTAGTTGAGACCTGGAAGCTTACAGTTCCACTTCTCTACCTCTGCCCCCAAGCTAATAACCCCCAGGCAAAGTAATTGTACTACTTCTTATGCCTGGTACAAACAATCAGAAAATCGTATGAAAAATACCGCTTTCAAAGTGATCCTATGATAATCTGCTCGTTAGTACACAGCTTTCGAGAGCCGATCGCAACAGTTCATGCAAAATTATCCGAAGGGACAAACACAAAAATTTTTCTCGTACAATACCACAACAAACGATTTTCATTTAATCAGTACAGTATTCATCCGAAAAAATGATGTGACCAAGACCATGCATGCTCGTAAATGAAAGAATACATTCCAATACGATACAACCTATTACAGGCGGTCCCCGTGTTACAAACAAGATAGGGTCTGTAGGTTTGTTCATAAGTCGAATTTGTTTGTAAGTGGGAACAGGTACATTTTTTAAGTGTAGCTTCAGCCAAAACAAATATTTTTAAGCTTTTAGGATAGCATAGGGAAGGGATAACACCCCTGTAATGTTTGTTTCGCTGTCTATGTTTCTGTTCAGAAGATTTCACCTCACTTCCCGTCCCAATGATAATTGGATTTTGAAAATTTTGGGTTGTTGTGGAAACAAGGATTGTTGATAAAGCTTCAGTGGAGACCCCTTTTTCCCATAATAACTCTTACAGGAGTGAATTTCCCTTCCTAGGGGTAGATTTCCTCTCACTTCCTGTTGTCTCCCTCTGTTTGTAAGTAGGAGTCGTTCATAAGTCGGATGTTCTTAACTAGGGGACTGCCTGTACATCACTTCCGAAGTTGTATTTTGTCGTACGAGAATTCTCGTAACTTTAGTAACCTCCATTTTCAATATTAGGCTAGCATGCAAAAAAAAAAAAAAAAGATGGCGATCATTCGTCAGATATTCTCAACGTGTTCACCAGGCTTAAAACGGTAGTAAATCTCCATTTTGTTTATTTATTTTTAACCTGCAATGCAAAGTTATAATATGCTAGTATGCATTGCATACTAGCAAATTATGTGAAACTTGCCTTAAAAGGAAGTGGCGTGCTGTCATCGCTGACAGGGCTTCCATCTTCACCCAGTCTTCTGATGGGCACTGATTGGCATCTGTGAAGAGCACTGACAGGCATTACTGATGGGCACTGTTTGGCACTTTGGGCACTGATTGGCATTGTGGTGGGCACCTCTGATGGGGGCTGCTCTGATAATCCATGCGCTGATTATAAACACACACCCTCCCCCCCTTGTCAGGGGACCCGCCAATCGGCTCTCCCTGTCAGCGCGAACCGAGGAAAGCCAATTACTGTCACTTCCTGGTTGCAATTGTGACTAATCACAGCTGATCACGTGGTAAAGAGCCTATGTCATAGGCTCTTTACCACGATCAGAGATGCTGCTTATCCTGCTGGAGGTCATGTGATGCCCAGTCAGGATAACGGAGCCACATTGCTGAGGTCAATCTGCAATGGGGCGGGCGGGAAGTGGTTAAGTTAAAGTTACAGCTGCACGATTAAAAAATCTCGCTCTCAATTCAACCCCCCTCACGATCTTAATCCAGCATTTCCATGATTCATATAACAAGTGCAGAGCTGTTCTCTGCTCACAGATGTCAAAAAAAAAGGAGCCGCATAGTTTCACCACATGCTCAGCGATGAGCGATAAAAAGAAAAGTATCATTTGCTTCTTCTAAATCAAAGGAATGAACTTCTGTCTGCAAATGAGGCCAGCTTAAAGAGTTCCACCCAAATGTAGAAGCTCCGCTTATCTTCTTCCTCCTCCCCCTCCGGTCAAAAACAGGTACCCGCTCCCACCTCCATGCAAGGGCGCCGTGATACGTCATTTGCGGCCCCTCCTCCTTCCTCTCGCTGCCTTCTGGGAGACACACACAGGCCCCTGAAGACAGCGGGACCATTCAGAAAGCGCAGCACGACTTGCGCATGCGCAGTAGGAAACAGACGGTGAAGCCGCAAGGCTTCCTGTTTCCCTTAGTAAGGATGTCGGCGCCTGTACCCGGAGCTGGTTGACGGGTCGGCTTCGGGTGCCATCGTCGGGGGCTTCCTGAACAAGTAAGTGTCCTTATATTAAAAGTCAGCAGCTACGGTACTTGTAGCTGCTGACTTTTAATTTATTTTTAATACAGGCTGGAAGTCCGCTTTAACCACTTAAACAAAGCCTTTTTCTGACACTGTTCTTACAAGATAAAATCTGTATTTTTTGCTAGAAAATTACTTAGAACCCCCAAACATTATATATTTCTTAGCAGAGACCCTAGAGAATAAAATGTCAGTTGTTGCAATATTTTATCTCACACTGTGTTTGCGCAGCAGTCTTTCAAATGCAATTTTTGGGAAAAAATACACTTCAATGAATTTTAAAAAAACTAAAGCATAAAGTTAGCCCAATTTTTTGTATAATGTGAAAGCTGATGTTCCGCCGAGAATCCTGATCTTTATTCTAAGCAAAAAAAATTGGGATTCTCGTTTTATCCAGAATCGTGCAGCTCTAGTTTAAAGTCTAAGAACATTTTTTTCTGAAAAAAGTCAACATTTTAAGGTTGCATACTTTTCCTGTGCACAAGGACTGGGCAGACCAATGTCAAATGTTGGAGCCTCTCCAGTCCCAAGCTAGATTTCTTGTTTCCTGTTGAGAAGATCAGAAAAATCATTTTACCTTTATTTTGTGGATTCTTTATATATTACAAACCCCCAAGATTCATTAAAAGATCGTTTTTTATGTCTAAAATAGAA
>BLSH010549800.1:2629578-2645024 GCA_018402905.1 Glandirana rugosa | reverse complement strand
AGCCGATTAGTTGGCCTGCATTATTTGTTTACATCAGGGCTTGACAAATTTGCCTTGAATCTAGGAGCCGGCTGAAAAAGTTAGGAGCCAGTTTTTTATAGCGTAGTGTTGGGTTGTCAGCGCCAGGGGTAAGACAAGTAATTTGCGCCCCCCTAACCCTAACTTACTCACAGCAGAGCAGCCAGTCAATAACTCCACCATTACATCAGGGTTATAGGCTGGCCAGAAAGAGTGACACTAAAAAATCTGTTATGGGGAAACTCCTTATTATGCCGAATGCATCGTGACTGCGGCATGTAAAACGCCCTCATCTGCTGCCTAATGGAGCTTAAAGGTGGCAAAAACATGTCTCTACTGCACATTATTACCACCCAACTTGCACATCTAAACAAAGCCTTAGTGACATTGTAAATAAAATACAAAAAAAAAAGGTGAAAAGTATTCCAGCGCTGCTGATCTTCTGCTGCCTCTTTGCAGCCACTTCCTGCCTACATGTGTGTCCCCCACAGTGACTTTTCATTGCTCTGGTGGGTTTCCGGTCACCATGAAATACTGGAGCCCAGCTGCACATAGAGTGGTAATTGTTGATGGTACACAGGGCTTTATCACAATTTTGTTGCTTAGAATAAAGGTCACGTTTCTCGCGGTGTGACATCATCTTTCATATTATACAAAGAAATAATGGGCTAACTTTACTGTTTCGTTTTTTTTTATTCATTAAAAGTGTATTTTTTTCCAAAAAATTGCGCTTGAAAGACCGCTGCGCAAATACCATATGACATAAAATATTGCAGCAACCGCCATTTTATTCTCTAGGGTCTCTGCTAAAAAATAATATATAATGTTTGGGGGTTCCAAGTCATTTTCTAGCAGAAAACACTGAATATTTAATTGTAAGCCACTAATGTGAGAGAGGATTTAGCCTTTAAATGGTTAAACTTTCCTGATAACAGCCCGGGAGATCATTGCTTTGAAAGAAGAAGATACATTGTTGTTCCTTTATTCTTGTAACTCTCAACAACTAGAAGAAGATACATTGTTTGTTACTTTTCTTCATTCTAAGTAGAAACAAATATCCCGGGAAGCCGGGCAGCCGGCCAAGTTTAACAGCTGTTCGATTAAGCAGAGAACTCTCGGCTCTCGGCTCTCGCTGAATCTGACACGCTGTTTTAACATGGGGAGAGAAGGAACGGCTGACACTCGCCAGGACGCGATTTCTGGTCGCCATGGCGACCTGGCGCCTGGGGTTTGTCGAGGCCTGGTTTACATATCAGGAAATACAGTGCAGCACACATACAGCTCAGTACACTGTCCATAAATGTCAATAAGTGCCTGAGAACTTGTGAATGTGTGAGGAGCCATGCCTCATGGGACATGTAGTCCTGGGCTGGAAGTGAGTGGTTCCAAAGGTAGAAGTTTTTTTTTACCTTGCTATAGGGGCTTTCTATACTATACTTTGCAGCTTGATATTGGGGCACTCTGAAGGCAGGAGGAGCCAGAAGCGTTGATGTGGGACCCCAGAGAATCAGGGCTGCTCTGTGCAAAACCATTACACAGAGCAGGTAAGTATAGCATGTTTGTTATTTAAAAAAAAATACTTTAAAGACTGTGTACAGGGAAGATCAGCATCTGAACCCAGAGAAGGTGGAGGCTGGCAGACTGGAGGTAATAGAAGGCATTACAATTGCATTTAAAGTGAACATTCACCAGTATTGTGCATTTATATCTAAAATGATCATATCCATGAAAAAAAAGTCTCAGCTTTTAGCACTACTTTAATATAAAAGATTTCTATCTCCCTTCCACCCTTCATATAGCTTCATGTCTGACTCCTAGGTAAAATGGCCATGTATCCTACTTCTAGGTGTATTTAAATTTAATATGCTTCTGTCTGTTATTCTCAGAGTGGATTAGATATTTTGCCTAACCGTATAGTTGGTTATTTATATTTACCACTGCATAGAGATATTTAAGAATAAATTGCCTTTTTTTTTAAACTTTGAATATTCGCTAATTTATACACATTTTTTTTGTAAGGTTATTATCCGATTAATCGAAACAATAATCGACCAACTAATCTAGTGTCATATACCAGTGCCGCATATCAGTGCCACCTATCAGTGCCCGTCAGTGCTGCTTATCAGTGCTGCATATATGTGCCTCATCATCAGTGCCACCTTATCAGTGCCAATCTGTACTGCCTCATCAGTGCCCGTCAGTGTAGCCTCAGCAGTACCCATCAGTGCCCGTCAGTGAAGTAGGACATTTACTTATATACAAACTTTTGTGACAGAAACAAAGAAAAAATTTTTTTTTAATTTTTTTTTATTTATAGCACAAAAAATAAAAACCGCAGGGGTGAACAAATACCACCAAAAGAAAGCTCTATTTGTGGGAACAAAAAGATAAAAATTTTGTTTGGGTACAGCGTCGCACGTCCGCGCAATTCTCATTCAAAATGCGACAGTGCTGAAAGCTGAAAATTAGTCTGGGCGGGAAGGGTGGTAAGTGCCTGGTATTGAAGTGGTTAAAGTGATTGAAAAGTCTTAATTTCATGTTGTTCAGAGTGGGAGACAAGGGAAGGTATGATATTTGTACATTACACTTCAATTTTGAAATTACCCTTATAAACTCAGTAAATTCTGCTTGATTAAGAAATCATTCAGAATTATGGCTACTCTTATATTTCCTACCCCGCAGATTTTACCCTAACTTATTGGCCCTCCATTTTTTCTCTAGATCTGTGGCACAGGAGAGAAAAGAGCTATTGATAAGATCATTGACTCTGGGCCTCAGCTGGCTGGTTCTCTGGAGTATAACGTTGTTCATAGTAAGTATTGGCGTTACAACTTCTACATCTACAGTGTCCTCCTTATCTGAAGGCTAATGATAGCCACCTTCATTACAGCCTGACTGTTCAGTGATTAATCAAAAGGTGTAAAGTGGTTCTAAAGCCTTAGGCTTCATGCACGCTGCTGCCTGCAAACAGACATTTAGAGGCATTTGGGTGTTTTTTTCAGCTGCCCCTGAACCTATCTAATGTTCTCTTATCAGTACATGTACGCAGGGTCATTTAAGGTAGTTTCCAGGCAGTTGAGTTTAAAAGCATTTCTTGGAAAGCAAAAAAATGCGTTCAGACGGAAGTTCAGAGGCATTTGAAACGCCAAATGCCTGTAAAAAAACTTGTAAACGCGCTAACTTTAAAAAAAAAAACGCTCCTGGACGCGAACGTGGCAAAACGCCGCTGAACGCGGCATGCAAAACAGTCGTTTTAGTAGCCGGTTTCTAGCTGTCAAAAAATTGTTCAGGGGAGTTTGAAAGCGTCCCGAGTACATGAAGCCTAAATATTTTTTTACCTTAAGGCCCCTTGCACGCTGCAGCTTTAAAAAGTTCAGTGCCACTTTTTTTTTTTACTGAGCTAAAATACAGCCCATTCATTGTAATGTGCCTATGTACACAGGCACGGTCTGGTCTGCCGGAAGTTCGCCCCCCTCCTCCTTCCTCCGCCGCCGGACCAATTGGAAAGCACAGCGCGCTTCACGCATGCACAGTAGGGAGCCGGCTGTGAAGCCGAAAAGCTTCACTGCTGGGTTTCCATGCCAGGAATGGTGGCGGCTGCACCTGTCAGCTAATCCGAAGATCAGCTGGGGTGCCGACACAGCGGAATCCCTGGACAGATAAGTGTCCATATATTAAATATCAGCAGCTGCGGTATTTGTAGCTGTTGACTTAATTTTTCATGGGGGGGGGGGGGCTGGACCTCCTCTTTAAGTCCATATCCCTTATCTCTACAATGTTGTCTATGTTTAAGTTGGTATACATAAAACACTATCACCCCTCAATGACTCTCTAAATCTTGCTTGTAGTCTGTGCTCCCTCTTATTTGGTGTTAACAAACATGATTTTATGTCTTTTAGGCCTTTATAATAAAGGATTCATATATCTTGATGTACCAATCTCAGATGACAGTTGTATATCTGGTAAGTATCCAGTTAAATCAGGAGTGTCTATCTATTCTTCCTCTACATGAATAATGTAATGCTCTTGCTTATATATATATATATATATATATATATATATGTGTATATATAAAATCTTCTATGGTCGATAATAAAGGGAATGGTCAAATCATGCACATTTGGGTTTCTGGAAAGGGTTTGGCCTCATACACACAGACATTTTTTACCGCCGCGTTTTTTACAACTCTGGATGTTATTCAATGGGCCCATAAAAACGCTGACGTTTTTGAGCTGTAGATGGCGTCGGCGTTCTTAAGCCGTAAATCGAACGCAGGACCCGTACGTTCTGAGGCTGTAACGTTATGGCATTTTTGACGCTGAGCCGGCAAAATGCTCACTATCGCATGTTAACCGTTGTTTTTAGCGCCACTGTTTTCAGGTTAAAAAAATAGCAGAGGAATGTTTTTTTAACAAAACGATGATGCTCACTAACGTGCATTTACGCCGATGCAAAACCATGACAAAATCAAATTTTTGACGCTGATTTTCAGGCGATAATCCAGCACCCGATTTCAGGCGATAATCTAGCACCCGATTTCAGGCGATAATCCAGCACCCGATTTCAGGTGATAATCCAGCACCCGATTTCAGGTGATAATCCAGCACCCGATTTCAGGCAATAATCCAGCACCTGATTTCAGGCGATAATCCAGCACCCGATTTCAGGCGATAATCCAGCACCCGATTTCAGGCGATAATCCAGCACCCGATTTCAGGCGATTATCCAGCACCCGATTTCAGGCGATTATCCAGCACCCGATTTCAGGCGATAATCCAGCACCCGATTTCAGGCGATTATCCAGCACCCGATTTCAGGCGATAATCCAGCACCTGATTTCAGGGGATAATAGCAGCACCCGATTTCAGGCGATAATCCAGCACCCGATTTCAGGCGATAATCCAGCACCCGGTTTCGAGCGATAATCCAACACCCGATTTCAGGCGATAATCCAGCATTTGATTTCAGGCGATAATCCAGCACCCGGTTTCGAGCGATAATCCAACACCCGATTTCAGGCGATTATCCAGCATTTGATTTCAGGCGAAAATAGCAGCACCCCGATTTCAGGCGACAATCCAACACTCGGTTTCAGGCGACAATCCAACACCCGGTTTCAGGCGACAATCCAACACCCGGTTTCAGGCGACAATCCAACACCCGGTTTCAGGCGACAATCCAACACCCGGTTTCAGGCGACAATCCAACACCCGGTTTCAAGCAATAACCCAGCACTTGATTTCAGGCGATAATCCAGCAGCAGATTTCTCCTCAGCTAACTGACAAGACACACACACACACACACACACACACACACACACACTTGTATATTGCTTACTGTTTTTTCATCTTGTGTTCTACCCATTATTCCTCTAGATTATAAGCTTCTATAGGTTTTACCTCTCTGTCCTTTTGTATCTTGTTATTGCAGAATTATGTTTTTTTTCATTGTTGAATTATTTGTCTGTGGAAAAAAGTGTTTGTATTACTCATTTACTTTCAACAGCTCCATGGGAATCGATGGTGTAATATAATAATCATTTTTACCTATCGTGGCTATTTCAGATGGCTGGAAAAGGGGACAATAAAAGAAGGCTGATCTGCATTTTTGTCACCCACCAAAATCTTAACATTGCAGCCAGAATTGGTGGTACACAATTTGACTCAGCTTGCAGAGTTTTCCAGGCAGCACCAACTTTTGAGGTCAAAGGTACCGCACTGCAACTGTAAGCTAAATGTGTGGAATTGAAACACAAAATCCCCCTTGACATTTATCAAAAAAAAAAAAAAAAAGCCAAAAACAGGCTTTCAGTAGGCAGCAGGATTTCCTCCTGTATGCTTGGCAGCCACTGCTTCCCCGCCCTCTGAAAAGCCATCCACCGCAGATCTATTTTCTGAATGTTCTACAGATTGCTGCCCATGATACCTTAGAATGTTTTAACCACTTGCTGACCGCCCTATCGCACTTTTACTACTACAGGGCGGTAGCTGTGCTTTGGATCACGCATATATACATAAATCCGGATTTCCGCCTGCAAGAGGCCGCTTCTGCTGTGATAATTTACAGTAGAAGCCAATCTGCGTGTGTGGGACACTTGATGTCCTCTAGCACCCACCGATCGCCGACAATACACAGAGAACTGAGATATCAATCTCTTCCCCCGTGAAAACAGCACACAGTGTACAACAAAACAGTGGCTAGGCACACAGTTAACCCCTTAAATCGCCCTAGATGTTAACCCCTTCCCTGCCAGTGCCATTAGTACAGCGACAGTGCATATTTTTAGCACAGATCACAGTATTAGTGTCACTTACTGTCCGATTGTCTGCCGCAATATCGCAGTCCTGCAATTAGTGTAAATAAAATAAAAATTCCATAAATATGTCCCACAATTTGTAGACGCAATGTGGTACGCGTAAACCAATCAGTATACACCTATTGGGATTTTTTTTATTTTTTTTACCAAAAACGTAGCAGAATACATATTGGCCTACATTTATGAAGGAATTTTATATTTTTTTCCTTTTTGTTTATTGGATATATTTTATAGCAGAAAGAAAAAAATATTGTTTTTATTTCAAAATTTTCTTTTTTGTTTATAGCGCAAAAAAAACAAAACACAGTGCTGATCAAATACCAACAAAAGAAAGTTCTAATTGTGGGAAAAAATGACAATTTTTTATTTGGGTGCAGTGTCGCACGATTGTGCAATTGTCAGTTAAAGTGACGCAGTGCCGTATCACAAAAAATGGCCTGGTCATGAAGGGAATAAAACCTTCTGGAGGTCAAGTGGTAAAGTGGATCATTGCTTGCCTTCACTCCATGGCTGCAATGTCCCGGAGCTCCCTGCCGCCTCTGCCCGCCACTGTCACCTTCCCAAAGTTCCATCACAGCTGCACTGTATTGATGTGAACGGGACCATTGCAGTAGGGTTGCCACGTTATCCCTTTAATCCAGGACACATATGAATTACTCAGGTTCTGATGCTAATTTAATGCACATGAGGCACCAAGTGAGTTTAATTACTATCTTAATCAGCCACAGAACCTGTGTAATTAATATGTGTCCTGGTTTAAAGGAATGATGTGGCAACCCTACATTGCAGGCAGTGTCACTTCCATTGTCAGTTTGACTCAAGGCGCATCTAAAATTGCATCAGTGTGAACCAGGCCTAAGTAACTTAGACACAGCTTGTGGCTTTTTAGTTATTGATTTTTGTGCAATTCGATTTTTTCTTTAAAACGCCAAGTGTATTTCTCAGAATAATAACTCAGGAATGATGTCTTTTCAGTGCCTCCCCTTGAAGGGTTTGTGATGAACCGGCTACAAGGGGACTATTTTGAAACTCTCCTCTATAAGATATTTGTGTCTATTGATGAACACACTAATGTGGCAGAGGTAAGTTGACTCTCATTTTCATTTTTAAAATACAT
This sequence comes from Glandirana rugosa, assembly GCA_018402905.1. Classification (NCBI taxonomy): domain Eukaryota; kingdom Metazoa; phylum Chordata; class Amphibia; order Anura; family Ranidae; genus Glandirana; species Glandirana rugosa. The sequence goes on along the minus strand of BLSH010549800.1, from coordinate 2,637,572 downwards.
AGTACTAAACCCTAAGAATTTTTTACACTAACGTATTCCCAGCAAACACCTACTGTCCCATGTCACCGCTGAAGGGTTCTTCACAGTTTGCACCATTCCCTGAGCATCTGGGTTGTAGAGGAAACCGTGAGGGCAGGGGAGGCTCCTGCAGCTGTCTCGGTGGAGGGAGAAGGGGCGTTGGCTTTTTGGGTGCTGTATATTTTAATAACACACAGCCGTGGCTGGGAACAAGCATGCACAGGTGTCCCCATAGACTCCAACTAGCTAAAGGAGACACTCGCACAGGAGGCGGAAGGAGGCAGCGGCTTGGGGAACGGCTGGGATAAAAAAAAAAGGCAATTTTCAACAAAGCAGACTATATGTATTATGAAGGTCTGGGTTTCCTTTCAATTTTGAAAAAAATATAGGGTTTAGTTCAGCCACATTTTTTTTCTTTCATTTGATGACATTCAGGAGGAAAATAACCTCAGTCAGATTTTTTTTGTTTTCTGTGTCCCCACTGGGGAGATTCAGCCTCTCTGTCCCAGTAACTAGATACCCTACATTTACAATTGTCACTGGAACAGGCAGCGAGGGGAAGCAGGAACACCTCTTCTTATCACTTCTATGCTGATGACACTCCCCATCAATTACAGAAGGCCAGTCCTAATAGCTTATCTATAGATGGCACCGTACTTGAGCTTCAGTCTAAATTGAAAAATCTAGGGGTGATATTTGATGCTAGTCTAACCTTTGAGCCTTATGCACAAAATGTTGTCAGAACATCTTTTTTCCACTTGAGAAGCATTGCTGGGCTGTAGCTGAAAAGCTGATCCATACATTTGTGTTCTCCCGTCTTGACTACTGCAATGCTCTACTTGCTGGTGTACCTAAATCCTTTATAAATCGGCTCCAATATGTTCAAAATTCTGCTGCTAGAATCCTGACTAGGTCTGGTACATGCGATCATATTACCCCTATCCTGGAGTCCTTGCACTGGCTACCCATCAGGTTTTGCATAGACTTTAAGATCCTCTTGCTCACCTACAGGGCTCTTCATGGCTTAGCACCCCATTATCTCTCTGAACTTTTTTTCAACTTACTCCCCTCGTAACCTCCGCTCCTCAAATTCTGGTTTACTGTGTGTCCCTCCTACTCACCTACACACAATGGGAGACAGGGCCTTCTCCTGCTATGCTCCAAAACTATGGAATTCACTTCCTAAGAATGTCAATGAGTCATCTTCTCTAAACTCATTCACATCAAATCTAAAAACTTTTTTCTTTAGACAAACTTTCACTTAATTGTCCCTTTATCCCTTATGTTACCCTGTGTATTTCTTGTGTTTTCCCTGTAAATCGCTTTGAGAAGCCACCTTTAAAGGCACTATATAAAATAAAGTTTATTATTATCAGCACTGTATATGAGGGGATTGCTCCTCACTTTGTAGAGTTATGCTCACTTCCTGTTTTATCTTCAAGACAGGAACTGAAGGGGAATCTTCCCAATGAAACACAAAAAAGAAGAAAAACCTGTCATGGTTCATGAGAGGGAAACCAACCCAATTAGGCTAGGTTCACACTAGAACACGGTGCGGGGAACCCACGATCCTTGGGCGTTTCCTAAACTGTGTTCAAAACGCACTGCAGTTGCGATCTGCAGGGGGCGTCAATGTTAACGACACCCCAAAGGCAGGTCACAATCATAGTATGTTTGCCTGCACCAGTTTGCATGGTACTGCATCCAGTTGCCATGATTTTCCTAAAGTAGGGCGAGCACTACTTTTGTTGGGATTTAAGCCCATTGAGATCTTTTATGGCACTTGCAAATGCAATTTAAAGCTGAACTCTAGGCTTGCAGCTAAATACACAGATGAAATACGTATTCGGGAACTGTTTAAAGTGATTGTAAAGTCTCATTTTTTTTCTATAAAAATAACAAACACATTATACTTACCTGCTCAGTGCAAATCCACTGCAACAGAACAGCCGAGATCCTCCTCTTCTTGGGTCCCTCTTCTGTGTTCCTGACCCCTCCCTCCTGCTGAGTGCCCCCAGCTTGCTATGGGGGGCACCCAAGCCGAGATGCAGCTCTATGTGTTTATTCAGACTTGAAGCTGTGGTTTGGCCCTGCCCCCTCTCTCTCTCTCTCTCCTGATTGGCTAATTGACTTTTACAGCAGCTGGAGCCAGTGGTGCCACTGCTGTATCTCAGCCAATCAGGAGGGAGAGTCCCAGACGTCCGAGACACTTGTGGACATCACTGGACAGAGATTGGGCTCTGGTAAGTGTTAGGGGGCTGCTACACACAGAAGGGCTTTTTATCTCAATGCATAGAATGCATTAAAGTGGATGTAAACCCTCACATATACTCAGTGAAGTCAACAGCCTCAGATGATACACCGAGATGAAACAAATCACCCTACATAGGTATTACATGTATATCTGCTGTCTTCATCTGTATATATCCTTTATAAAGTGCAGATTGTGTTAACATTTTTCTCTTCCTGGCTACCACTGGGAGTGGGTCATTGTAATACAGCCAAGACACCTGATTGGAGGGAAGGCACACACACCCCTTCTCCTCATAGGCAAACAAAGTAATGTGCATAGCTCTGCTCTTAGATGGCAATTTGACTGCTAATCTATTTATAGCAACCTCCCCCGACACACAAGTCTATCTCCCGTCTCAGAGAATGTATGAGAACTTATCAGGCTGATAACAGAACTACTGAGAAAGAGACCACTACAAGACTTAGTGCTTTGAAGAGAGATAACAAAACACTGTGGATCTATGTGCCCAGCTCAAATTTCATGAATCAGGTTTAAATCCACTTTAAGATAAAAAGCCTTCTGATTTGACCACCTCTTTAACCTGACAAAGGATTTGTGTTCCTGGCCATCCAGACCTGAGTCTTACACAACTCTGCCATACAGCACAGCTCAGTCTGGGCAAGAGACCTGGTTTTTCTCTGCTGCAGTTAAGTAATACTTACATGTCTTGTCCCTCCCCCAGTCTGTAGCCATGAAAGGAGAAACAGCAGACTGATGAATTCATCTCTTTGTCACTTTTCCCTTTCCTCCAATGTGCATGTCAATGTTAGCATGTGAACATTGCTGCACAACCCAGTACAGTGGAACCTTGGATTACGAGCATAATCCATTCCAGGAGAATGCTTGTAATCCAAATCACTTTTATATCAAAGCAAGTTTCTTCATAGGAAACAATGGAAACTCAGATAATTCGTTCCACAGTGACTGCTTGTCTATGCAGTACTGTATGTGGCCAGAGGTCCAGGGGTGCTGGTGTATGCAATACCTTATGTGGCCAGAGGTGTGGTGGCTCTGGTGAGCCTTTCGGTATTTTCGAGTATTTACGAATGCTTCCGCGGGTCTCTGAGGCTCACCAGCGCCCCCAAACCTCTGGCCACATTTGGTATTGTATGCACAGAGGCTTAATCCTGCTCGTTTTGAGATACAGCGCTCGCAAACCAAGTCAGGATTTTCTTTTAAAAAATGCTTGTCATTCAAAATGCTCATTAACCGCAATACTTGTGAACCAAGATTCCACTGTAGCTACCTGTGCTGCTACTCCCTCCCCTAGTCTAAGCTCTGCTGTACAGGAATTGCAAGAGGCTAATACCAAGTCAAATTCAGGTATTATTGAATACAGAGCTGCATTAATGTGTGCCTTTTATATCTGCCTAGACTTCAGCTTTAAGTAAAATGCAGCACTCTGCATTCATATTAGCACATTTTTTTAATTGCACATTCTGCTTTGTTTTCTAGCTTGCAAATGTCCTGGAGATTGACCTGTCTCTTGTAAAGGTAATTATTTTATTTAACAAAATAGAATCCCCACTAACTTTGCCTGTTGTCTTCATCAAACACGGTTTGTAGAAAGAACTCACAAGATTTCTAAGCATGCTAGCAAAACATTTCTGTAACTGTTGGGGCTTTTTCTCCATGCGGTTCTTGTATTAAATGTGTATAGTTAGCGGGGTGCTGGATTAATTTGGTTTAATTGGCTCACAAACAGTTCGTTTTCAGAAAGGAGTATGTGTTTTAACAGACTTGATAAAAAGTTCCATAGCGTATACCATCTAGACCAGCCATTCTCAAATAGCTCAAATAAGGTCCTATGGAACCCTATGGTTCCTCCAGAGATTTCCAAGGGTTCCTTGAGCTGTGGCTGATTGACCTCTCATTTGATGGTGTCTGCATAATTCCGGGTCCAAAGCTACTTGGCAGAGCCATCAGAATGACACCAATTATCTTTTTTTTAGCTGTCTGTAAGGGCGATATTCTGACAACAATTGCAAGGGGGGCATTTTTCCCTCTAACCATTTTCAGGGCACCCATTGGTGATTCTTAAAAAGAGAGAAGGCGCCTCTAAATGCAGAAAGTTTTATTACAATAAAGGTAAAGCACAGAGTGGTTACACTCACAGATTTGAAGTCCTTAGAGAGCATGTCCGCACACTCGTCTGCGGATAGACATAATGGGATAGCAGTGTCTTTTTCCTGCGGGTCTCTGTGTGCTGGTAGTCCGTGGGAGAAAAGCCCATCGATCGGGGCGACCGCCTGCGGTCGTCTCTGTGATGTTCCTCTCGTGGCAGAAAAGATGGTGAAGAAAATCCCGGAACCCGCGCGCACAGCGTCCCGCGTCACTAGTATGCGACGCGTTTCAGAGTCTGCAAGCCTGCGATGTGTGGAGCAGGCGCACTCTTTCATCAGGCAGTAGAGTCTACTGCCTGATGAAAGAGTGCGCCTGCTCCACACGTCGCAGGCTTGCAGACTCTGAAACGCGTCGCATACTAGTGACGCGGGACGCTGTGCGCGCGGGTTCCGGGATTCTCTTCACCATCTTTTCTGCCACGAGAGGAACATCACAGAGACGACCGCAGGCGGTCGCCCCGATCGATGGGCTTTTCTCCCATGGACTACCAGCACACAGAGACCCCGCAGGAAAAAGACACTGCTATCCCATTATGTCTATCCGCAGACGAGTGTGCGGACATGCTCTCTAAGGACTTCAAATCTGTGAGTGTAACCACTCGGTGCTTTACCTTTATTGTAATAAAACTTTCTGCATTTAGAGGCGCCTTCTCTCTTTTTATTGTATTCTAGTGCTGTGGCTTGGCTAACCCACAGAAGAGCTGCCGATCTGCAATACCTTACCCTGGACACCCCTACCCTTGCAGACCCGTTGCCTGGCCTTGCGCCTATTTTTTCCTATCTCCATTGGTGATTCTTGTCTGTTCTCCTCCTTCCGAATCCCCCAAAACGGGATTGCTTTTAATATTCTGATTTTCCTCTCGCTTATGTTTAAAAATGTGCTTGTTTAAAGGGGACCTGCTAAAGTTATGTAAACCCTGACCATGAACTACGTATTCTTACTTTCATTTACTCCCTTTTGATCTGATAAATATAAAAGTGAAATTGTTTTGGTATAGTTATGAAGGTCATCTGTGTGAGGTCATCTGTCTAAAAGTTGAACCAGAAATGAGTCTTTCAGCACGATAATGATTCAAGGCACTCTAGAAAATCCACCAAAGAATCTTTCAAAAAGTAGAAATAGAGGGTTGTCGGCTGCCCTAGTCAAAAGCTCTGATTGCCTTCCATCGCAATTTTGTAGTGAGATTTAAAAAAGTTCACGCAAGGAGAAAAAAAAAAATCTGGATTCTGATGTAATTTTGCATGGAGAATAGTCAAAATTTTCAGATGTTACCTCAATGCCCAAAAATTGTAGTCCTGCTGCATTTTTTGCAGTCTATTGTAATGCACGCTGAAGGAAGTGAAGTAAAATAAGCCACGCAAATCAAAACGCCCAGTGGTGGCAGTGGCCCCAAAATAACCCCCAGCATTGGTGTCAGTGGACACAGTAATAACCCCCAGCATTGGTGTCAGTGGACACAGTAATAACCCCCAGCATTCATAGAAACATAGAAAAGTGACGGCAGAAAAAGACCGAGTAGTCCATTGAATCTGCCCTTTTTTTCCTGTTTTTTTTTTTTTTTGTTTTAGTTTTTTGTTTTTCCCATTAAACTTGTTGTCTGACTATAGATTTATGTTTATCCCAAGCATGTTTGAAGCCATTTACTGTTGACAATCTCACAACCTCTGTTGATAGTTTATTCCAATCATCAACCACCCTTTCACTAAAATAATATTTTCTAAGATTCATTTTGAACTTCCCTCCAGTTAGTTTGAGGTCCCCGTGTTCTTGATTTTGGTTTCATATTGAAAAGACTGCCCTCCTAAACCTTATTCACCCCCTTGGTGTATTTAAAGATTTCAATCATGTCTCCCCTCTCCCTTCTTTCCTCCAGACTGTACATATTAAGTTCCTGAAGTCGCTCTTGATATGTTTTATCCCCCAGACCTTTCACCATTTTTGTTACCCATCTGAACTCGTTCTATCTTATCAATATCTTTTTGTAAGTGAGGTCTCCAGAACTGGACACAGTATTCTAAGTGAGGTCTCACTAAAGATCTATATAGAGGAATCAGAACCTCCTTCCCCCTGTTGGTGATCCCTCTACTGATACATCCCAGATTTCTATTTGCTTTTCTCACTGCCTGGTCACACTGTTTGCTCATTTTGTAATCATCTGAAATAAGCACCCCAAATATTTTTCTTCTGTAGTGCTGGCTAACACTGTACCCCCAATTCATGTCGGATGCAAACAAAAATAACCCCCAAGATTGATGCCAGGTGTTGGAGGACGCAAACAAAATAACCACCAACATTGGTGTGGTGTCAGAGGACACAACAAGAACCCCTAGCATTGGGGTCAGTGGATACAAAAATAACCCCCATAATTGGCATCAGTGCATGCAGACAAAATAACCCCTCAGCTTTGGTGTCAGTGCACTCAGTAATAATCCCCAGCATTGGTGTCCACCCTTTACAAAGGAACAGAGCTGAGGCTGCCAATCAGCTGAAGTTTCCTTCCTGGTCACCATTTGTCTCTTTGTGTCAGGAAAAGTTGTCAGAAGTGACTCATGCTGATAACAAAGAAACGATGGAGCAGACATAAATGACATTTAGTGCTCTGGATTGAGACAAGTACACACTACAGAGGGATATACTTTGTTCATATCTCATGTCTGAGGTTTACAGCCACTTTAATATGGCTTTTACCCAGGCACTCCCATCCTGGCTGACTCCTAAAAGCTGTGCTAGCTCCAAGGTAGATGAGACTTGTGCTGTATCATGCACATTAGGGTTCCCGGCCTGAACTAGTGCCACTTCCAGAGCTAGAAGGTAGCCTGATATCTGTTCTGATAAGATCCCTTTACAACTGTCTTGAGTTCTCCAGAGTAAAACACATACTGTTGATTTTTTGTTTCTAGAATGCCGTCTCCATGTATTGCCGGTTGGGGTTCGCCCTTAAAAAGGGGCAAGTGATAAATCCGGATCAGCTGCACCTATCCTGGAGGAATGTCCCATCTGTAAATAGACTGAAGTAACTATTGTCATATTTATCCTACACTGCATATGAACTTTCTCCCTCTCTGTTTCTATGCATTGCATTTCTGAAGGGACATCGATATAACAAACAATGAAAATGTATAGAAAGTAAAGTGTGCATAGTACAGTACAGAGGATACTTTTATATTACAACCCGCTGTTGTTCAGCAAAGCCACCCATCACAGTCTTGACATGATACGTGTGAAATGAAAGATATGTAAAAGTAACAAACAATATAGCTACAGGGAAGTCTTTACGTTACGTATCTTTGTCTCTCCCTCTTTCAAGTATACGTCACATCCTATTTATACTGTTATCAATGAAGTCAGATAAATGTCTACCCTGTAAGGAGGTCCTATCCACGTCGACTAGGCCTAAATAGTGAACGGGGAAAAATTCCCGCTTGGGGTTGGCCGTTATGTACCTCTGCCGTAAGATCTTTGTTTTTTAGTTGTCATACACAAAATGAGACCTCTTGAGTTCTGTCAACATTTCCCTAGAATAGTCTTGTCTATAGTCCGATGGAAGATCGAGACCTTC
>BLSH010549800.1:2591148-2609992 GCA_018402905.1 Glandirana rugosa | reverse complement strand
AAGTTTTGTTTTTACTAAATTTCATAGTTCCTATTGGAAATCTATTTTTTTTTTTGTCTTAGGCGCACATTGCAAGGTATGGACGACTAGAAATCCCTTCACTACAGCTACACAAACAGAAGCTGTTCAATCCTTTACTGCCACCGCCGTATGCCTTGTGGCTGTGGTAGTGGGGGTGGGGGGGGGGGTTGGTTTACGCATTCTGTATACTCCACAAGCCGTATTTCTAATGAAAGCATTTCAATGGTTGTGCAGCTGCCAGTTCGCTTTGTGTGCCCCCTCTCCCCGCCATGCTTCCCAGGCATCGCTGTCCAACCTGCATTCCTGGGACCCACATGGTCTTTGAGAGGAAGACCAGCAAACCTCCGTTCACTGATCTCCCCTAACTTGAACAGACCCAGAAACAACGTTTAAATTACTTTTGATTTTTGGTGTCACGTTCCACAGCCCATGCGGCCTGGGAAAAAGCTAATGGAGCGCAGTTTGTGCTTCATTAACTTCATTGGAGGGTGGATGGGACATCGGGGGTCTAAAAGTAGACAATGACTTGTTAACAGTAGCAGCATACTAGCAGATGAAGAATAGAATAATTAGCTGTACCCAGGATGCCATTTTTACTCATTTGTTTCTGTGTACTAGAACCTGAAGAGCCATGCGGTGACCATGTTTGAAGTGGGCAAACTATCAGACGAGTCTTTGGACAGTTTCTTAGTAGAACTTGAAAAGGTAAGAAATGGACTGTCTGACCTAGCAGAGCATTAATGGTGAACTTAATTTGTTTTTTCTTTTTCAACTCTAAAATCCTTGTCTATGGTCCAGGTGCTTGGAAAGAAAGTACAGCCTCTGCCCATATCCACAGGTTCTTTTCCTATTTCAGCTTTAATTTTTCCAGTGTTAGAAAGTAAGAATATAGCTTCTGTGCGTAGCAGGAAACCTGTTCTGGTCATTTTGCAACTGTAAAATTTGTTGTTGGTGGGCATGTGAAAAAATTTTTGATGATGGAAATGTGACGTCATTGTCTGTTTGGCCTAGGTACAAAGCACAGGGGAGGGAGAAGCTCAGAGGTACTTTGATCACGCTCTCACCCTCCGGAACACCATCCTCTTCCTGCGGCACAACAAGGAACTTCTTGCACAACCAGACCAAGCTGTTGCAGGTACAGAGATCTCTAAAGATATAAGCTAGTGGTCACTGCTGCAGGCAAATTCTCAAGTAGCCCATAGATGACTTGATTTTCTTTCAAATAAAATCCTTTGATTTCCCCATCCACACAGTCAGTGTTGATGTGGGAATGCCTCCGGCAAACAATGATTACTGCTAGCTCGTATATAAATCCGACAAGCTGGTTGTACCCTAGTCGATCAATGGACCACCTTTGGTATAATCAGCCTGTCCATACATGGATCGAATCTCGGACATTACCTGCTGAACTGGCTGAATTTCGATCCATGTATGGCTGGCTTAAGCCTGTACAGAATCTGGGGTGCAGTTCCCGTTCATTTATCACTGACATTACAGTAAATTATTGAACTCTAGAATTGTTGTTCTTCTTTCTGGTATAAAAATTTTTATTGAAAGTTTCAAGGAAATACAATATAAGAAACACCCACGCAGGGGACATATATTGATCATACAGTATTGTTCTTCTTTCAAACTTTATTTGAAAGACCACATGCACAAACAGAACTAATAAAACCTGTTACTTGTTTTCTGCTAGATAATGCTTAATCATAGCTTTTTCTTTGTACATGTTGTCCTTCAAAAAAGAAAGTCTGAATGAAGAGCAGCAAAATCATTGCTCCCACACTATCCTGAAATAGACAGTATACTAACCTCTCTGGTGGCCCGTCTTTCTCGAAGTGTTGAATACCTCTGGCTTCTTTCTCAGACCCATACAGTACATCCCTGCCAAGTCTGTTAGTGATGTAGTCCAGTAAAATATTTCCAATGCACACATTCCTGGAAATGGCCATATGGTAATTCGGTGCTGCAGTGACTACCACTAGGGAACCAGTACTAACGGGGGGTTAAGGGATATGTCGCCAGCACACCAAGGATCTTTAAAATACTGTCTAGAAGTTTATTGAAATCACAGCATAGAGTAGTGACATTTTGGGGCTGCACAGGACCCTTTCTTTAGGCATGTGACCTGCCTGAAGAAGGGGCCCTGTGTGGCCCCAAAATGTTGCTACTCTATGCTTCTGATGTGATTTATGTAAGTGAGTGTACACTCCACATGATGATTATTAGCTTTCTAATGAAAGCGATTGGGTGGCTGTACAGCTGCCATGTTTCCCAGGCTCCACTATCTTAAGTGTGGGCCTGGCACCTGCATGGTGAGAGTTATTGAGTGAAGGAGAGGGAGACCATAGAACATAAGTTCGTTGATCTCCCCTAGCTAGAATGAACCCAGAAGCAAAATGTTGCTTTCTGTTTCTGGTGAGAGTCTAAAAGACCCTTGATTTCTTATTAAGAGAACTTGTCTTAAAAATTATATATCACATAGGAGACTTTTTGTCCTGTATGGGATAAATAAAGTGTTAACAAAAGTTTTTATGAAAGTAACACCTAAGCACTTAAGTTGCCGCCCCCCAACAAATTTTTAGTCTGCCCCGTCCCCATGTATGTGCACGCCCGAATGTAAACGCAACGTTTGGGGGGGGGGGGGGTTACAGAGATGTTGCTTGAGATACACATTACACATGCTGCACTTGGAGGAGGGAGAGCAAAAATTCTAGGGCCATTATTCACTCTAAATGGATGACCTGTAGGGGCTTTTAAAGCATCTCCTATGGAAAATATAGGGCAACAAAGTTTGTTGTCTTCTTGCGGGCATGCGCATATTTATAGCTTGACATCTATTTATTCGCCACAACCTCATCTTTTATAATTTGCTGAAAAATTGGTTAATGTATTGCATTTAGTGTATTTTTCTACTGAAATTTTGCATAAATCGTACAGATATTGTGGGACATAAAAATTGGAACTACCAACATTTTATTCTCCAGGGTGTCTGCTTTCGGAAGATACAGTTGTATGCAAAAGTTTAGGAACCCCTGACAATTTCCATGATTGTCATTTATAAATATTTGGGTGTTTGGGTCAGCAATTTCATTTTGATCTATCAAATAACTGAAGGACACAGTAATATTTCAGTAGTGAAATGAGGTTTATTGGATTAACAGAAAATGTGCAATATGCATCAAAACGAAATTAGGTGCATAAATGTGGGCACCCTTGTCATTTTGTTGATTTGAATACCTGTAACTACTTAGCACTGATTAATTGGAACACACAATTGGTTTGGTGAGCTCATTAAGCCTTAAACTTCATAGACGGTGCGTCCAATCATGAGAGAAGGTATTTAAGGTGGCCAATCGCAAGTTGTTGTTTTCCTTGACTCTCCTCTGAAGAGTGGCAACATGGGGGCCTCAAAAAAACTCTCAAATTACCCGAAAACAAAGATTGTTCTTCATTATGGTTTAGGGAAAGGCTACAAAAAGTTATCGCAGAGATATAAGCTGTCATTGTCCACTGTGAGGAACATAGTGAGGAAATGGAAGACCACAGGCACAGTTCTTGTTAAGGCCAGAAGTGGCAGCCACATACATTATTGGAGAGACAAAGGCAAAGGATGGTGAGAATGGTCAAAAACAGCCCACAGACCACCTCCAAACACCTACAACATCAACTTGCTGCAGATGGTGTCACTGTTCATCGTTCAACAATTCAGCACACTTTGCACAGGGAGAAGCTGTATGGGAGTAGAAGCTGAGTGATGCGAAAGAAGCCTTTTCTGCACACACGTCACAAACGGAGTGGCTTGAGGTATGCAAACGCACATTTGGACAAGCCAGCTTCATTTTGGAATAAGGTGCTGTGGACTGATGAAACAAAGATTGAGTTATTTGGTCATAACAAGGGGTGTTATGCATAGTGGCAAAAGAACACAGCATTCTAAGAACATTCCAGCGTTCCAAGAACCTCCACAGTAAAATTTGGTGGAGGTTCCATCATGCTGTGGGGCTGTGTGGCCGGTGCCAGTACTGGGAATCTGGTTAAAGTTGAGGGTCGCATGGATTCCACTCAATATCAGCAGATTCTTGAGAATAATGTTGAGGAATCAGTCACAAAGTTGAAGTTATGCCGGGGCTGGATATTTCAACAAGACAACGACCCAAAACACTGCTCAAAATCTACTCGGGCATTTATGCAGAGGAACAAGTCCAATGTTCTGGAATGGCCACCCCAGTCCCCAGACCTGAATATCATTGAGCATCTGTGGGGTGATTTGAAGCGGACTGTCCATGCTCGGCAACCATCAAACTTAACTGAACTGGAGATGTTTTGTAAGGAGAAATGGTCCAAAATACATTCATCCAGAATGCAGACACTCATTACAGGCTATAGGAAGCGTCTAGAAGCTGTTATTTCTGCTAAAGGAGGCTCTACTAAATATTGATGTGATTTTTCTCTTGGGGTGCCCAAATTTATGCACCTGTCTAATTTCGTTTTGATGCATATTGTGCATTTTCTGTTAATCCAATAAACCTTATTTCACTACTGAAATATTACTGTGTCCTTCAGTTATTTGATAGATCAAAATGAAATTGCTGATCCAAACACCCAAATACATCCAATCATGGAAATTGTCAGGGGTTCCTAAACGTTTGTATACGACTGTATATAATATATGGGGGTTTAAACTGATCTTATGGTCTTAAATTATTTATATTTAAATGAGTGCAAAAAAATCAACAGCGGCTATGGCTTTGTTTGGTAATATAGTGTAATGAATGGTGATCTTCAGTATCTGCTAGTAGTCAGATTTTGGATTTGGATGATGGTAACGATCTTCTTTTGTGTAATCAGGCCTGCCACTGGACCTCTTGCGATGTGAAAGCCTTTTGGGTCTGGACCCAGCAACCTGCAGCCGAGTATTAAATAAGAACTATTCTCTCTTGGTGTCTATGGCACCTCTCACCAACGAGATACGGCCCATCAGCAGCTGTACGCCACAGGTAAAATTGTTCCATTAAAGGCCAAGCCCGCCTGTTACAAAAAAAGTAATAACTGCACATATATTTGCAGGAAAAATGGTGCCTTTATTATTTTTTGCAAAGTATTGCAACCATAGTCAGTGGATCATGGGTGCAATGCTATGCTCCTGCAGACTCTTCCTCCAGCTCCCTGACTGTACCAAAATATGGGCTTTCAGTTATAAAGCTGGAGGAAGTTTTAATGAACTACAGGTGCAGTGATCACCAAGAACTACAAGTTTTCCGCTTTTGTGGAAGATTGGGTTTGTAGTTTAGTCATTCACAAATCTCTGTGAATGAATCACGCAGCTGTGTGGGACAAATGTAAAAAGTCACAGCAGCTATGGGAAAAAGAAACCCTGCATGCTGTCACTTGGGTGGGGGAGCCCAGTTGCACCATGTTATGTTGTAACCTAACATAGTGTTAGCCTTTAACCCTGTGGAGTACACAGGGAAGAACAACTTTACAGAAAGTAAAATTGTCTTCTAATTATTTATTGAGTTTCTCTAGGAGAGGTTAAGCACCGTCACCTTATTAAGGTGGGTTGTTCAGCCTTCAGTTATATGTCCATGTCGGAGCATGTGGAGAAGGACATAGTAAAGCGGCCAGGTTGAGGCGCTAGAGTAAGGGCGGGCAATGCTGGTTTGGATTTCAGTGCAGCAAAGGCACTGTATTGTATTAGGGTTGCACCGATATCAATACTTTCAGGCTTGGTTCTTTCAACTATCAGTGGGATTCCCCCCTGACAGCTGAAACGTAGACAAAAAAAAAGCCACAATTATCGGTTTTTAAAGAGCGATGACTCATCAGCTGTCAGTGAGGTTCCCCTTTGACAGCTAAAGTATAAAAAAGCTGATAGCTGCCATAGCCCTGGGATTTTTTTTAAACGGCGGGCAGGCCGCTTTCAGATAAAAGTGGTCTCTGCGGCGGATTCACTTTTATCGGTGGTGGGAGAGGTGCCCCCTCCTGCCGCTCCCCGGTGGTCTCCGCCGCTTACCGAAGCTGCCGGCAGCAGCGGAATCCTTTCCCTGTGAGGCTGGAAGCCCCCACTCGGCTCCATAACATTGGATGACAGAAGCAAAGTCAAACGTCACTTCTGCCCAATAGTCTTAAAGGGGATTTTTTTTTTTCTTCAAAAGACATTTTTTTTTTGACCCCAGATCTCACATTAACCATTTAACGACCACCCGCCATAATCTGACGGGGGCAGTCTGGCTCGATATCGCAAACGCATTAACCTGGCGGAGGCTGCGAGATCGAGCATTGTGCACGCTCACTGTGTATCGGGGGAGCCAGGGAGCGGGTAGGACGGACTCAATGTCTACCGGCTACCCGCCACCGCTCCCCTAAGTGCTCTGGTCCTGAAGTGGGAAATCCATCCAGGGCTGAAGTAGTTAAAGAGGTCCTGGCATGTTTTTTTTTTCTATTACAGGGAATGTTTACATTCATTGTAACAGGAATAAAAGTGACCCAATTTTTTTTATTTTAAATGGAGAGTGTAAAAATAAAAAATAAGAAAAAAAAAATGGAATCGCCCCGTCCCACCGAGCTTGCGTGCAGAAGTGAACGCATACGTAAGTCGCACCCGCATATGAAAACTGTTCAAACCACACGTGAGGTATCTCCATGATCGTTAGAGTGAGAGCAATAATTCTAGCTAAATACCTCCTCTGTAGCTCAAAACTGGTAACCTGTAGAAATTTTTAAACGTCGCCAATGGAGATTTTTAAGTGCCAAAGTTTGTCACCATTCCACGAGTGGGCGCAATTTTGAAGCATGGCATGTTGGTTATCGATTTACTTGGCGTAACACAATATTTAACTTTACTGTTGTATCATTTTTTAATTCAAAAAAGTGTATTTTTTCCAAAAACATTTCGCTTGTAAGACCGCTGCACAAATGCAGTGTGACATAAAGTATTGCAACGACCGCCATTTTATTCTCTAGGGTGTCTAAAAAAAATATATAATGTTTTGGGGTTCCAAGTAATTTTATAGCAAAAAAAAAAAAATGATTTTAACTTGTAAACAGATCTCAAAAAGAAGCTCAGTCCTTAAGTGGTTAACATATATTTACATGTTTCATATTAAAAAAAGCGCAAAATTAAAAGCAAAGTTATTTAACCCGGGTTCACACCTGTGCGATGTGGGAATCGGTGCGATAACCGAGCCGGTTCCCGCATCGCATCACTCCTACAACTGTATGGCTGAACTCACATTGCTCAGAGATCGCATGTGATCGGCACCTGCGGTACGGGTGCGAATCATATGCGATCTCTGAGATGGCAGTAGTCTAAACCCGGGCTAAATTTCTAAATAACTTTTCAATGCTTTGTACCATTGCTGACAGCTGAAGTGTAAACAAAACAGTTGCCGCAGGTATCAGTAATTGGTATCAGCAAGCACTAAAAAAATAGTATCGGTACTCGCTATTAAAAAAAAAAAAAAAGGCATGTATACAAGGGACATTTCTAAGTCACTGAAAGAATGAAAGCGATCACTTTCGCCTGACTGCTCAGACAACTCAGCAAAGTTACTGTATGTGAACATAAAAATATTGCTCTGAATTAAAGTGATTGTAAAGGCTTGTTTTTGTTTTTTAAATAACAAACCTGTTATACTTGCCTCCTCTGTGCAGTTAGTTTTGCACAGAACAGCCTGGATCCTCCTCTTCTTGGGTCCCTCTTCGGCTTTCCTGATCCCTCTTATTGAGTGCCCCCTCAGCAGCTTTCTATGGGGGCACCTGAGCTGAGTCAGAGTTCCGTCTATCCATTCAGACATGGAGCCCTGACTCAGTCCCACCCCCTCTCTCCCCTGATTGGCTGACTGACTTTGACAGCCGTGGGAGCCAATGGAGCCGCTGCTTTGGCTCAGCCAATCAGGAGGAGTGTCCTGGATGGCTGAGGGGATCGTGGACATTGCTGGAGAGAGAAAGGGTTCAGGTAAGTAATTAGAGGGTGCTGGGGGGGGGGGGGGGCTGCTACACTAAGAAGGTTTTTATCTTAATGCATACAATGCCTTTACAACCCCTTTAACACTGTGGTTTGCTGATGAGCTACAATGAGATTTCAGCCTCTCTCCCATTGCAGTTTTATGCAGAGAAAACTATGAAACACACCGCATGCTCTCTACACCTAGGCCTGTGTCTTATGAATAAGCTTTAAAATGCAAGCTGCTGTGGGGAGTTTTGTTTTATATTCTCTCTGCTATATAAATAGTCCTTTATGTAAAATAATTATACATATATTTAGTGTATGTGTGTGTGTGTGTGTATATATATATATATATATAATTTGCCTCCATTCCGGGCAAAATGTAAGTGTGAAGGTGTTCTTTTCTGTTGCATAGCACATCGGTCCAGCCATCCCAGAAGTGAGTTCCATATGGTTCAAACTCTACATTTACCACATTTCTGGATATGGACCGCCATCCCTCTTGCTGTCAAAGGGAACCAGACTCCGGAAATTGCCTGATGCTTTCCTAGTAAGTTGTTTTGTTGTTGCATAACAATTAATATTCAACCTTCATTATTCAGTATAACCTAATGTTGGACTAGTTTGGAGCACTAGAATCTTGGTGCTGCATTATTTCCACACAGGACTGTTTGCTATCACCACAGAGTTACCAGAAGGGGAAGGGTGATACAAGTATGCAGCAGAATCAAGGCAGAGCTTAGTATAGCGGTTAGGTTTATTCACCTTGGAGGTTAGGTTTTAGGGTTACAGGCATTTTTATTATGCACACTGGTTCCCAGAACTAGATGCCAAGCACCGAAAACTACTATTGCTAGGCTTCAATTGCAGAATAAAGGTATTGTTACCTTGACCTCAGACAGTTTTACTCCCTTTAGGGCCAGAGCATATTTTGCTATTCAGCACTGCTCTACTTTAACTGGTAATTGCGTTGTCATGTAGCACTGTACCCAAATTAAATCAATATTTTTTTTCAAACAAATAGTGCTTTCTTTTGGTGGCAATTGATCACCTCTGGGTTTTATATATTGTATCATATAAATGATAAAGGACCGAAAATTAAAATAAAAAACAATATTTTCTACTTTCTTTTATAAAACGTGATAAAAAAAAATTAAATTTCTTCATACATTTAGCCCAAAATGAATTCTGCTATATGCCTTTGGTAAAAGAAAAATCCCAATAAGTGTATATTGGTTAGTGTGAAAATTAAAGCATTTAAAACTATGGTATATATTATTATAATACAGGATTTATATAGCGCCAACAATTTGTGCAGCGCTTTACAACATGAAGGCAGATTGTACAGTTACAATACAATTCAAAACAGGAGGAATCAGAGAGCCCTGCTCATTCGAGCTTACTATGTAGGATACTGGTAAATATGCAGCTATGACACTGTACTAGTAATGGCGGCGATTGGCGACTTATAATGAGGCTGTGATAGAGTGGCGGGCAATCTGGCCCTAGTTGACCCTGGCAGGGAGGGTCACTGACAACAATAGCAACACTAAGGCTTGGTTCACTCTAGTGTGAATTTGATGCAGGTTTCAGCCTTATTATAGGCTTGCCTGTTGGTTAACCACTTCCGGACCGCCGTACGTCGTTTGACGGCGGTACTTTGAAGTGGAATACCGTTGTTATGGTAGCAGATAGCTACCATAACCCCGGTATCTTTTTTTTCAGCAGGCGATTCTGCGTGTGATAAAAGTGGTCTTAGCGGCGGATTGGCCGCGAGATCACTTTTATCAGCGGCGGGAGAGGTGCCCCCTCCCGCCGCTTTCCGGTCATCTCCGCCGCTTACAGGACCCGCCGGCAGCAGCGGAGAAGATCGGGTCCTCTCACTCCAGTGTCCGTGTGCCGAGTGAGCGGCTGAAGCCGCTCACCCGGCTCCATAACAAGGCTGGGCGGAAGCTACGTCATTTTTTTCAAATTTTTTTTTTTTTTTTTTTTTTTTTAATGCATTTTAGTCTAAAAATGAGATCTGAGGTCTTTTTGACCCCAGATCTCATATTTTGGAGGTCCTGGCATGCTTTTTTCTATTACAAGGAATGTTTACATTTCTTGTAATAGGAAAAAAAGTTGTAAAAATAAAAATTAAAAAGTAAAATACATAATTAAAAAAAAAATTTAAAGCGCACCGTCCTTGCGAGCTCGCGCGCAGAAGCGAACGCATACGTAAGTCCCGCCCACATATGAAAACGGTGTGCAAACCACACATGTGAGGTATCGCCGCGATCGTTAGAGCGAGAGCAATAATTCTAGCCCTAGACCTCCTCTGTAACGCAAAAATGCTAACCTGTAGAATTTTTTAAACGTCGCCAATGGAGATTTTTATGTTGCAAAGTTTGTCGCCATTCCGCGAGCGGACGCAATTTTGAAGCATGACATGTTGGGTATCATTTTACTCGGCGTAACATTTTCTTTCACAATACGGAAAAAAATTGACCTAACTTTACTGTTGTCTTATTTTTTAACTAAAAAAACTGAATTTTTTCAAAAAAAATCGCGCTTTTAAGACCGCTGCGCAAATACGGTGTGACATAAAGTTTTGCAATGGCCGCCATTTTATTCTCTAGGGTCTTAGAAAAAAAATATATAATGTTTGGGGGTTCTAAGTAATTTTATAGCAAAAAAACCTGTTTTTAACTGATAACCTCCAAACTCCAAAAAGAGGCTCGGTCTTAAAGTGGTTAAAGTGGCTGCCAAGAGTTGACAACCACTTTTAACTTTGTTCAAACTGGGGATTCCTGGCAGACAGGGAGGGAGAAAAGACAGCAGGTTATATGGTAAGACCTAACCCGAAAATAAGCCCTACTGGGTCTTTGGTTGCCAAAATTAATATAAGACCCAGGCTTATCTTTGGGGAAACACGGTACTGTAGTAAGTAATAAAATATACCATCCTAATGTTGTAAACACATTGTCAGCGCTGCTTGCTTAGTCACACTGATCACATGTTCCTTTGCTAGGCCTATGACCGGTTATTGATTACATCATGGGGTCATGATCCAGGAGTCGTTCCAACATCCAACGTACTAGTTATGCTGAACGATGCATTGACACATTCTGCTGTCCTTATTCAGGTAAGTCTGGTTTGGTTCTGGTGAAGCGTGCCTACATGCAACTGTGACCCGTTTTTACTGCTTTCCAAAATCTTTTTCTTTTAGTATTTATCAAAGCTGCGTTTTTTTGCTTAGTAGAGTCTTACTGCTTCTCACTCACAGTGCGTGTTTAGCACTCATGTCACTGACTAGAACCAATAAACACTCTGTGCCTGAAAGTTTATTTCAGTAGTTATTGGTCAAGAAGTAGTTGTGATAACATCCAAATAGTAGCTATAAATATGAATTAGTTCTTTGCACAGCTTCTTCTGTATCATGTGGATAGCGCGGACATACAGAGACACTACATTTTTATATGTAAGACAGATATGGTGCAGAATTTAAATAGAAACATGAAAGTCGCAAAAAATGACTCTCGGGTAGTTGGCTTGTTCTCTTCATGTTTGCATGGATGTTCCTCTAAGGTGGCCCTTTACTTGCCTCAAGCCGGCCCTTTGGGCACTATTTTCCCACTAATATAAGGCAATCTTCCTTCCACTGACACCAATGTTGGGGCACTAATTTACCCCACTGACACCAACGAAGGGGCACTATTCCTACCACTAATACCAGCGATGGGATAATTACCACTGACAGCAGGGCATCTACTCCCACTGGTCACAGTCCGGTCCCCCTAAATTCTGAAGGACAGTAAATTGGCCCTTTGTTAGAAAGATTGGAGACCCTTGCTGTAAGCCCGGCCATACATGGTGCAAATTTCTTGGTTGCAGGAAAGAAATGCACACAATTCCCCCATCAGCACAAACTGTTTTGACAGGGGAATCATCAATTGTATTCTCCTGGCAGGGGAAGCCATCCCCACTAGGGGAAGACAGTGATTATCACTAGCGGCTATAGCAGCCGCTAGCGATAATTACAAGAGAATTTGTCAGGTTCGATCAATCAACTTGGTAAATTGAGCCTGCGCATTAACGGTTCGAATCTTGGCCGTTTCCTGCTGAACCAGCTGGGATTCGAACGGTGTATGGCCGGCCTAAGGCACTAGTAATAGAAAACCTAACTGCAGGTATATCCGGATTCCACCCACAGGCTATCCAGAGACAATATAGGGTTGATTTACTAAAACTGGAGATTGCAAAATCTCGTGCAGCTCTGCATAGAAACCAATCAGCTTCTAACGTCAGCTTGTTCAATTAAGCTTTGACAAAAAAAAAAACTAGAAGTGGATTGGTTTCTCAGCAGAGTTGCACCAGATTTTGCACTGTCCAGTCTTAGTAAATCTCCATCTATGCATCTCTATGACTTTTTTATGAATAAAGAAGTCTTAGGGGTAAATGCTTCAGAACTTCTCTGTGCTATATAAATTCATAACATAGAAATCATTCAAACGTATCAGAAAATAGACAGTATTTTCATTATACACAGTCACCACTTAGGATGCCTGTCAGCTTCTCATTTCCAAGGTTTGTTATAGCTCCCCTAGAATGAGGTGTCACCCGGACAGGCTGTGCAAGGACTTCCGTATCCATAAGTTTAGGATCTGCTGCCTGCATTCATTTTAATATTGTTCCCTAATATCCTCAAAATTCTTCTTTATAAATTGTTATGACACTTTGTAGCCACCAGGAGGCACTCACACTGTTACTTATTTTTTTCCTCCACAGGGTCATGGCGTGCATGGGATGGGTGAGACTGCTCAAGTTCCTTTCCCATTTGATGAAGCAGAACTACAAGGAGGTAATTGTACAAGAGCCTCTCATTACATGGAACCTTAAAGTCAAAACATTTTTAGTAGTTTTGCATTAAGTATGGAATGGTTAGAATCCCCTGCAGATATTTTTAGCTGTTTATGCCCCTTTGAAAAGATCTGTCTTCATTTTCTGTGCTATACAGACAACAGAAAATGAGAGGAAACCTGTCCATAGTGAGGTAAAACCCATCTAAGACCTCGTTCAGCATGCATGCCACCTGCGCTGCATACAGGCAGCCTATGAGCACAGACAGTCTGTAATTTGGGCTGTACAACCGCTCCTGCATGGCTGTTAAATTTTGACATGCGGCTGCGTCCACCTCCATAGGCTGCCTGAATGCAGCTCAGGTTGGGCACAGACACCAAAACAAAGGCAAGCACGTATGAACGAGGCCAAACAAGTGTCCCCATCTAAATATTTAATTTGTTTACTGTATCTGTAAAGTATAAGACTGGGATGTTTTGATGCTTCTCAAACACATATTTACAGGGGGAAAAAAACATTTAATTTTAGTGGAAACACAATATAAAACCTATTTTTTGGTAAAGTATAAAAGATGGGGTTACGTTGAGGCTGGATTCACACCATTGCGGTGCAAATTCCAGCTCCATTGCCTGTGAGAAGGACAGGGGCTGCTGTTCGGCGGCTTCTGTCCGTTCTCACAGCGCATCAGCTGCCCGAGGGGGGGGGGGGTGCAGTGAAGAGGGGGAAAGAATCCACATTCAATGCAGAACACATCTGTGAATTAGATGCATTCCCATTGAACAAAATGGAGCCGGAATTCGCACCGCACTGCACAGAAAACACACACGTTTTCTGTGAAATGCAGAGTGCGAATGCACCGCACATATGTGAACTGGACACATTGAAAACAACTTGTTTTCGAGTGTCCTGCGAATTGGATGCGGTGTAAGCCGCATTCAATTCGCATAGGTGTGAACCCAGCTTAAGAAAATAGATGTCTTTGATCAACTCTATGGCCTTGGAGGACCGGAGCGATGTCATGATGTCACTTTCGGTCCAGGGTGAAAATAAACCATCAAAGCAAAAGAGCAACATTTAAATTTTTTGGATCTTTTGCATTTAAAGGTAAAGAAGAGATTTAGGGTCTTTTTAAACCCAGATCTCTCCATAAAGAGGACCTGTCATCCTTATTTCTATTACAAGGGATGTTTACATTCCTTGTAATAGGAATAAAAGTGATTAAAAAAAAAAAAGACAAATTAAAGGGACAGTGTAAAAATAAAATAAATAATAATAATAAAAAAGAAAAAATTAAAGCGCGACCATGCATGCCCACAGATGCGAACGCATAAGTAGGCCATGCATGTACATGTAAACGATGTTCACATCACCCATGTGGGCTATCACCGCGAATGTTAGAGTGAGAGCAATAATTCTAGTGCTAGCGAACTTCTGTAAGGGTCCTTTCACACGGGCGTTCCATTCAGGTACACCTGTCAGTTTTTCAGACAGACCTAATCGGACGCTCCATTCACTCCTATGGAGCGACGGATGTCGGCGGTGACATGTCTGCTGACATCCCCCGCTATCTGATCCTGTCCATGAAAACCTTATTTTCCATCCGTCTGGCGGATCGGATGTAAACGGACAGGCGGTCTGTTTTCATCCGATTTCCCCATAGAGGAGAGCGGGACTCTGACAGGCCCGTCTCTGCAAAGTGAGCGGAGACGGACCTGTCATCTGCCTACTCAGCGGGAATCAGCAGAGCGATCCCCCACTGAGCAAAGCGGAGTCCCCTGGACGGAACGCCCATGTGAAAGGACCAACTCTAAACAGTTAACCTGTTAAAAAATTTTAAAGCCTCAGCTATGGAGATTTTTAAGTAACATAGTTTACCGCCATTCAACGAGCATGCGCAATTTTAAAGTATCACATGATAGGTACAGTATTGATTGGTTTACGCAAAAGTTCTCACGTCTACAAACTGTGGAATATATACTGGAATTTGAATTAATTCATTAACAGCTTGCTTACTGGGCACTTAATCCCCCCTCCTGCCCGGACCTATTTTCAGTTTTCAGCGCTGTCAATTTTGAAAAAAAGAACTTTTTTTTTTTTTTGCTATAATACATATCCAAAAAATAAAAAAACAAATGTATTCATCAGTTTATGCTGATATATATTCTTCCACGTATTTTTGGTAAAAAAATCGCAATAGGTGTATATTGATTGGGTTATAGGGTTTACAAACTATGGGAATTGGTTTATGGTGTTTTTATAATTTTTTTTACTGGTAATGGTGGCGATCTGTGATTTTTATCGGGACTGCAATATTGGAGTGGACATGTCGGACATTTTTGACACTTTTTTTGGGACCACTGACATACAGCGATCAGATCTAAAAATAGCCACTGATTACTGTATAAATGTCATTAGCAGGGAAGGGGTTAACACTAAGGGGGCAATCAAGCAGTTAAATGTGTTCCCTGTATGTGGGAACACATCAATCGGCTATAGTGTGGATCTGAAGTGGTTAATTAATTTTACTAGTAATTGTGAAGATCTTATAGCCGGACTGCAATGTTACGGCAGACAATCGAACACTAACTGACACTTTTGGCACTTTTTGGGAACCAGTGACATTATTACAGCGATCAGTGCTTAAAATATGCACTGTCAATGTACTAATGACACTGGCTGGGAAGGGGTTAAACATCTAGGGCAATCAAAAGGTTAAATGAGTGCCTAGCCAGTTTTTTGGTGTACACTGTGTGCTGTTTTTACAAGGGGAAGAAATGGATTCTAGTCCCTGCTTTGCAGGAACACAGAATCCATCTTTTCCCCTCGGTCAGAGTGGTGATCTGCCTTGTTTACATAGACAGATCGTCGTTCTGTGTTCTCCATTGATGATCGGCGGGTGCCGGAGGACATTGAGTGCCCGGCACCCGCAGATCAGCTTCAGCTGTGAATATTCACAGCGGAAGTGGCACGCTCGCGCACCCCTGCTCGCGGAAATGCCAAATCATGTATATATATGTGATCTGGTGCACACCTGCCACCCTGTAGCAGTAAAACTGTTATAGGGCACTCAGCAATTGGTTACATTTCACATGTAAGAGTGTTTGCAATTAATAAAAGCTATTTCT
The DNA here is from genome assembly GCA_018402905.1 of Glandirana rugosa. Lineage (NCBI taxonomy): Eukaryota > Metazoa > Chordata > Amphibia > Anura > Ranidae > Glandirana > Glandirana rugosa. The sequence continues at coordinate 2,594,056 of BLSH010549800.1, read as the reverse complement.
TCTTTGTCATCAGACTTCTCCACCCTCAATATGGGAGCCCATAAAGCATTAAAGGTCTTGAGGGAAAGGATAGACCTGGAGCACTTCTGTGGATACATTACCATGCTGAACCCCAGGAGCCAACATGTCAGCCAGAGGAGACTGAGCGATGCGTCTGATGGGAAAGGTGATCCGCTGGTTTGTTCCTGTGATTTAAGATGCTCTCTTGGAAACGATGGAAGATATCTGCTAAGCACTGTTCTCATGTAAATCGCAGTTGACCTTACAGACTAAGGGCAGTGCTAACATCCTTCATGTTCATAGTCTTGCCTCCACTCTTCTGTTACAGCACTTGTGCAGGGTGTCTAAATATGATGGTGCAGTGTAATAAGTACCAGAGGTAAACCCAATGCACTCAGTCATCAGCGCTATGTAACAGACAGACGTGCCCTTTCTGCATTATATGTCAGTATGAAGACACTTGTGCTGAGGTGTGCGGCTATTACTTTACCAACATAGAGCACTGGGGAGGGAGAGCAGGAAGAAACATTTTGTGTTTTTTTTTTAAGACACTTCAAAGCAAATAATCAACCACAAATGATAACATACAGGAGCATAAAGATATTAGACCCATCACACATTCTCAGTGCTATTTTGCAAGAACAACCAAACTTTCTGTGATACGTTCTACTGTTAATAGCATCCCCATGCCTCTAAGGCCTCCTTCACATGGGTGGCCAGGGTGGTAAAGATAAAAAAGGCGGTTGAGCCACAGTTTTAACACCCCCCCCAACCTCTCACCTAAAATATGACATCAAGCCCTTCAGGGGTTATACACATAACGCAGCAAAAATTATACCCAATGTCGCATTCTGGGGACAGTACTGCCGCCACATGTGACTTATTCAAGAGAATGGGGCATCCCAGCAAAGGTCATGGTTGCAGTGAGGTATTACGAAATCCCTATTCCGGGGGAAAAAGAAAAAACACATTCAGGAGACAACTGTATTGCCACCTAAATGTCTGACACCCACTGCTCTACCACCTTTTGAAAAACAATACACTGCCACTACAATACACTACACTTTGAATATCACTTTTCAAAGGGGCAGCAAGCCCTAATAGTCATATGTATGTGGTAAGATATATATCGTAAAAAAAAAAGTGTTTTGCTTATCCATAGAAGTCTCTAGCAGTGTTTCTCAACTCCAGTCCTCAAGGCGCCCCAACAGGTCATGTTTTCAGGATTTCCCTCACATGAAACCACTTTGGTAGTTACTAAAGCAGTGAAACTGATAAAATCACCCGTGCAAAATAATGGAAATACTGAAAACATGACCTGTTGGGGCGCCTCGAGGACTGGAGTTGAGAAACACTGATCTATGGAGATGCAAAACCCACTTGAAGCAGGTTACAGGAAGGTCAGCTGCACCTGCCACTGAATTCTAAATGATCTTAGAAGCCTCTCAGATTGATGCCATCAATGCAAGCCCAAAGCTGGTCGACACAGGCCATGGCATTTCTATTGTGGTAATGTTGCCTCTGTGAGCTCCGAAATAGATGGACAGGCTCTTCCATAGAAACGTAAAAAACACTGAGGGTTAACATGCCAAACTCCATTACCTTGTTATATTGTACTGAGACAAACTAATACTGCTCCAAGCCCATAGGGAGTCCGGTACATAGTCGCTTGGTGCCAATCATGTCACTGACTCCATCTTTGTTTTCTAACGGCAACACCATCTCTAATAAAAGTGGAGTTCCACCCAAAAGTGGAACTTCCGCTGGATTGCTCCCCCCTCCCCCCACCACCGGCAATACATTTTGCATTACCGTAATGCATGAACCGCAGTGCCTGTGCTCCCATTTCTTTGTTTTATTACCGCTATGCACAGATGTGAATTATTTGGCTTGGTTCACACTAACCCATGCTCTGAAAAGTGATCTGCAGTGCAACGCTTTCCAGAGTGTGGCTAAGTAGCTGCCCTCTGGCATTCACTTCTGGAAGGCCTGTGATTTTTTTTTGCCAGATGGCAATTTACAAAGAGGTCAATGCACTACGAATGCGAGACAACTGTTTGCCTTGCAGTTGTGGCATGGCCTCATTGACTGGAATGGCTTCGTTTTGACAGGCGGTGTTGCCTGTTAACTCGACACACCACTTTAAATTTGTCTCGTATGCAATGCAAAGCACCACAGCATGTGAACAGCTGAGCTACCTATTTTTTTATCTCCCCCCACCCCTCGCCCCACGCTGCTTGTGTGAAAGAGGCCTTTGTGCGTTGTAATGCACTGGGGAATAAAAAATAAAGGTTGACAAGAAGTTTGTGTGTTAATTGGTCCATCCATTGGCATCCCATTCAAAATTTAAATGAATGCATCACATAGCACACTGCAAATAACTACAACTAGCCTAAGGATCTGATCTACTTCCTGATGACTTGTTAAAAGGGAAGCTGTAATTCTGGTCAATGTTGCCTTTTTTCTTTTTTTACTTTTACAATTTACTACGCAAAGGATAACAAGGGAGTATTATAAAGAGTATAAACGCTTTAGACAATATACGACCTAGAGACGTTCGGTGCAACCTCTCCACAGTCCCCGGGTTGAACGGACGTATACACGACAAAATGCCAATGTGTGGTGAATGTAGAATACATTATTTCTCACAAAACTAGATGAGTATAAATGGTAGTTACCAGAAGCCAGGGTTAAGATGTCGACGAAGAAGATGTTGTTCAAGTTTGCTAAGACACGATGGTAATTGTAGTCCCGGGTCACGATCGGGTCTAAGCAGACAAAATCTGTCTCTTATCTTTATCATTTAACATTTTCATTTTTTTCTTTTTTCCGTTGTAACTGGTCTTAATGTCGAAGGGAAAATTGTTCAGTAGTCCTTCATCTAGTCTAGGAATCCGATCAACATCAA
>BLSH010549800.1:2540921-2557870 GCA_018402905.1 Glandirana rugosa | reverse complement strand
GCCGCCATTTTTAGTAAAAAATAAAAAAAAAATAAAAACCCCAGAAATGAATTCTCACCATCCGTAAACGCGACCACTTTTACGCAAACCAATCAATAAACGCCGATTGCGATTTTTTTTATCGCAAATATGAGGAAGAATATAAATCGGCCAAAAACGGTGAAAAAAAATGTTTTTTTATATTTTTTTTTTGGATTTGTATTCTAGCAAAAAGTAAGAAATTTGGGTTTTTTTGCAAAATTGTCGCTCTTCTTTTGTTTATAGCGGCGATCAGAAATGACGCAGAGGTGATCAAATACCACCAAAAGAAAGCTCTATTTGTGGGAAAAAAAGGACGCAAATTTCGTTTGGGTACAATGTCGCACGACCGCGCAATTTTCAGTTAAAGCGACGCAGTGCCGAATCGCAAAAAGGGCTCCGGTCCTAAAGCTGGAAATCCTTCCGGGGCTGAAGTGGTTAATTGGGGGTAAAACTACTTCCGCCCTTAGGTCATGGGCAGACCCGGGGCAAGTACTTCCGGTGTGAACTGGGTGTAGTGAGAAAAGAACGGCTTAAATATAAAAGTGTTTGTAAAAGTTGTCCACAAAAGGTGTGAGTAGTTTATATCAGGACCTTACTTTAAATCGTTGGTTGGCCATATAGATAAAATCAACAGAGTATTTACGAGTACTTCCTGTGAGACCCCGGAAGTGATCTGGAGCTTGCAGTGCCACTGGTGTGTAAAAAATAATGTAAACTGGGAAGAAAAGGTGAATGGGGTATGCGGAGGTGACTCGCTTACTTAATGTGAGTATAGTGTATCGTTGGTGGTATGAAATAGGGGGTGGGCGGCGGGCGCTCATGACTCTCGTGACGTCAATGGGATGTGGGCGGTGGCCGACAGTGTCCCGCGTGACGTCAGTTCGGCGTTGGGACACAGGGAGAGCCGCCCGGAAGTGACGCTCCGAGGCTCTGTGGACATATTCTGCTGACAGGGGAGGGTCCATGTCCCTGATTGACAGCCGCGATTGCATTGGACAAATCAAAGTCCGTGCGTGAGTGGTAAAACATGAAGATTGAATCGTTGCAAAGATAAAAACTTGCGTGCACAGAGTGATAGACTTTCAAGATTGAATTGAAGGCTGAAATTACACTCTAACAAATCAGTATAAAATTTAATAAAGGGTTATGCACCCGAAGAGATGTACAAAATGTAAAAGATGTGTACAAATGTGAGAAAATGTAAAAAATGTAAAATATGTGTGTGTTAGCCCCAATCTGGGGAATGAAACTCCAGGGTCCATGTGGGAGATGTGAGAAGGTATACACGAACGATCGTGTGACCCTATAAAAACCAGAAAAATGGCCCCTAAAGGTGAATGTAGCTAAAATTCAACATTAAGACAAAGGATTAAAATATTTCATAAATATGGTTAACATAATGCAAGTGGGTGTCTAGGTTGGTAGATAAAAGAATTAACATAAAATATGATTAACATAATGCAGGTGGATGTCAAGATCGGTTGATAAAAGAGTTGATATCCCAATCCACGTTTAACCCATAAGGCGTATAAGTCTTAAGCGTATAAATCCAGTAAACTTCTTGTTGTGAGACACCCCTCACGATATTACTACCTCTCCAGTGTGGAGTGAACTTGTCAATCACTGAGAATAGTGTACCGTTAGGGTCCCTGTTGTGTGCCCGCAGGTAGTGTTTGGGCACACTATGGTTGTTCTTCCCTTTAATGATGTTTGTAACATGTTCACTGACCCTTACAGCAAATGTTCTGATTGTTCTCCCAATGTACTGCTTGCCACAAGGGCAGGTGATCATATAAACCACGTTTTTTGTCTCGCATGTGCAAAAATCCTTGATGTTAAATGTGCCATGCGTGGTGGTGGAAGTGAAGGACAGGATTTTTCTATCTTTGCAAATGTTGAGCTTGCAAATCCTACAATGTCTACAAGGGTAAAAACCCTTAAGGTTGTGGAAAAAGGTTGGTTTAGTAGGGGGGTCCAGGACATTGGGTGCTACTTTGTGTCGCAACGCAGGGACACCTCTAAAAATGACTTTTGCTGTTTCGGGTAAAAGAGGGCCAAGTACTCGATCACTCTGGAGGATGCCCCAGTGTCTCCGGATGATATTCAAAAATTTCCTATGTTGTGTGGAAAAGGTTGTGAAGAGAGACCACTTGTACTGTTGGTCTTTCTCCTCCTGTGGCCTATGTTGTGAATATACTAGAGTTCTCCTATCGGTATTCTGAGCCCGTATGATCTCACTGGTGATCAGGGGTTCCTCATACCCTTTCTCAAGAAAGCGTCCCTTCAGGACATTGGCTTGGAGTTCATAGTCTTGAATGTCAGTACAGTTACGCCTAATTCTGAGAAATTGGCTTCTAGGAACCGATTTGAGCCATGAGTTATGGTGGCAACTATCTGTGGAGATATATCCGTTCCTGTCCGTAGGTTTAAAAAAGGTACACGTCTTCAGGGTATCGCCCACTACAGAGATCTCTAAGTCTAGAAAGTGAATGTTGGTTTGACTGGCTTCAAATTCCAAGGAGATGCCCCTGTCGTTTGCATTTAGGAATGCGAAGAACTGTTCAAGTTCCACTTCCGTGCCTTTCCAGAGGAGGAGGACATCGTCTATGTACCTGGCCCATAAGACCAGTTGGGGCCACTTATTCATATAGACGACATCCTCCTCCCACTTGGCCATAAAAAGGTTTGCTAGGCTAGGGGCGAACTTAGCGCCCATAGCTACGCCTTTGTCCTGTCTGTAGAACTGGTTGTTGAACCAGAAGTAGTTATGTTTGGTGGCGTATTCCAATAGTTCAATGAGATACCTTTTTTGGTGTTGTGGCAGGGAGTCATCAAAGGAGAGAAAATAATCAACAGCTTCCATACCAAGTCTGTGAGGGATATTGGTATAAAGGGATGCTACATCAGCTGTAGCCATAAGGTCGAAATCTCGTGTCTGTATTCTTTCCAGAAGTTGGATGACATCTCTAGTGTCCTTCAAGAAGGAGGGTGTGTCCTTGACAAGGGGCTGTAAAAAGAAATCAATGTATTTCCCTACCCTTGAGGTGACCGAGTTGATGCCGCTTATAATCGGTCTCCCGGGTGGGTTTGTAAGGCTCTTGTGGATCTTGGGGAGGTAGTAAAGTACAGGGATCCTGGGTGCTTTAGGGATCAGGAAAGCTTTTTCTTTCTTGTTTAGAATACCATCTTTGAATCCTTGATCGATGATCACCTTCAGTTCTTTTTTATACCTTTGTGTGGGATCGGACGGGAGTGCTGTATATGTGTCATGGTCCCCAAGAATTCGGGTCATCTCCTTTAGATAATCATCCTTGTCCAGCACCACAATGCCCCCGCCCTTGTCTGCTGGGCGGATGACAAGATCTTTTTTCTCACACAGAGATTTCAGGCCTACATTAAAGTGGTTCCTGTTTGTAATTTTCTTGGTAGGTAGGGATTCTAGATCTTGTAAGACTAGATCCCTAAATACTTTGACAGCCGGGGCTAGCTGTCCTGGAGGATTGTATAGGGACGGATTAGATAGGGAGGTGTGTACACCTCTAGGGGTGTCAACGCGAATGGGTTTGGCTATGGGGTTGGTAATGAGATACCTCTAAATGTTGATCTTACGAATGAACTTATGTACGTCAATGAAAGTATTGAACTTATTGAGTGGTTGTGGTGGAGCATATTTTAATCCTTTGCTGAGTACCAGTTTCTCGTTTTCATCTAAGTGGGCCTTGCTGAGATTGAAAATACCTGAGTCATTTAGTTTCTTTTCCTCTTTTTTGGGTCTCCTCCTCCCACCTCTAGTTCCTCTTCTGGTTCGTATTTTCCTCTTTCGTCGTGAAAGTCCCTTTGAAAATCCGAGTGGTTGTAAGATCCTGGGTGGTTTTGATTATAATTGTAGGGGGCGCGGTCATGGTTATCGTAATACCTGTTATTTTGCGAATATTCTCCCATTGAGGTGTTGTGCCTTTCCAGGGGGGAGAACCGGTTGGAGGTATGTACTGGAGCAGTATATGGTCTGGGGTAATGTCTATATGTCTGAGTGGGGTTCCCTCTACGGTATGGACTGTGAGTCCTGGAGTAGTCATTCCTTGATTCAAGGTGTTGTGATTGATAGGGGGCTTGGTGGTATCCTCTGTTTAAGGACCGCCCTCTACCACCACCATTCCTGAGGTTGCCACGCCCCTCCAAGTAGGAGAATGGTACCCCTGATTTCTGTCCCGTTGCAATAAAGGGTACACAGGGGGCTGTGTTGGTCTAACCGAATCACCTATATAGGGTGTGCCGGGCTTGGAAGAAGAGGGTTCTACTAAAATATAACAATAGCTTAACCACTTCAGCCCCGGGAAGGATTTCCCCCTTCATGACCAGGCCATTTTTTGCGATACTGCACTGCGTCACTTTAATTGACAATTGCGTGGTCGTACGACATTGTTCCCAAACAAAATTGACGTCCTTTTTTCCACAAATAGAGCTTTCTTTTGGTGGTATTTGATCACCACTGCAGTTTTTATTTTTTTGCGCTATAAACAAAAAAGAGCAACAATTTTGAAAAAAAAACAATTTTTTTATACTTTCTGCTATGATATATATCCAAAAAAATATACAAAAACAAATTTATTCATCAGTTTAGGCCGATATATATTCTTCTACATATTTTTGGTAAAAAAATATATTGATTGGTTTTATGCAAAAACGTATCGCGACTACAAACTATGGGATAGATATATGGACTTTTTAAAAAATTTTTTTTTAGTAATGGCGGCAATCTGCGATTTTTAGTGGGACTGCGACATTGCGGCGGACAAATCTGACCCCAAATGACACTTTTTGGGGACCAGTGACATTATTACATTGATCAGTGCTATAAAAATGCAGTGATCAATGTAAAAATGATACTGGCAGGGATGGAGTTAACACTAGGGGGTGATCAAGGGGTCAACTGTGTTCCCTCAGCGTGTTCTAACTGTAGGGGAGATGGGCTTACTAGGACATGACTGAGATCTCTGTTCCCGATCACTGGGAACAGAATATCTCAGTCATATCATCTGGCAGAACGCGGATCCGCCTTGTTTACAAAGGCAGATCCCCGTTCTGCCTCTGCTCCCAGCGATCACGGCGTGTGCGTGCCTGCTATACCACATGCATGAACCAACGTACAGGTACGGCGGTTTGCACTAGCCAACCACCTTGTCGCAATATATTTGTGTGAGCTGGTTGGCAAGTGGTTAAACATACTGTTAGTTTTTCACCGTATTTGCCGGCGTATAAGACGACTTTTTCCCCCTGAAAAACATGCCTCCAAGTGGGGGGGTCGTCTTATACGCCGGGTGCGCTCCGCTCTATACCACCGCTGCGGAGGTATAGAGCCACATTAGCCGCTGCTCCTTCTTTAGTGCCGGCTCCTGTGCCGGCAGAGTGATATGCAGCTGCACTCCGCCCTCTCACTGTGTTCGGGGAGGGCCAGGGAGCGGGTCCGGCGGACTCGATCGCCGCCGGCTACCCGCGATGCCCCCCCCCCCGAGTGAAAGAACGGAGGTCCGTCTAAGTAAACACTGACCTCCGTTCTGTGAGAGGGGGAAGGGCTGTGATCACAGCCTTCCTCTACATGGAAGCTGTGATCACTTCCCTTCCCCAGCTAGGGCAGTCCCCCCCACAGTTAGAACATGCCCAGGGAACACAGTTAACCCTTAGAGTGCCCCCTGCAGGTTAACCCCTTCACTGCTAATGGCATTTACACAGTAATCAGTGCATTTTTATAGCACTAATCGCTGTATAAATGCCAATGGTCCCAAAAAAGTGTCAAAATGGTCCGACATGTCCGCCCCAATATCGCAGTACCGCTAAAAATCGCAGATCGCCGCCATTACTAGTAAAAAATAAAAACCCCAAAAATTAATTCTCATCATCCGTAAACGCGGCCACTTTTATGCAAACCAATCAATAAACGCTGATTGCAATTTTTTTTTCAACATGTTGAAATCAAATCTGATGTTCTTTTACGTTTTATTTGGTGTGTGGAAGGTGTGCGGAAGAGGGGGTAGTCTTATACGGCGAGTATATAACAAACTCTATATTTTGAGTGGAAATGTTGGGGGGTCGTCTTATACGCCCAGTCGTCTTATACGCCGGCAAATACGGTATGTATTTCTATTTTGTATTTGTATGTATTATTGATTATTTATTTACAGATTTTTGTTACAGCTCTGATAAAGGGGGATACTTTGGACCCCAAAGCGTATTGGGTACTGCTTGTCTACCTATTGTCACCTCGTAGTCAAGACTAAAGCTATATAGACATTTGATGTGATTGTCTCCTGCTCAAACATTTTCTCATTTGGATATCTCACATTGGATGGCATCCACCTGATGGAACTGACCCCCAGCTTTGTGTTTTTTTGAGCGGTCAAAGTCAAGCTAATGAAAGCTACTATCATCCGATATTTGATGAAAGCTAAGTCTAAAGCCTCGTACACACGGGACGACGATCGTGTTCAACACGTCGTACTCACGACCGTTGCATGCAGAATCGATCGTCTGTGGCGGCGCTTTCAACAGTTGAACGTACGACGGTCGTTCGTGGGAGTTGTATGTGCAGACTAGAAAACTTGGTCGTGTCAACAAGCTCGCATACGACCGTTGAGTCGTGTGTAGAGCAGCTGTGTTCAACAAAGTTGTATTGTGCTAAACACGCATGCGCCAAGTCCACTTCAACTAACATGAAATTAGAAAGGAGCCCAAAAGGTGACGCTACTTCCTCATTATACGCTCGTTCGCGTCATCACGTTCGGCCGGCCGCAAGTTGTATGTACGACCGTCGTGTGCATGTCAGTAGGCTACATACGACCGTCAACGTACGATTCAACACGGTCGTACGCACGATCGTCGTCCCGTGTGTACGAGCCTTAAGACCCCATACACACTATTAGATTTTCTGTAGATTTTTGTTTTCAAATTTTCCAAAACCATGTAGTGCAAGGGCCTGCCTGATTGCATACAAATTGAAACTCTTAAGCCTCGTAAACACATCCGTTTTTTGTTGGATGCAAGTTTTATGTCGAAAGTGAAGAGTGTACTAACAATACGAAAATTTTCATACGACCAAACTCAACGTCAGAAGTGACATAATCTTTTGAATATTTTTGCATCTTTTTTTTCGTTTCTGAGCATGCGTAGTCTTGGTTGCACAATTTTTTTCATACGAAAACTGTACTAACGGAACGAAAATCGTACATTGCGTTGTACAACAAAAATGTACTAGTCTGCACATCCAGCTTTTGTCTGACGAAAAATGTAAATCGGATGTCGAAAGAAGCATACTAATGGTAAGAATTTTGTATGAAAATTCCTGTCTGAAATTTTCCTCGTCTGTATGGACCTTTGAGGTTTGACCTCATGTTATATGGTTTTGGCAAATCTGAAGACAAAAATCTGCAGAAAATGTAATAGTGTGTATGGGGTCTAAGTCCAGTGCCTCAAATTTCTTTTGCTCTTCTCTGAAAAGAAACCATGTGTAGAGGCAAAACTGCGATCCTACCCCTGCATTAACTGGATTTAAAATTCTTCAGTTCAGCTCAAGCTCTGGGGACTGTCAATGAACTTCAGTTTTCAAATCTTTCAACAGATTCTCAGTTAGATTGACGCTGGAGCTTTGGCTTGAACATTCAAAGTCATTCTGATTCTTGGTTTTAAACCAGTATTATTTTGGCTGTGTGTTTAAGGTCACTTACTGCATGATGAGCCTCTGCCCCAGTCCTAAGTCTTTTGTTTTCCTCTAAAATTACCCTATATTTGGTATTATACTGCCCCAAGTCTTTACATGCTTTCCACCCCCTGCTGATGATAAGCATCCCCTTATAGCCTAAGGCCGGCCATACATGGAGCAAATTTCCTTCCTGCAAGCACGGGTTGCAGGAAAGAAATTCACTTAATTCTCGCATCAACACAGACAGTGTTGATGCGGGAATCCCTCCTGCCGGCCCATTGTCTTCTCTCCGCTGGAAGAAGACAGTGATTATCGCTAGTGGCTATAGCAGCCCCTAATGATAATCGTAAGATAATCCGGCAGGCTGGCTGTACCCAAGTTGACCGATCAACAATTGGTACATTCAGCCTGCCCATTAATGGTTCGAATCTGAGTTGGTTCCCCCTCAACCGACTGAGATTCAAACTGCGTATGGTTGGCCTAAGTGCAACCAAAATTGCAAACACAAAAATCAGCACAAGGGACATCACTTACAGTCAGTGGGTTGTGTCCCTTGTGCTAAGTCCTCTTCTGTTAGGTAAAATCCTCCTCTATCCATACCCCCACCCTTGCTGCAGTAATCATCTGGTGCAGCAGGGGTTATAACAACTAAGGGGCTTCCTCAAGCTCTCATCCAAAGTGCCTAACTATGCCCGCCCTTTTTGACCAGCTCCCCCATTCTTAGAAGCTGTAGTATGGAGGGGCTGGGCGGAAAGGGAGGGCTGCACTTTTGGCTGCACTTAGGCTTTACCAAGCTGCCACCACCATACTTTACAGTATGTACAGTGTTCTCAGGGTGATGAGTAGTAATGGATGAATGTGCTTGGGTTTGTTTTGTGAGACGTTTGGTAAACCAATCATAAAATTTGCTAATTCTTGAATTTTAACCCCACAGAAGTCAATGGGAGACGAATCTAAGTTTTAAGTAAGTAATGGCAAAAAGATCAGCTGTGGAGAGGCCACCGACAATACTCGTGAGTAGTCCTTTGTACTCTACTTGCCTTTCAGGGCACAGATGCCACCGTTTAGGTCCTCTGTTAAAGCCCCAACAACTGCCCAACCCCAGGGTCTTTACCCCTAGGTAGTGGGAAGGATCGACCCATAACACGACCACTGTGATTGGCTCAATTGATCAGGAGCTGTTCTTGCCGGCTTCTGATCATTAGTAGAGAACAAGAGTTGTCTAAGACAGGTTGTTGCTGTGCTGGAAGTGCGCTCTCAGCACAGTAAGCTCTGATGCCCATGGACACATATGTGTGGCATGTGGCCTTTCAAGCGTTATGTGGGTGGCAAGAGGTTAAAGACAATAGACAATCAATATACTAGATAATACCTAATACCATAAAAATTCAAATTGTCTACATTTTTACCATTCTTAATCTACTTGTGCCCATTTACCAAAAGACATAGGAAATTGCCAAACCCACAACATCTATTACTAGAAAACCCACTGTGAACAACATCACAATGGTAATGGTTGTCAGTAATCAGGAGAAACAATCCTTAATCACATATTGTACCTAGTTAATCCTAATATCTACCTAGGAAAAGGTGAGCTACCATAGTGCATTACTCCATCACCTATATACACAATGTGGCGGTAAACTGGCAGTAACAAAAGGTGTGCTGCTGTGTACATTTCTCTCCAGAATGAGACATCTCAATGTTTGGTTTAAACTTAATCACCTTTCAGTCTACAATTACCATGACGGATGACATTCTTTTAGTGTGGGAGACGGGGAGCTGGTGTACTGATGTGTTTAAACAACCACACCCTGTAAAAGCTGGACACAATCTAACAGGTAGCAATAAAGCAGGCAGTTCTCCAGCAGGTGTAAGGCTGAAAACATGAGATTTCCTTGGCTGTGTAGATAATGGACTTCGGCAAGAAGAAGAGCAAAGACCAGGAAAAGACAAAGTAACGTAGCTAGGCTTTCTACTTCTATTTCATGCAGAAAATGTTTTTCATGTGGTTTTGCCATTGGCATTGGGTTTTTGCCATTGCCATTTGATCATTGGCATTGGATTTTAGGAGCCAAAAATGCAATTTCAGCCTTAATTTGTAAATATGGCATCATGGTTAAGAATATCCAGGACCTTTGGGTTTGCTTTCCTGTGCCAAATTTGACAGCTGTAGTTGTCTGTCTGCAAACTGCTGTTTTCTATGATGAATGAAGTTCCCATAGAGGACATCATATGTCATCATAGGCCCACAGATCAGTGTACTGAAGATGCACAAAACTTTATTTCTGGTCTGCTGGCATGCGATGCACCCTATGGTGACCTCTGCCCATCGTAGAGATAGATAATGATCCACAAAAAGCCGATGATGGATGCCAATGGTACAGGGGTAAAGTTCTCCGATCTTCACGGCTGAGTAAGGACATTTGAGTTGAGGCAGACAATAACCGACATATAGTGCTTACCCCTGTTTCTTGAAGTTTTGGATTGGATGTGGAAGGGTAAGAACCTCTTGCTATATATGTCTCCACTGAGATTTATTTTCACTATTGGTCCTAGTGGCCATTGTCTCTGGTACAAAAAGTGATGGAAAATCCAACATTTTTGAGTTGTCACCAAACCAAGAGATGAGGGAAAATCTCCCCATGGGAAGAACCTGTTATGGTGACAATTGTCTAAGAAGGGCATTGCCTTCTTCAGAAAATATCTCCTTTTACTTCATGTTTTGTCTCTAGGATAGGAAGAAAAAATACATTTCTCTGATGAGACACAAACTGAAATAGGCATTCCCTACACTATCCAGAACAAAAAATAATTATTAGTTTCACATATACTTTAAAGTTAAATCTATATCTGACATAAATACACATCAACTACTTGTAAAAAAAATTGTAATTGCATTGAGTTTCATTTTTAATTGAGATTTAAGCTAGTGGAATTTTAATCAAAATGTTTTTGTTCGTTCAGTTTTCTCATTGTTAGTTTGGTCAAATTAAAGGATTAAATTAAGGATGAAAATTTTTTCTTATACGAACAAATTTTTAACAGTGAATGCGATTTTCATTTGGGAAATGACATTCATTCCAAAATCAAATGTTAAAAGCAAATAAAATTTTGAAGTATTTTCAAATGACGTTCCTCAATATACAGCGGGTAAAATAAGTATTGAACAAGTCACCATTTTTCCAGGTAAATATATTTCTAAAGGTGATATTCACATGCAATTTTCACCACATGTCGGTAACAACCCATGCAATCCATAAATACAAAGAAACCAAAACAAATAAGTTCAGAAGTGAAGTTATGTGTAATAAAATGGAATGACACTGGGAAAGATATTGAACACGCTAACTGAAATTTATTTAATATTTTGTACAAAATTCTTTGTTGGTAATGACAGCTTCAAGACGCCTCTTGTATGGAGAAACAAGACGCATGCATTGCTCAGGTGAGATTTTGGCCGATTCTTCCACGCAAACAGTCTTCAAATCTTGAAGGTTCAGTGGGCCTTTTCTATGAACTCTGATCTTTAGTTTTTTCCATAGATTTTCTATTGAATTCAAGTCATGTGATTGGCTGGGCCATTCTAGCAGCTTTATTTTCTTTCTTTGAAACCAATTGAGGGTTTCCTTCGCTTTGTGTTTGGGATTGATGTCTTGCTGAAATGTCCACCCTCGCTTCATCTTCATCATCCTGGTAGATGGCAGCAGATTTTTATCAAGAATGTCTTGGTACATTTTTCTATTCATCCTTCCTTCAAGCACATGAAGTTTGCCAGTACCGTATGCTGAAAAACAGCCCCACACCATGATATTCCCACCTCCGAACCTCACTGTTGGTATGGAGGAGTTTTTGGGGTGATGTGCAGTGCCATTTGACCTCCAAACATGGTGTGTATTATAAAGTAAATAAGAAATAATACCTCTATGCTGTCTGTGTGCATCCACTAACTAATGTGTATAGTGGGAAACTCAAAATATATATATTAACCAAGTGTGTTTGCTGCAAACACCGTACTGTGTTCCCACCAGCAATGAAATAATAAATATGAATGAGTGTTGCGCATAGCAGAAAAAAAGAAACTAATACTGTAAAACAACCTCAAATAATCACGTGATGAAAATATATCAAATCATTAAATGAAATCAATTCATTGCATTAAAATAGTTCAATAAAGGTAAACTGCATGTGTGCTGAAAAAGTGCATAATAGTCCATATCAAATGATAAATTAAGGTGTCTAGTTTTCTTTCTTCAGTGCAGGCAGCTTCAGTGTGACAACATATAGACAAATGGTGTACTTCCACCCGATCATGACACCTCAGTTCTCCCAGTATTCTCACCTCAATAAATAATCAAATACGCATTTGATCATATATAGAAATCCTCCTCCATCGTAGTTCACCACCTTGTAGTCCTTTTCAGTTGATTTGGATTGGAATGTTTTATTAAAGGAGTAACTCTTACATCAGAAAAGCCGTAAAAACGACTTTGGTATCATATACTCAGCATAAAAAGCTCTCCAACATATCACTTCCAGTCTGGGATGCCCTACGCATTACATTGTGCCCACGTGACTTCATCAGGTGTCGCATCAGGGGATCTCCCCTGAAGAAGTCATGTGGACTGTGATTATTTGAGGTTATTTGTTTTACAGTATTTCATTTTTTCTGGTATGCGCAACACTCATTCATATTTAACATTTCATTGGTGTGTGTAATATGGCATCCAAAGAGCTCAATTTTGGTCTCATCTGACCAGACTATCTTTTCCCAGTATTTCACTTGTATAAATGTTGTGCAGCAAACTATAAACAAGCTTCAACGTGCTTTTTCTTCCAACTTGCGTGGTGAGCGGGCATAGAGGCTATGGCAGTTGAGTGCATTACTTATTGTTTCCTCTGAAACAATTGTACCTGCTAATTCCACGTCTTTCTGAAACTCTCAACAAGTGGTCCTTGGCTCTTGGACAACACTTCTGATAATTCTTTTCACTCCTCTGTCAGAAATCTTGTGAAGAGCACCTGATTGTGGCTGGTTTATGGTGAAATGAAGTTCCTTCCACTTCCGGATTATGGCCCCAACAGTGCTCACTGGAACATTCAGAAGTTTAGAAATCCTTCTGTAACCAATGCCATCAGTATGTTTTGCAACAATAAGGTTGAGAAGGTCTTGAGAGCGCTCTTTGCTTTTACGCATTGTGAGATGTTTCTTGTGTGACACCTTGGTAATGAGACACCTTTTTAAAGGCCATCAATTGAGACTGAACCAGCTGATATTAATTTGCACTGACAAGGGGCAGGATTGCTTCTAATTACTGATAGATTTCAGCTGGTGTCTTGGCTTTCCATGCTTTTTTGCACCTCCCCTTCTTCATGTGTTCAATACTTTTTCCTTGTGTCATTCCATTTTAATACACATAACTTAATTTCTGAACTTACTTGCTTTGGGTTCTTTGTATATATGGATTGCATGGATTGTTACCGATATGTGGTGAACATTTTATGTCAATAGCACCTTTAGAAATATATTTACCTAGAAAAATGGTGATGTGTTCAATTCTTATTTTACCCGCTGTATTTGTACAAACCTTCATTTGAAATATTTGAAAATCTACTTCAGGAACTTAATATATACAGTCCGGAGGAAGAAGGGAAAGGGGTGACATGACTGAAACGGGGGGAAATGACTGAAATCTTGAAATACACGAAGGGGATGAATAAGGTTCAGGAGGGCATTATTTACAATATGAAACTGGAATCAAGAACATGGGGACATGTCCTCAAAACCAATCTTAAAAAGATTTTACGGAAAGAGTAGTTGATGCTTGAAACAGACTTCCAGCAAAGGCTGTGAGCCAGTTAACAGTAAGTGGATTCAGACATGCTTGGGAGAAACGTCAATCTATACTTAAGTAAATATACCCAAATACTGCAAAAAAGCACAAAAAAACAACAAAAAAAAAAAAAAAATGAAACAAACTGAAAAAAGTTGGGCAGGCTTGGTTGTCCTTGTGGATTTTTTTCTGCTGCCACTCTTCTATGTTTCTAGTTTATGGCCAGCTTGAGTTTCAGATTTATAGTTGAGTCATCTTTCTTAGACAGCATAGTCAAGATTTGACCACTTCTATTTCTACTGTAGTTCAAGCCATATGGTTTGGTCAAAGACCACTCAGCCTGTGATTAAACAGTGGCAGCAACATACTGATGAGGTCAATCTATCGCTATCACTTCCTATCATTTAGCTCCACTTTCCCTATAACAGAGCCTGCTGGGGTTTAAGCTTTCCCCTTCACAGGGAAAGTCCAATTTAAAGTCATTCTTATTTGAGTCTCATGTTTTTTATGTTTAGCTTCCTCTCATATTTTCATTATTGTATGAAAGATATCTGCTTGTAGATTAGCCACTAGACCAAGCAAACACTCAATTTGCAATCACTGTGCCTCCCTTGTTAAGAACTGATATGAGATGAGATATCAGCCACGTAGGTGGAACATGGTTTTCTGGTGGAGGTGGAGCAAGGTTTATTGAAAAGGTTTATCAACAAAAATATACAGAGTCAATGAGCAAACATAGGAGTATACAGATCTGAATTGGTAGCATGGATAGAGTAAGGATGGTATATAGATTACGGATAGAAGAGGGTTGGTTATAAGCAAAGTAGGTTGAAGAAATGAATGTGCGTTCAAAGGACACCTTATCAAATGTATGGGTTATATGTGACAGTAATCTTGATATTTGGTACAAAAAGAAAGGAGGCTAAAGCTGGCCATAGATGGTTTGAATCTCATGCGAGTCCCTGCTGAACCGGCTGAGATCCGAGCCGTCTATGGGCAGGCTGATTATACCCTAGTAGATCCATCGATCAACTTGGCTACAACCAGCTTGTCGGAATCTCTGCATATGAAAATTTCTAGCGGCTATAGCGGCTAGCAATAATCATTGTGTTCTCTGGGAATCGCCGGCTTCAGGGAGAACACTATAGCTCCACAGGAGGGATTCCTCCCATCAACACTGGCTGTGTTGATGGGGGATTGAACAATCTTCTTTCCTGCAACCTGTGGTGCACAATCTTAAACTAATACTTTGTTGAAGCACCTTTTGATTTTATTACAGCACTCAGTCTTTTTGGGTATGAGTCTATCAGCATGGCACATCCTGACTTGGCAATATTTGCCCTCTCTTCTTTGCAAAAACACTCCAAATCTGTCAGATTGCATGGGCATCTCTTAGCCCTCTTCAGATCACCCCACAGATTTTCAATTGGATTCAGGTCTGAGCTCCAGCTGGGCCATTCCAAAACATGAATCTTCTTCTGGTGAAGCCATTCCTTTGTTGATTTGGATGTATGCTTTGGGTCGTTGCCATTCTGAAAGATGAAGTTCCTCTTCATGTTCAGCTTTTTAGCAGAAGCCTGGAGGTTTTGTGCCAATATTGACTGGTATTTGGAGCAGTTCATAATTCCCTCTACCTTGACTAAGGCCTCTGTTCCAGCTGAAGAAAAACAGCCCCAATGCATGATGCTGCCACCACCACCATGCTTCACGGTGGGTATGGTGTTCTTTTGGTGATGTGCAGTGTTGTTTTTGCTCCAAAAATATCTTTTGGAATTATGGCCAAAAAGTTCAACCTTGGTTTCATCAGACCATAACACATTTTCCCACATGCTTTGGGCAGACTTCAGATGTGTTTTTGCAAAATTTAGCCAGGCTTGGGTGTTTTTATTGGTAAGAAAAGGCTTCCGTCTTGCCACTCTACCCCATAACCCAGACATATGAAGAATACGGGATATTGTGGTCACATGTACAACGCAGCCAGTACTTGCCAGATATTTCTGCAGCTTCTTTAATGTTGCTGTAGGCCTCTTGGCAGCCTCCCTGACCAGTCTTCTTCTCATCTTTTCATCAATTTTGAGGGACATCCAGTTCTTGGTAATGCCACTGTTGTGCCATATTTTGTGATGATTTCTTTCTTCAC
Source organism: Glandirana rugosa (assembly GCA_018402905.1). Taxonomy (NCBI): domain Eukaryota; kingdom Metazoa; phylum Chordata; class Amphibia; order Anura; family Ranidae; genus Glandirana; species Glandirana rugosa. Next base: position 2,542,182 of record BLSH010549800.1, on the reverse strand, counting down.
TGTGTTCCATGGTATATCTAATGCCTTGGAAATTCTTTTGTACCCTTCTCCTGACTGATACTTTTTAACAATGAGGTCCCTCTGTTGCTTTGAAAGCTCTCTGTGGACCATGTTTTTTGCTGTAGGACATGACTAAGAAAATATCAGGAAAGACCTACTAGAACAGCTGAACTTTATTTGGGGTTAATCATAGGCACTTTAAATAATGGCAGGTGTGTACTGACTCCTTGAAAAAAAGGAGAAAGGCTGGTGCCATGGAAGTCGGCTAAAACATTGCTTTATTATTGCATGTGAACAAGTCAAAGTAGGCTGTTCACATGCAATAATAAAACAATGTGATATATGTGAACAGGATGGTTTTTGTTCAGGCAGCGCTTGCAATCTGTGTTTTTCCCCTTATTTTTTCATAAATATAGTTGCATACAATCTCATATAAGTATAACAATGGTGTAAATAAATAAATAAATACATTCACAGATATATTAAAGCCAATATACAATCACATAAACATAATAGCAATAAAGTGCTGTGCTCTGTGCAAAAAGATTTTTTGATGTGCAGTCCGTAATATGAATATATGAAAGTGCTATTGCAGTCCCAAAACTGATACTGCTTCAAATCCTTTTTCGTGGAACAATTCTTCAGATTCTTTTAAATCATAAAGTGCTCGTGCTGTATTTACGTGCTGAGTGGTGGTAAATAATATTTCAGGGTGTTGTGCCCTGCTTACCAGATTCTTTTGACTCTCCAACCGTACGGTGTGGAGAAGTCGTGCGCGCTTTAGGTCTATAATCCGACCTATGGATATAGATGTCCTCTCCTTCCTCTCGCTTTCTCCTCGGTTACCATTCCATGTGTGGATGAAAAAAGGAATAACTCATCGTATATCTCTTAGAAACGGTTTATTGGCCAAACTTTCACTAGACGAGCGTGACCACACGTTAATGTGAAGGACGAATGTCAAGTCTGTCTCGCACCGGAGAGCGTGGAAGACAGTGGACTACGCAAAGCAGTGAAGGACACTGCAGTAGCCTCCACTGCTTTGCGCAGTCAACTGTGTTCCACGCTCTCCGGTGCGAGACAGACTTGACATCCGTTCTTCACATTAACGTGTGGTCACGCTCGTCTAGTGCCTCGCTAGTGTCATATGACGTTTAAACAGAACACTACAAAACGTGACACTTTCAAACCGGTTATTTGGCAAAGATTCTCTATATGCTACTCAATAAGGAAAAAAGTAGGTGTGTACCTTACCATTGGC
>BLSH010549800.1:2500346-2523744 GCA_018402905.1 Glandirana rugosa | reverse complement strand
TCCCTTGGTTCCACCCCCACCTACCTCCGAGCACTGTCCCTTGGTTCCACCCCCTACCTACCTCCGAGCACTGTCCCTTTGTTCCCCCCCTACCTACCTCCGAGCACTGTCCCTTTGTTCCCCCCCTACCTACCTCCGAGCACTGTCCCTTGGTTCCACCCCCTACCTACCTCTGAGCACTGTCCCTTAGTTCCACCCAAGGGACAAGTCATGTGACTGAGCTCCTTTTTGTGGCCTTTTCCCTATTAACCCCTTCAGAACTAGTTTGCAATACCCCTTCATTACCATGACATGTTTCAGTTTTCAGTGCTGTGATAATTTGCCAATTACTAGCTCATGCAACACTGTAGCCAAATAAATATAGATAGAGCTGTCCTTTGATGGTATTACCAACTACTGTTTTTTACTATTTAGGGGAAAAAAAGACCAAACATTTTGAAAACAAAATCTGTTCTTTTTCTTTTTGTTATAAAACATACACTATATTACTAAAAGTATTGGGACGCCTGCCTTTACACGCACATGAATTTTAATGGTGTCCCAGTCTTAGTCTGTAGGGTTTAATATTGAGTTGGCCCACCCTTTGCAGCTATAACAGCTTCAACTCTTCTGGAAAAGCTGTCTACAAGGTTTAGGAGTGTCTATGGGAATGTTTTATTCTTCCAGAAGCGCATTTGTGAGGTCAGCCACTGATGTTTGAGAGAAGGCTTGGCTCGCAGTCTCCACTCTAATTCATCCCAAAGGTGTTCTATCGGGTTGAGGTCAGGACTCTGTGCAGGCTAGTCAAGATCCTCCACCCCAAACTAAATAATAGAGGGTAAATTGTCCACTAGAGTTAGCAACTTCAGAATGTAATTATCCAGGTCGTTGGCTACACTATTTTCAACTTCAGAATTTCTTTATACAATTATCGAATAAGAGATTACTCCATAGGGAATTGACTCCATTTGAATCTCTGTGCACTGGGCTCTCAGAGTGCTCTCACACTATATCTAAAATATATGATATATTGCTGTCCAATGCTTTCCCCAACTATCCACACCACATCAAAGATTGGAAGAGGGAATTGGGCATTAGTATTTCCCAAGAAAATTGGAAAAAGTCATTCCTCTTAACCTTTAAATCTTGTCTCTCAACATATATCCAAGAAAAGAAGTATAAAATATTAACCAGGTAGTATAGATGGCCTGTAAGTCTTCATACAATATCTTCAAACTGCCCTGAAAATTGTGGGGGGATTAAAGGCACAATGATCCACACATGGTGGACTTGCCCCCGGATTATAACTTTTTGGGAGTCTGTGTTCCAAATTTGCTCTATTGCTACTGGTATGCAATACCAAAAATCTCCGGAAATGGCCTTTTTGTATATTTATCTGGGCTCCATTGGATAGACTAAAAAGGGGTTGCTTCACTTTCTCCTTTCCGCAGCGCGAATACTCAAACCTATACACTGCAATACCAATAATGCTCCTACTATTAAAGAGTGGATAGTTGAGCTGAATCATTTAAGGAGAATGGAAGATTTAACAGCAAACATACATGAATGTTACCCTAAGTATACGGCTACATGGTCTCCATGGACGGAGTTTTTGGGCTCTGATATTCTGGGATCTTTCGTATAAATAGTTTTTACTTTGTGTTGTGACTCTGACTTTAAACAGAGGCTCCCAGGTAGTTTGTCAGAGAAACACATTGATCTGCTTGTGATATTCTCCCCCCTTTTTTTTTCTTCTCTTTTAACCATTTCAGCCCCTGAAGTATTTGCCTGCGTGGTCGTGTGGCGTTGTACCCAAACAAAATTGACGTCCTTTTTTTCCCATAAATAGAGCTTTCTTTTGGTGGTATTTGATCACCGCTCCAATTTTTATTTATTGCGTAATAAACAAACAAAGAGCGACAATTTTGAAAAAAAAACATTTTTTTTTTTACTTTTAGCTATAATACATATAAAAAATATATATATAAAAAAAAATGAGTCCAAAATGTATTCTTCTACATATTTTTGGTAAATAAAATCGCAATAAGCGTTGATTGGTCTGTGCAAAAGTTATCGAATCTACAAACTATGAGAATTAATTTATGGCGTTTTTATTATTTATTTTTATTACTGGTAATGGCGGCGATCTGCGATTTTTATTGGGACTGCGATATTGCGGCGGACATGTCGGACATTTTTGATACTTTTTGGGACCATTGACATTTATACAGCGATTAGAGCTAAAAACAGCCACTGATTACTGTATAAATGTCATTGGCAGGGAAGGGGTTAACACAAGGGGGGGCAATCAAGGGGTTAAGTGTGTTCCCTCACTGTGTTCTAACTGTGTGGGGGCTGGGCTGGCAGGGGCATGATAGATCTAACTGATCCCGATTACAAGGAACAGTAGATCTCTGTCATGTCCCCTGACAGAATGGGGATCCGCTGTGTTTACATTGGCGGTTCCCCATTCTTCCCTTGTATTGCGGACCCACTGGTCCACTGCGCGGTGAGTGCCCCCCTCCCATGACGTCACTGCGTTTAGCGAATCAGTGGGACGGGCGCCGCGCATGCTTTGGTAGCTTTGGCCGGGTCGATGGCATCACACGGCGCGTTTGGTGGCGTGTCAGCAGGTGTAGACGCCATTGATTGGGGCGGTGTGCCCTATATAGGATGGGCCCTCTCCAGTCACGGGATAGGTCAGCAGCATGCACGGACCTCTTTTGGCACCGACACACATATATTGGGTAAGTCACACATGTAGGTGTATGGGAATTGCCCTGGACCCCCATGCGTTGCCTTTACCCCTTTTACAATGGAACTTTATTACTCTGTTCCTCAGTGTTTGGACCTCAGACTGGTTGGAACCCACATATAAATCGTGGGGTATATCTGAAAATTGTGATTACTCTGCTTGCTACATTTGTATTATCCCCCCGTTCTGAAGACCCTGGTGTACATGGTCCATCAGTTCCTTACTATTATATATCCTCTCCATTGGGAGATTGTCCAGTGTATACATTGTCCTCAGGTATTTATGGGCAAGCATTAACCCACACTTATATGTTGTGAATACACACACTTTACCTTTATGTTTGTATTGCACACAGGCCCCCTACTCGCCTGACGCGACCTTGGGCTCTTTCGGGGGGTGCGGTTGGGTGGACGGTGACCTTTTTTTGAGGGGACTGCGCTGTGCCACATAGGGTGATCCTGCTATACCCGAGGGGGACACGCTGCTGCTGCTGTTTAATTTTCATGCATACCATGTAGGTGATTCTATTTTCACTTCACATGTATTTTCACTTCACATGTATTTGTTACTGTGTTGCTGTATAACTTTTTCTTTTTTGGATATATGCTTGTATGTCTTTGACATGTATGTATTTACTTTCATTAGATTATCACCTTCAGCTCCAGATGAAGCTCAGACCACTCAAACGTGAAACTAGTTGAGCTTCTCCTATATCTGCTGCTGGGACCCACACGTGGCGTAAACTCCATTACAATTTGATGTTTAACCACTTGCCGACCGCCAACCGCAGGTTGACGGCGACAAAGTGGTTTGATAAGTGCGAGATCGCGCACTGTGAGCACGCGCGCGCCGCCGGAGGCACGCCTGCACGCTCACTGTGTTCGGGGAGGGCCAGGAAGCGGGTGCCGCGGACTTGATCTCCGCCGGCTACTCGCGATGGCCCCCCCGCACTGAAAGAACGGAGGTCCGTGTAAGTAAACACGGACCTCCGTTCTGTGAGAGGGGGAAGGGCTGTGATCACAGCCTTCCTTTACATGAAAGCTGTGATCACTTCCCTTCCCCTGTTAGGGCAGCCCCCATACAGTTAGAACACGCCCAGGGAACACAGTTAACCCTTAGAGCGCCCCCTGCAGGTTAACCCCTTCACTGCCAATGGCATTTACACAGTAATCAGTGCATTTTTATAGCACTGATCGCTGTATAAATGCCAATGGTCCCAAAAAAGTGTCAAAATGTTCCGACATGTCCGCTGAAATATTGCAGTACCGTTAAAAATCGCAGATCGCCACCATTACTTGTAAAAAATAAATAAAAACCCCAAAAATGAATTCTCATCATCCGTAAATGCGACCACTTTTGCGCAAACCAATCAATAAACGCTGATTGCGATTTTTTTATCGCAAATATGAGGAAGAATATAAATCGGCCAAAACCGATGAAAAAAAATGTTTTTTTATATTTTTTTTTTTTGGATTTGTATTTTAGCAAAAAGTAAGAAATTTGGTTTTTTTTGCAAAATTGTAGCTCTTCTTTTGTTTATAGCGGCGATCAGAAAAGACGCAGCGATGATCAAATACCACCAAAAGAAAGCTCTATTTGTGGGAAAAAAAGGACGTAAATTTCGTTTGGGTACAATGTCGCACGACCGCGCAATTGTCAGTTAAAGCGACGCAGCGCCGAATCGCAAAAAGTGCTCTGGTCCTAAAGTGTGAAATCCTTCCGGGGCTGAAGTGGTTAAAGAATTTATTGTCTTAATGAGTGATATTGAATATACTAAAGGAATTGGGTTTATACCTGTAGGATATATATCCCAGTAACACGTATTGTGTTTGACCCCCCTGGGTCCTGGTTCACCTACATAGTGACCAGTACCTCCGGGGATCATTGGTGGCTTAGATGCCACCGTAATTACATGTCTTGTCTGTTATTCACATTTTAAAGAATTTTTAGATGTCTTGTGTCTAAGGCATTTGGATGCCACTATGTAACAAATAAAGTTTACAATTAATCTAAAGCTTTTATGTTCTGGCCATCGCAGCTCCACACTGTGGTGGGATTCATTGCCTGAATGTCATATTAAAATATGATCATCTGCCATTGAAAGTGAAAGAAAAAGAAAATCACACATTTTGGGTTGTCCCTATAAAAGTAATAGAGGGGAAATCTTCCAATAGGGACACTAGTTCTGGTGACCTGGGGGTCCCCAAGAAATTCCCTTAATCTGCAGGGATTTCCTCTCACTTCCTGCTTTGGCAATGGGACAGGAAGTGAAGGTAAATCTTCCCAATGGGGCACAGATGGTAAAAATAAACCTTACAGGGGTTATGACCCTTATTTACTCTTTCCAAAATGAAAAAAAAGTTTTGCCTATAGTGCTACTTTAAGTATTGATGAGCTACAGGTTTAAAACCATGAAAAGGAGACAAAAATGCCACCTATCTTCTGCATATGAAAATACAAAATATTCAAATGCAATATTTCATACTTTACCAAATTTTTTGTTTTAATTTTTACTGCTGGCCATAATAAGAAGGAAACATTTACAAATCCGAAATCTATTTGCTTGTAAGTGTAATGGAAGTCTGCACGCACCATACACTCTCATACTTTCATGGCCGAGATTTATTGACTTTCCAATGAAAAGGTCACTAATAAATTAGCAACATGTAATTATAGACTTGAAAGGAAAATCTTTAAAAACTGATAAAGCATGAAGATTATGGACATGCTCATTTTTAAAACCCCTAGAACGCAAACAAAACATTTATCTGTGATTCATTTAAAAGAAAGATAGAATAGGAAAACAATTACTTTTTTCTCAAAGGAATACATTTTTCAAAGCTTTAGATGACTACAAATTACAAAAAAATTGATGACTTGCTATAAACTTTGTGCAGCAGAATGCATTTATGGTCATCATTAAAATCACATTCAAAAAATAAAAACTGCAGTAGAAGGAAGAAATTGGGATATTGTTGTATAATGAGAAGCTGTTAAAGGGTAATTTTGGTCTAAGGCTAAACTGAATGTGCTGAGCTTGCATATTTAGGGCAAAGCAACAGGTTCACTCAACTGCTCTTTGCTTATACTCACAAACCTTTCTCTCTCCCATTCATTTGCTGAAACCAATAAAAATATCTGGTACTTCTCGGTATGGAGACCATGTGACTAGCCCCCTTTCTCCAATGACTCAGTACTGGGGCCTACGCTAGAGGACTATCACATGTGGGTAGAGAGTCCATAACCCTGTGTAAGCTCTGACCAGGTCAGCTTTAAGTTTACCGAGTTCCCCAATATCGATATATGGTTTTATGTGGACACAAATAAGTCTGTGTGCTGATGTGTGTAGAACCCTCCTAGCATAGGATATTAGGCAAATTTAGTTTTTGGTGCCCTTTGTAGTCAAGGGAGCAGTGATTGTTTGCTCTGGTCTGTTCAGGGTTTCACATTCTGGGAATTTGATTAATTTACCCTGCCTCTAGGAGAAGCTTCCAGAACATAGGGAGATTTGAATGACCAGCCTGAATATTTATCATGCCCTAGCCAATCCCTGGAGAGGAATGTCCAGAAGGTGGTGGGGAGGTGATAAATAACCTGAAGCCCTGGAGAGTTTGTTTTCCTAAAAAGGAAGGGTTCCAAAGCCTCTGGGGCTCCTGCCCCCTAAGGCATCCAGTGGACTGTGTAGCTGTTCTTTGAAGGTCTTAGCTGTGGTAGAACTGAGAAGTGATCTTCTGAGTTGCTGGCTGTAGGACTTCATCATAAGAGATCTGGTCTGGAGAAGTATTGTCTCCCTCACTAGACCGTGTCTGGAGGAAGCTGGAAGGTGTGCAGCTGTCCTGATGACTTGTGAGAACTGACCCTGAATTGTGAACCCTGGTAACGGTGTGCTTTTGGAATGTAAGTGCCAGAGGTAGTTATGTACTGAGATGGCTCTCTTAGGCCTCATGCACGCAGGAACGTCAGTAGCTTCGCAGTGAGTTTTTCAAAATTTTTGCAATAACGTTTTATTTGTGTTTTTTAGTGTTTGCGTTTTTTTTTACCTTTTTTTTTTCTTTTTCAATGGAATCAAAAACATTAAAAAGTGTTGGTGAGCCACGTTTTTGAGCATTTTTGAACGTTAGACCGTTTTCACAGCTGAAAACCCCCCTCTCAGAACCCACTGGCCTTGGGTTTTTTTTACAGCCAAATAACGCTCCAGCCAAAAACAGTTGATAACAGCCTATCCTGTATCTTGTATGTCCAGCCTGGCACAGGAGGAATTCTCATGCTGGTCTTGCTGCCTCCATTAATGAAGAGCTTGCTGCTATCTTCCAATTTTTTTTATCTGTTTTCTAGTGTACTCCCCCTAGTCCTCAATTCACCAGGGGGTTACGCCCCTACCTCAAACCTCTGCCACCTTACCTATTGTGGAAGTGTGAGAAGCAGGGCATGGAGAGGTTAGTTTGCCTTCCAACTCTCAGCTATAATTAGCAGAGGAGAAAGAACAGGAGAACCTCTAAATATACATGTATCCTAGATTATGTGGATGAGCTTTTAAAATCTATATAATCCATTCAAGAGATTCAGAAAGAGAAGGTGCAATTATCTCTTCATTATTGCATGTTTTAGGACTTGGATGAATGCAAGGGTGCATCTTTCCTGTGCATATAGTTCGATCCAACACCATCAAAAGAGAAGTGGCAACAGAAAAGAGGCTTTTCTTTTCTAAACCTCCCAAAAGAAGATCCCCTTTTGATGAGGATTCTCCCATGAAATGGAATAAGATGCCTACGTTGGATGTGGCCTTCTCTTATATTCAAGAACACAAACCTAGCCTTTGAGGACATCGTTATGTTATGGTTATGGTATGCCATGGACAAAAGGATGGATTCCCTTCTTACAAGGTCCTGGTAGTTAACCTTGTCCAGTCTGAAACCAGCCATGGTCATCACTGTTGTCCCAAGGAACCTGAAATTTTGGCTAGGCCAGATGAGATGGCATATTGAGGTTCGTATTCCGAGGCCTAAGATCTTACAAAGCTTTACTTCTCTTTTGAGGCCAGTCGGCTACATAGCTGGCGCTTCAGCAGAATCTATTTGTATGTAAGCTAGATCTTCTTCTCCAACTAACATTGCTTTTAGGGTGTTATTGATGAAGATCTGGCATAGTGGTTCTGTTTTAAAGTAAAACTATGCAGTATTCCTTTGGCCCTGATTTGGAGGCTCTTTTAGATTGCACAGCCATTAAAACAAAAGCATTTTCCCTGCAGAATAAAAAAGTGCCTCAGGGAAGGTGTTTGTTTCCCCTTCCAGATTGCAGTCCCTGGGTAACAAGGACTCAAACCAGACAGAAGATATCCTGAAACACTCAAAAAAACCTAATGGGAGGGGTGTGGTTACAAAATACATGCTTATAAATGGGAGCCAAATCTCTCTATTATTCTCCTTCTCTTAAAGTTAAAGTTCATACTCATGCTGCATACTGTTTAAAAAATAGCTCAATGTAAATACCTATTTTATCTGCTTCAGTGCAGTCATGTGGTCGCTAAGCTGTGGCTCTCCTGTGGCTTGACAACAGGGCTTAATTCCTCTTGATGTGCATCACCTGCCGTCATCCATTGGAATACCCCCCCCCCCCTCCATTGTCGGCACCGCCTTCCAGCTGCTCACTGACACAGGGGTGCTGAAAGGGACCCAAGTTGCATCTGAAATCGCACTGGTGTGAATAAAGCCAACATTGTTAGATATGTTCACTGCATGAGCATGTGTCATCAGTGGGGTGTTTAAGAGCACATGCCAAAGTACATTAATAAGTTCCAATCAAATCTGTATTATTTTAAACTCTTAAATACATTTTTCACTTTTTTTTTTTAACATCAAGTATGTTCTTTCCTATAAACTCTGCTCCATCTACCATAGCTTACTTCTCCTGCTGCATAATTTAAAATACTGGACAGAGAAAAAGACAATATTTTAATATTATTGCTCATTGAAATTTTTATGGTACATAACTGTAAATAACAGTGAGAAATTAACATACTAGACTTGTGCACAGCGGAAAAATTTGTTATGTTTCGTTTCGTTTCTATTCGGTGCCGTTGATTCGTAACAATTTGTAATTTCGTGATACAGCATTTTTCATGATCGGACTAATTCGTCATTTTGTAAGTGACATTTTTCATTGAATTGGAATTATTCGTATTTCTGAAAGCCTTATTCTTCGTTGATTTCAAATTCGTACTTTCGTTGATTCTGGTGGACACAACTTGTAATTTTGTAATTCGTCCTTTTATAAGATTACCTTTTTCGTGTTGCTAACGTGATTCGAATGTATTCGTACTTTTGTAAATGCATAGTGGTTACTTGTTATTCGTAACTGTTATAAAGCTTTAGTTGTGTTTTCGACACACTCTCAAACCGGCGCTGCCTAACGTCCTTCGAATGGATTCGTACATTTAGAAATACATCGCGGCTGTTTGTAAAGATTCAAAATAATGTATTTTACTTATGTTTTCGACACTGGGGCCTATAGCCTGATGATTGCTTTCGGCATAATTCGTTGATGCGTTAACGCATAGACTAATTTGTTGATGCGTTAACGCAACAACGAATTATGCTGAAACCATTCGCTATTTACGTTATAATTTCATTTGGATTCGGTTATATTCGTAATTTTTTTTTTCAGATACTCGGATGCATCCAAATGTCTGAAAGTCACAAAATTCGGACGAATTTCGATTCGTTACGAAACGAATCGCACAAGCCTATAACATACTACCAAGCATGTTACCTTTACAGTATAAGTGCAAAAAATATTTTATTTAGGTCATTTAGTTACATCGATGGAGGTACTAGGTAGTGCAATATCATTATTGTCCCATTGCAGTTGGACTTAGAACAGATGCAGATTAATGAAGTCATGAGGAATAATAAGTAGGCGTTGCAAGTAGGTGAAAACTAAGGGATTACTGACTACCGGATGTGCAAATGATGAGGCAGTGGTGGCATTTTGGTATTCAAACTGACATATAGGTAATATAATATAACGAAAGGGAAAGTGAAAGGATTTGGGGGAGGGGGGGGGGCAGGATAAAGATAAAGGGGAAGTGTGGAGGGGAGATGACTGGGAGTGAAGTCAACATATATTAAATAGAATCCTATAGCTGGAGGAGCTAGTGATCAAAGTTGGGTGACAAAAAATAGTTATATATGCTAATATACTATCACATTTTCCATGGGATCATTCAGTTGTACTGTTCTTGTGTTGACCATAGCCCAGAAGCCCCACTGTTTTATTTCATGGACGTTAAGGCTGGGAGATCTCCAAGCATTTGCAATAACTTTTTTTGCAGTAATGAGAACATATATCAAAAGCCTAAATTGGTGCAGAGTGATTTCTTCTGTTTTTTTTTTAACTAAACCAGATGCTATCATTCTGCACCAATCACTCTTTTTTATTTCATGGAATTTAAGGCCGGAACAGCTGGAACACATGTCAGAAGTGAACATAAATTGGTGAAGAGCGATTGCCTCTGGTTTAATAAACAACAAAAGCAATAACTCTGTAGGATCCTGAACAAACAGCTTGCAAAAAAAAAATGCAAAAAGGTGGAAAAACATGAGTACAGAGTTTGGCAATGCCAAGAAATATTAGTACCAGGATCTGGACAACCACAGAAGCATCTAGAAGGATAATTGGGTACATATGTGGCAAAACCTGTGCAAGTCAAGACAATTTTCAATATATGTGGGACTTTAAATATGCTCTCCCAGAAATATCTAATCATGATAAATAGAGAAACATTCACAGATAAAATGCAAAACTTTTATTGTATACAAAATGTTAAAAACATCCCCAATCATATCCAAGAAAATAAATTATCCTCATTACAGCAGTAAATATGTGTGAATTAAAACCTCAGATAAATTTTACCTCTAAAACCTCAGAAAGCGAAACATTCACTAATTCAGTCTACGCATATAATGGTTCTTCCGCTTCTTCAGGACTGAAAATGAGAATCCTTCTACAAAGAATAACATTAATTCACATAAAGAGCTTATGCAACAATGTACCCACTTAGTGGAAAATTTTATGTACTGTCCTATATCACCTGGTGAGGGAGAAAAGAAAGCAAGGCAACACAAGAGAGGGAATATATATATACAGAGGCGTAACTAGAACCTTCAGGGCCCCGGTGCAAGAAATTATGAAGGGCCCCCTGACCCCTGGCCAGGGCCCTTTCCTCTTCCTACTGATCCAGGGGCCCTTTACGCCTATCGTGGATCCCTTTATTATGGTACTGCAGTGGGGCCCTTTCACAAGTTCTGCAGCAGGCCCCAGGGGGACCAGGGAAGCACACAGGGGCCCTGGGAACAGCAGAAGACAAGTAAACTGGATAGAGGAAAATGGAGCAGATTGGGTCCTCTAAATGCCACCCCCACCATCCCTCCTATTCAGGTGTACAAGGGAGGCACATGGGCCCCCTGGACCATGGGGCCCGGTTGCAATTGCAACCCCTATCGTTACGCCCCTGTATATATATATAGTATCTCACGAAAATGTGTACACCCCTCACATTTTTGTAAATATTTTATTCTATCTTTTCATGTGACAACACTGAAGAAATGACACTTTGCTACAATGTAAAGTAGTGAGTGTACAGCTTGTATAACAGTGTAAATTTGCTGTCTTCTCAAAATAACTCAACACACAGCCATTAATGTCTAAACCGCTGGCAACAAACGCGAGTACACCTCTAAGTGAAATGTCCAAATTGGGCCTAAAGTGTCAATATTTTATGCGGGCACCATTATTTACCAGCACTGCCTTAACTCTTTTGGGCATGGAGTTCACCAGAGCTTCACAGGTTGTCATTGGAGTCCTCTTCCACTCCTCCATGATGACATCACAGAGCTGGTGTGGATGTTAGAGACCTTGCGTTCCTCCACCTTCCATTTGAGGATGCCCCACAGATGCTCAATAGGTTTAAGTCTGGAGATATGCTTGGCCAGTCCATCATCTTTACCCTCAGATTCTTTAGCAAAGCAGTGGTCATCTTCGAGGTGTGTTTGGGGTCGTTATCATGTTGGAATACTGCCCTGCGGCCCAGTCTCCAAAGGGAGGGGATCATGGTCTGCTTCAGTATGTCACAGTACACGTTGGCATTCATGGTTCCCTCAATGAACTGTAGCTCCCCAACTCATATGCCTATTTCCCAAAGACAACCTCTGGATATGATGCTGAGCACATGCACTCAACTTCTTTGGTCGACCATGGCGAGGCCTGTTCTGAATGGAACCTGTCTTGTTAAACTGCTGTATGGTCCTGGCCACTGTGCTGTAGCTCAGTTTCAGGGTCTTGGCAAACTTCTTATAGCCTAGGCCATCTTTATGTAGAGCAATCATTTTTTTTTCAGATCCTCAGAGAGTTCTTTGCCACAAGGTGCCATGTTGAACTTCCACTGACCAGTATGAGAGAGTGAGAGTGATAACACCAAATTTAATACACCTGCTCCCCATTCACACCTGAAACCTTGTAGCACTAACAAGTCGCATGACACCGGGCAGGGAAAATGGCTAATTGGGCACAATTCGGACATTTTTACTTAGGGGTGTACTCACTTTTGTTGCCAGCGGTTTAGACATTAATTGCTGTGTGTTGAGTTATTTTGAGGGGACATCAAATTTACATTGTTATACAAGCTGTACACTCACTACTTTACATTGTAACAAAGTGTAATTTCTTCAGTGTTATCACATGAAAAGATATAATAAACTATTTACAAAAATGTGAGGGGTGTATTCACTTTTGTGAGATACTGTATATATATATATATATATATCAAGTGGGAGATTAGCTTGTGGGGATCACTTTTCAGGGGAAAAGATTCAGCATGGATGTCAGTTTCTTTATAATCTGGCGGCTTGCCGGGTTTATTATTTCAGGTTTGCAAGTTCAAAACACAAACAAAAACAGAAAACAAAATCTGGCCATCTGGCGCTAAACAAACAAACAGATTCCTCTCTATACAGTGTGGGGCTGTCCCCGACACCCACAAAACAAAAGCACATTGCAAACCTTGTTCTTTGAGTACAAATTAGCACACAGAGCTCTCTCAGCTTTCTCCCTCTGAGATCCAGGATAGAGTTTCCTGGTTATTAAATGCAGGTGGGAGAGGGGCTTGAGTGGACCAGAAAGACTGGGGCAGAACCAGCTCTGCCACAAAACCCAGGTCGGATCCTCACTAGTCGCCTCAAATTGATTGCATGCAAGGCAACAAGGATCACTTGTCCATTGTGTCACATATCCCCCCCCTCTGCTCAAGTCCCTCGGGTGGAGCAACTGTCCCGACCATGCAGTGGGCCCGAGAAAGACCATCAGCGTTATTTTGGAGCCTTCCAGCCTGCTCATCCACTGGGAACTTAAACAGCTGTAGGGCCAGGAACCACCTAGTGACCCAGCTATTTTTCTCCTGGTTGTTACACATCCACTTAAGGGGGGGTATGGTCGGTGACTATCCTGAATGACCTTCCCAGCTCATAGTATTTTAGGGCCTCTAAGGCCCACTTGATAGCCAGGCATTACTTCTCCACAATGGCATAATTCCTTTCATGCCTATTAAGCTTCCTGCTTAAGTAGACAATCGGGTGCTCTTCACTGTCTCTGATCTGGGACAGAACAGCACCTAGTCCCACCTCAGAGGCATCGGTTTGAACCACAAACTCCTTTGGGAAGTCTGTGGTCAGGATCACTGGCTGTACACAAAGGGCTTGCTTCAATTTCTGGAAGGCCTTCTCGACTTCGGGATTCCATTTAACCATTCCCGACCCTCTACCCTTCATTAGATCGGTCAGAGTGATGGCAATGGTGGCAAAGTCGGTGATGAAGCATCGGTAATACCCTGTAATCCCCAGGAAGACATGAATCTGTTTCTGGTTCACAGGTTGAGGGCACTTTTGAATAGCTTCGATCTTATTGGTCTGGCGCTTGATCAGACCCCAACCAATAACATACCCAAGGTATTTGGCCTCCTCCAGACCTATGGCACACTTTTTCGGGTTGGCTGTTAAACCTGCTACCTTCAGTGAATCTACCATTGCCTGCACCCGGGGCAGATATGATTCCCAATCTGGGCTGAGGATGACCACATCATCCAGATAGGCAGCTGCATAGGGCCGATGCGGCCTCAAAGTTTTGTCCATCATCCTCTGAAAGGATGCAGGGGCCCCATGCAGACCAAACGGCATTCGCTTGTATTGGAAGGTCCCCTCAGGGGTAGAGAAGGCCATTTTTTGCTTTGCTGACTCTGTTAGGGGGATCTGCCAGTATCCCTTAGGTCTAGGGTTGTTATGTACCGGCACCTCTCAACCTATTCACAAGTTTGTCAGCCCGCGGCATCGGGTATGCATCAAACTTAGACATGTCATTCAGCTTCCTGAAATCGTTACAGAACCGGATAGTGCCATCGGGCTTTGGGACCAGTACTATAGGGCTCAACCAGGCGCTGTGGGACTCCTCTATCATGTCTAACTCCAACATGGTTTTTATGTCTCTCGCCACCGCTTCTCGTCTAGCCTCAGGTATTTGGTAGGGTTTTACATTTAAATGGACCCCTGGTTCTGTGATTATGTCCTGTTGTAGTACAGTGGTTAATCCAGGTAGGGATGAGAAAAAGTCTCTATTTTTCCTGACAAATTCCTTAACATCGTTTTGTTGCATCAGTGACAAGGACTCGGTTATGGGGACTTCCGGGGTTAGGGGTAACCTGTACTTTTGGGGAGTGGGCACTGCCAATAAAACTCTCTGTATCTTTTCATGGTTTTAGGAGATTAACATAGTAAATCTGCTCCGGTTTCCTTTTCCCAGGCTGGTAAACTTTGTAGTTTACTTCCCCTACTCTTTCCCTAATCTCAAAGGGACCCTGCCACCTTGCCAGGAATTTACATTTGACTGTGGGGACTAGCACCAGCACTCTGTCCCCGGGGTTGAAAGTTCGGGTTTTGGCACCCCGATTGTAAACCCTTCTCTGAACCTCCTGGGCTTGCTCCATATTCTCTCGTACAAGGGGCAGGACAGCTGCGATTTGATACTGCATTAAGGAGACATGCTCTATGACGCTTCTATATGGGGTGGCATCTCCCTCCCACGTCTCCTTTGCAACATCTAGCAGCCCCCTGGGATGTCTACCATACAAGAGTTCAAAGGGGGAATACCCCGTAGACGCCTGCGGAACCTCTCGTATGGCAAACATGAGGTACGGCAGCAAAAAATCCCAATTTTGCCCATCTTTATCCACAACCATTTTTAGCATACTCTTGAGGGTCTTTAGGGATCCCCACCCGACTAAACATCTGGACCAGCTCCTTGGCGATAGTCTTAGCAGAGGTGTTCCGCAAGGGTATGGCCTCAGGATAGCGGGTCGCATAGTCCAGGATCACCAGGATGTGCTTGTGTCTCTGGGCAGATTTTACTGCTGGTCCCACGAGATCCATGCCAATTCGCTCAAATGGCA
Organism: Glandirana rugosa; assembly: GCA_018402905.1. Classification (NCBI taxonomy): domain Eukaryota; kingdom Metazoa; phylum Chordata; class Amphibia; order Anura; family Ranidae; genus Glandirana; species Glandirana rugosa. The sequence continues at coordinate 2,508,520 of BLSH010549800.1, read as the reverse complement.
CTTCAATTATGGGAAGTAGGACAAGGGGACTGCGAACATGGGGTGACAGGACTGTCTTTTCACACTCCAGGCCAGAAGAATATCTGGGTTATTCTCTCCATGGTTTTCTCCATACCCAGATGTCCCCCCATTACATGCCCATGGGCCAGATCTAGCACCATCCTGCGGAAGTGTTTGGGAACCACTAGCTGTTCCACTTCATCCTCCCCGTGTTTCACCACCTGATACAACAAATTATTTTTAAGCGCCATGTAGGGAAAAGACACCCCCCAATTAGGGTCCACATGTTCCCCACCCATCACCTTCACGTTTTCTCTGGCTCTAAGGAGAGTGACATCCCATAGTTGTTCTGTACAGAAGTCCTCTCTCCGGACCTCTAAGTCAGGTACTACATTCGGTTCACACTCACCGTCAGGGTCAGAAACATTGTCTGGGTCATTAGCCCCCCCGCTGTAAGCTATCTTCCAGTTCCACTGGCTCCCCAGCCAGTACAGGAAAAGGAAGAGGGTCTCCCCCCTCCTCGGTCCTGCCCCTGGTAGTCACAAGTGTCCCCATGGATTCAGATTACTCCAACAGTGCTAGAGTGTAACCTTGCAGGGTTTACACAACTGCTTTTTACCAATGTTACCACACTGCCCGAGTCAAGCAGTGCAGTGACTGCTCTCCCATCAACAAAAATCACACACGTTTGCTTCTCCATGCAACTTGAACATGATGCTGTATATGCGGCCTGTGCAAAAAAGAGAAAGGCTTCCATTCACATAAGTATAATCGCATTGCGTGTGTTCATCATTCAGGGGACAATTGGCAGCAATATGGCCCAATGCATGGCATTGGTAGCACTGTATGTGTTCTATACCCAGTCCTCTCAAGGGTCCCCAAGACCTTCCTGGCTTCTTTGGCCAGTTTCCAGGTCTAGGACCCCCAGTTTCTTTAGTTGTATCAGTCTTATCAAATTTCTCCAAGCCCCTGAACCCTAGAACAGTCTTAACGGGTCTGCCGGGCGATCTTTCACCTCTAGACACATTGGAGTGGGACTTAGATGGGCGCAACAAGTCCACAGCAGATGTGTATCTCTCGATGAGGTCCACCAGTTGGCTTGCAGTTTTGGGGTCCCCATGGCTCTTATGTAGCTGAGAACAGAGGGAATGTGAACCCTTATAAAAAAAAGGGAGAGAAAGGTATTTATAATGTTTTTTATATCTTTACAAAAATGTTTTGCCTCTCATTTCTATTTTAAACTGAATGGGTTGTTTTACAAGGTAATAGTTTACATTCACTTTAACTGTTTCCCTCTGGGCTGGGCCGCAGCTGTCTCACTAACTAGCATTTTTTAACCTGCTTACACATTTATTCAACAAAAATATCAATAGATGTAATGGTGTACTATAGAAGAAGTAAGTACACCCTTGGCATAAGAATGGGATATTGCCCCTTTAGCAGAAACAACTTCTTGCAGTCAATTGTAAAATTACAAAATCTGGAGCTGCGCCAACAAAATTGATAATAATCAATTAACAATAATATCAAAATGTATTTTGTGTTTATTTTTATTATATGGTGTACACTTATTGAATACATGATATACTGATTATCAATTTTGTTAGTGCTGCTCCAGATTTTGTGATTATATATTGTGTTGAATATCTCACGGTAGAGTTGCTGCTTTAACACACTATTTGTTTTTTGTATATTTTTTATATCAATTAACAATTTTATTAATTTTTTCACATAGGAGATATATGACAGAGGTCAATGTAAGCTCACATATGGATAAAACCAGAAACAACAATATAGGAGGAAGCTTAATCTACTGATGTAGTATGCTTATTACAGACCGCAATGGAAACATTCCAGGAAGATAACTTAGAAAGCAACAACATCGGTTATAGTGGTCTCATTTTTTTGTATATTTTGATTAACACACAAGTGCAGTTTTATTTTTTTAGAAATGTTACATTTTGTATAATTGTCCACCAGTCTGTGTACTCAGTGACATTTCTGACCAATTCTCCATGCAAAATTGTTTGAGTTGCAAGATGTTTATTGGCCTCCTTGCATGGACTGCCCACTTCAAAGTCCTACAAAATTTCAGTGAGACCCAGGGGCTTTGACTAGGGCAGTTCATAATTTCTCTATTGCTTCTTTTTGAGCCATTCCCTTGTTGATTGTATTAGTGTGATTCAATTGCTTCATTTTCAAGATAATTGTGACAAAAAAATACAACTTAAAACTTAAAACCCTCAATGCCTTTTTACTAAATGCCTCGGATTGTCTATTTTCCAAAAAGCGGTCATTTGGGGAGAATTTTTAATGTCTTAGTGTTTAGAGATTTGATCCATCAGTACATTAGAATTGACCAATATTCATATATATATACACCATAGTTTGTAGACACTATAACTTTCACACAAACCATTAATATACACTTACTTTTTTTTTTTTTCCAAAGACCTGTAGCAGAATACATTTTGGCCTAAATTTATGATGAGATTTGATTTTATTAGATATGTTATATAACGGTAAGTAGAAAGTTTTTTCCAAAATTTTTGGTCTTTTTTCAAATACCACCAAAAAAGCTCTATTTGTGTAAAAATGATATCAATTTTGTTTGGGTACAGCGTTGCATGACCGCGCAATTACGTAGTGTATTGGCATTGGTTCTGACACGATGTTTCAATTTCTTATATATTTTATTTATCTAGTATTCACATTTGGTGTCTATTTGTTTCTTTTTAGCTGTTAGCAATATGTACAGTTTATAGCTCATTGGGTAGTTGCCTGCATTATAAGTCCATGTCTGGCTAGTTAATACTTGAATTTCTGGGCTTTAATCCTCGAGCAGGATGTTTTCAAAGCCGGTCCCTGCGTTACTTGCGGTTTCGGTGTTCTGGCTGCTTCCTGTCTTCAGAGCCCAGCTATAATGGAACATGCCCATTTCTGGCCTCTACTATATAAGCAGCGACATATGTTTACGAGACTACGCCCCTGATGATGTCTGTGTATGACAAAACGATTTGGGTGGAGCTTAGTCACGTGACGTCACCACGCATGGTAGTTGGCCATTTTGTCAGTTGGAAACATTCTCATCGTTTTATGGATTAACATGCAAATTTTACCTTACTGTTTTGAGTATTTTGGTGTTTTTTAATAAATGTTTTTTACCAGTAATACTGCACAATTAAGTGTTTTTCTGCCTATCCCTAAACCCTGCATGATCTGAGGCCCTGTTCTTGGTGGAGTGTGTCATGGCCAGAGTATTACAGATGCCAAAAGGTCTTGTGGACATGGAGATTTGATTGTTACATATGGTTACATAGTTGTTAATACAAACAAAACAATATATTGCGCTTGTGGAACCCCAATATCATGTATGCTGCAACTTAACCATGTGAGAATACCATGTGATAAAATTAACAATAAACAAAAAGTTGCGCCAAAATCAAACCAGAAAAATTATAAAAACATCAAATTGTCCTAATAGTCCAGAAAACATGTGTGCACATAAATCATGATAACAGTCCAAGGAGGTGGTTCCCTCCCCTGAATCTCAGTGAAGACTGGGGAAAATGGTGATCTTCTGATAGAAAGAAAAACGTGTGCCATCACCACGTGAGCACCCATAAGAAATATGCACTTACCGGAAGCAGGTGACCCTTTATTACAGAGGGTCTAAATCGCATGTGAATGAGCCCCTCTAGTGACCTCCGTCCTCCAGATCATAGACTCACTAATGCTTCCACGGATAGGATAACCGGATACAGTTGGTATATGAGGAATGAGGAAACACAGGAGGTCGCCAATAGTGCAATTACCAAAAGACTGTTTATTGCACAGGTATCCAAAAGATTTGTACATCAATCCAACAGGCGATAATAGATAAAACAAAGTTCAGCGGTGTCAAGAAAGATCCTCACCCTACCGGTTTTGTTCCAGTGAACGTCTGCCCCAGGGACTTTTGCGCAAACCAATCAATATACGCCTATTGCAATATTTTATTACCAAAAATATTAGGACAAATACATATCGGCCTAAACTTATGAATACATTTGTTTTTTTTATATATATTTTTTTTTTTGGATATGTATTATAGCAAAAAGTAAGGAATATTGTTTTTTTTTCAAATTGTCGCTCTTTGTTTATAGCCCAAAAAATAAAAACCACAGAGGTGATCAAATACCACCAAAAGAAAGATCTATTTGTGGGAAAAAAAGGAAGTCAATTTTGTTTGGGTACAACGTCGCACGACCGCGCAATTGTAAAGCGATACAGTGTTGAATCGCAAAAAGTGCTCTGGTCAGGAAGGGGGTAAATCCTTCCGGGGCTGAAGTGGTTAATCTATCGATGCACCCTGCTGATACCACTGCTTGTGGAAGAGAATTCCACATCCTTACTGATCTGACAATAAATAACTCTCTACACAGTTTATGGTTAAATCCTCTCTTCCAATTTAATTGACTATGAATTCCAATGGTGGGGGTGTATTTTTTGAAGCCTGTGATTAGAGCTACAGGCTCTAATAGGCTTCAAAACAGGGTGGGTTCGGGGTGCAGAGCAATGAATAAATGAATATTCGCTATCGCCACACTGATCCTCCTCCTGGCCAATCAGGAAAGACCCGTCACCTAATTGGCTGAAAGGACAGGCGCTCCTATTGAATGCCTAGGAGAAGGAGGGAGGAGCCACAAAGTAGAAGCCAGCATGTTACAGAGAAGACACAGGAACCCGCCCGGTGCCCATAGAAGCCCGCTGCCCGCCGGAGCCCACAGCCTGCCCACTGCCTTCTGAAGTCTGCAACCCACCAGCTTCCACCCTTCCTCATTCTCCTCCCAGCCAATCAGATAGCCCCTGTTGTCCAGGGAGTCTTAGGACTCCCTGGCCAATCGTGTCTCAGGACACACTTCTGGTTTCCAATTGGCCGGAAGGAGAATGTCTGTCTGCTTGCCGGAGCAGCCCCGGCTCTTCCTTCTCCCTTCCTCCATGCCTCCTCTGTGCCTCTGCCTCCACAAGGTAAGGCAGCCTCTGGGGTGACCACTGCTGTGTGTCTCCTTGCGGGAGGGTGGGGGTGATCGATGTTGCCTGTGTGTTTTGCAGGGGTGGTTGGGTAGATGGGGGGTGATCACCGCTGCCTGAGTCTCCCGCAGGGGAGGGGGGTCTGTTGGATGACCCGCCATCCATCTCCCATGGGGGGGGGTAGTGTTGGTTGTGCCACCCTCCAAAAATAGTGAGCACTAGCTGCAACTGCTCAAGATGGGTCTGACCAGAGTCTTATAGAGTGGGATAAATATTGTTTTATCTCTGGAGTGAATCCCCTTTTTAATGCATGCCAATATTCTGTTGGCTTTGCTTGCAGCAGCCTGGAATTGCATGCAATTGCTGAGCCTGTCCTCTACTAAGACCCCCAGGTCCTTTTCCAGCCTAGATTTCCCCAGAGGTTCTCCCCCTCGTAGGTAACTTGCATTTATATCTTTAGCACCCAAATGCATTACTTTTTATTTTTTTAACATTAAACCTCATTTGCCATGTAGCTGCCCACCCCATTATTTTATTTAGGTCTTCTTGTAAGGTTTCCACATCCTGCGCAAATTGCTATTGTAATTAAAGAAGTTATAAACCTCAAAAAAAAAAAAATCAAAAAACCCTGCAAGACAAAGGCATAATGTGCTAGTATGCATCATATACTAGCTCATTATGAAATACTTACCTTAGAACGATGCCGTGGATCAGCGCCAGCACCCTGCTGACACAACTAACACGTCTCCCGGAGTAATTTCCGGGTTCGTGGGCTCCGGCCCTGTGAATGGCCGGAGCCGCGGATCACGGCACGGGCCGTGAAGAAATGGCACCAGCGCATATACTGAATATCTCCTAAACAGTGCAAGTTTAGGAGATATTCACAGTACCTACAGGTAAACCTTATTATAGGCTTACCTGTAGGTAAAAGTGGTGTAACAGAGTTTAAAACCACTTTAAGCACTTTTGACCGCTTTATGCTAAGTGGCCCATCATATAGGGTAAGGGTCAGGTCAGTGTGTACTTTACCTACTGGTGGCGGACATCTTATAGTACCTTTCTGTGTGGAACTGCACCCGTTGGATCCTTATGAACTTTTAGCCCAGGTTCACACTGACAGCAGGAATGAAATTGTGCGAGTTCAGCTGAATTCATGCAATTTCATTCCCGCATATCAGTCCCGACTTCGGGAGTTCAGAGTTTTGCACAGAAGTCTATTGAAATCGCACCCCGAAGTCACCAAAAGTAGTCCCAGACGGTGCCATTGCCGGCAATAGCTGCTGATCTGGCATACCATTTGACATGTCAAATTGCATGCCAAATCCCAGCAATGTGAACCAGGGCTCAATGTGATATCGATATGGACTTTATTTATGCTTAATGTAAAAGCGCTGCACTCACTTTTTTATTTTTGTAGTTGTTTTTCACCAAAAAACTGTGCTAGCTGCTTTTGCTTATATGTTTTAGGACATTACGACCGTGGGTGTATTGTGTTTTATTTAATATATGATCATGCAACTGTCAGTTAACTACTTACCAACCGGAAGGTTTTCCAGCTTTAGGACCAGAGCACTTTTTGCGATTCGGCGCTGCGTCGCTTTAACTGACAATTGCGCGGTCGTGTGATGTTGCACCCAAACAAAGTTTGCGTCCTTTTTTTCCCACAAATGGAGCTTTCTTTTGGTGGTATTTGATCCCCTCTGCGTCATTTCTGATCACCGCTATAAACAAAAGAAGAGCGACCATTTTGCAAAAAAAACCCAAATTTCTTACTTTTTGCTAAAATTCAAATCCAAAAAATATATATAAAAAAACATTTTTTTTCACAGTTTTTGGGCGATTTATATAATTCCTCATATTTGTGATAAAAAAAATCTCAATCGGTGTTTATTGATTGGTTTGCACAAAAGTGGCCGCGTTTACGGATGGTGAGAATTCATTTCTGGGTTTTTTTTATTTTTTACTAGTAATGGCGGCGATCTGTGATTTTTAGCGGTAATGCGATATTTCAGCAGACATGTCGGACATTTTTGACACTTTTTTGGGACCAATGACATTTATTCAGCGATCAGAAATTTAAATGTCCACTGACTACTGTATAAATGTCATTGGCAGTGAAGGGGTTAACCTGGGGGGGAGAGCTAGGGGTTAACTGTGTTCCCTGGGTGTGTTCTTACTGTGGGGGGGTTGGGCTAACATGGGCATGAGAGATCTAACCGATCCCAGTGACAGGGATCAGTAGATCTCCTATGCCCCTACTAACAGAGCGGGGAACCGCCGTGTTTACATCGGCGGTTCCCCGTTCTTTCCCTGTGGCCGTTCATCGCGGCTCGCCGGCGGACATCGGGTCCGCCCGAGCCGCGGGCACACTCCTCAGGAGTGCGGCGCGCGCGCCCCCTAGTGGCTGATTGCAGATCGCCGTCTTTTTACGGTGATTCGCGCTCAGCATCCAGACTGCCGCCGTGAAAACACAGCGCACGGTCGGGAACGCGTTAAACTCTTGGCGAGGGCAGTACACAGCCTCAGGCAAGAGGCAACACACTACATACAGTGATTACTACTCTGGAAGGAAGGTGGACTCCCCACTAGGGTTGCCACATCATCCCTTTAAACCCGAACACATATGAATTACACAGGTTGTTCTGAGGCTAATTTAATGCAGATGAGGCACCAAGTGAGCTTAATTACCACCTTAATCTGCCACAGAACCTGTGTTATTAATATGTGTCCTGGATTAAAGGGATGAGGTGGCAACTCTACTCCCCACATGTTACATGGCTGTTAGGTGCTGACTTAGTTAACTTATGGCTGCACTGTGTGTTACAGACTATACACAGTACAGCCATAACAGTCAACAGCCATGTAACACTGTGACAGAACCATACACGATTGTCGGTACATTGTACACCCCTCATCTCAACGGTGGAGTAGGGAAATTAGGTCCTGTGTATAATTATTGTGTCCAAGACACCGTCTAATTCCACCATTAATTCGAGTGAACCACGGAGTAGACGTAATTTAATCGGAGTCTTGTTGGACACATTAAGTATACACAAGCCCAAATTTCCCTACTACACCGTTGGGATCACCCCTCAGGTGGAAGGAAGGTCTCATCATTAGTGACATACATCACACAACGGAGAACGGACTCCGACACATGA
>BLSH010549800.1:2451742-2473986 GCA_018402905.1 Glandirana rugosa | reverse complement strand
GGCTGTGTATGAAGTTCTCATTGATGTCACGCTGCTCCCTGGCGGCCCCGCCCCCTCCTCTCTCCTCGTCCATCCCAGGTGATGTCACAAGCAAATTGGAATGGACGAGGAGAGAGGAGGGGGCGGGGCCGCCAGGGAGCAGCGTGACACATGAATGAGAACTTCATACACAGCCGCTCCCTGCGCTTCTCTGCAGTTGAATCCGCGATCTACCCGTCACGCGTCAGCTGATTGGCGGTGATTGACGGGTAGATCGCGGGGACCCTGTGAGGACGAGGCCAGCCCACTGAGCCATCGGCCCACCGGGAAACTCCCGGTAGTCTTGATGGCCAGTACAGGCCTGCCTATCACCATGCTTGACTGTAGGCAAGACAACTTGTCTTTGCACTCCTCACCTGGTTGCCGCTACACATGCTTGACACCATCTGAACCAAATAAGTTTATCTTGGTCGCATCAAACCACAGGACATGATTCCAGTAATCCATGTCCTTAGTCTGCTTGTCTTCAGCAAACTGTTTGCGGGCTTTCTTGTGCATCATCGTTAGAAGAGGCTTCCTTCTGGGACGACAGCCATGCACACCAATTTGATGCAGTGTGCGGTGTATGGTCTAAGCACTGACAGGCTGACCCCCACCCCTTCAACCTCTGCAGCATTGCTGGCAGCACTCATACATCTATTTCCTAAAGACAACCTCTGGATATGGCGCTGAGCATGTGCACTCAACTTCTTTGGTTGACCATGTTGAGGCCTATTCTGAGTGGAACCTGTCCTGTTAAACCGCTGTATGGTCTTGGCCATCATGCTGCAGCTCAGTTTCAGGGTCTTGGCAATCTTCTTATAGCCTAGGACATCTTTATGCAGAGCAACAATTCTTTTTTTCAGATCGTCAGAGAGTTCTTTGCCATGAAATGCCATGTTGAACTTACAGTGTCCATTATGAGAGAGTGAGAGCGATAACACCAAATTTAACACACCTGCTCCCAAATGACACCTGAGACCTTGTAACACAAATGAGTCAAATGACACCAGTGAGGGAAAATGGTTAATTGGGCCCAATTTTGACATTTTCACTTGGGTGTACTCATTTTTGTTGTCAGCGGTTTAGACATTAATGGCTGTGTGTTGAGTTACTTTGAGGGGACAGCAAATTTACACTGTTATACAAGCTGTACACTCACTACTTTACATTGTAGCAAAGTGTCACTTCTTCAGTGGCGTCACATGAAAAGATAAAATAAAACATTTACAAAAAAGTGAGGAGTGTACTGACTTTGTGAGATACTGTGGGGTTGATTTACTAAAGCTTGAAAGTGCAAAATTTGGTGTAGCTCTGCACAGAAACCAATCAGCTTCCAGGTTTTATTATCAAAGCTTGATTGAACAAGCTGAGGTTAGAAGCTGATTGGCTAGCATGCGCAGCTGCACCGTTTTTTGCACTCTCCAGCTTTAGTAAATCAACCCCTGTATGTCATGTTTACAATCAGACCAATAAGCTGTTCATACGGTCTTATTTTTTGAGTGATTGATCACATTAAAAGTCCCCCTGACCAATTTCCTTTTGTTTTAAATTGTATATCATTTTTTGAGACATATAGAGCTTTCTTTTGGTGTTATTTAATTACCACTTGTTTTTTTATTTTTTGCTAAATACTTGAAAAAATACTGAAAATGTTGAAAAAAAATATGTTTTTCTTAGTTTCTGTTATAAAGGTTTGCCAATAAATAATCTATCTTCATAAATGATGGCCAGAATGTATTCTGCTACATTTCTTCAATAAAAATAACCCAAATCATTGTATAGTATTTAGTCTGTGAGAAAGTTATAAAGTCTGCAAACTATGGTATATATACAGCGGGTAAAATAAGTGTTGAACATGTCAATATTTTTCTAGGTAAATCTATTTCTAAAAGTGCTATTGACATTAAATTTTCACCACATGTCGGTAACAACCCATGCAATCCATACATACAAAGACACCAAAACAAATAAGTTCAGAAATGAAGTTATGTGTAATAAAATGGAATGACACAGGGAAAAGTATTAGACGCATTTAGAAAGGGAGGTGCAAAAAGGCATGCAAAGCCAAGACACCAACTGCAATTTATCCTGCCCCTTGCAAATTAATATCAGCTGGTTCAGTCTCAACTGATGGCCTATGAAAAGGTGTCTCATTACCAAGGTGTCACAAAAGAAACATATCTTAATGGGTAAAAGCAAAGAGCTCTCTCAAGACCTTGGAAACCTTATTGTTGCAAAACATACTGATAGCATTGGTTACAGAAGAATTTCTAAAATTCTTAATGTGACAGTGAGCACTGTTGGAACCATAATCTGGAAGTGGAAAGAACATCATTTCACCATAAACCGGTCACGACTAGGTGCTCCTCAGAAGATTTCTGACAGAGGAAAAGAATTATCAGAAGAGTTGCCCAAAAGCCAAGGACCACTTGTGAAGAGCTTCAGAAAGACCTGGAAATAGCAGGTCCATTTGTCTCAAAGAAAACAATAAGTAATGCACTCAACCACCATGGCCTGTATGCACGCTTACCATGCAAGACTCCATTGCTGAATAAAAGGCATGTTGAAGCTCATTTATAGTTTGCTGCACAACATTTAGACAAGACTGTGAAATACTGGGAGAATATAGTCTGCTCAGATGAGACCAAAATTGATCTCTTTGGATGCCATAATACACACCATGTTTGGAGGTCAAATGACCCTACACATTACCCCAAAACACCCCCATACAAACAGTGAAGTTTGGAGGTGGGAACATCATAGTGTGGGGCTGTTTTTCAGAATACGGTACTGGCAAACTTCATATTATTGAAGGAAGGTTGGACAAATGTAGCAAGACATTGTAAATAAAAATCTGCTGCCATTTACCAGGATGATGAAGATGAAAGGAGGGTGGACATTTCAGCAGTAGCGGCCCCCCCATATGGGGTGCCCAGGCGCCGCCCCCCCAAAAGAAAAAAGTCCCCTAAAAAAAAAAAAGTTAATTTAAATTTACTATGGGAAGCGTGACGTCGTTGCAATCACATTTTGCAGGCGTTACGCTTCAATGGCAGGGTTTAATCCTGCCTTGAGGCACTTTGCTCTGCGCCTCAAGCTGCCTACTGGCTCCTGATACTGTCAATCAATCACCGCCGTCCAATAGACGGCGGTGATTGATCTGAAGGAGCCTCTGCGTCACTTCCGGCCATGGAGACTGGAGAGAGAAGCCGGTCTCTAGGCTTCAGCACACTCACCATAAGCGCTATCTCTGCAATCAACAGCTGCTGGCCGCATGCCGAACTCTGCACACTCCTGCCTGCCTGTCTATTAGATGGGGTAAGTGCGGGACCTGTCCTGACTTTGAGGGGGCTGCAGGGCCGCCGGGGGGGTGCATCAAACCCCTATCTGGTGACTGTATATCCTATCTGGGACCCTGTATGTGCAATACTCTGCATGGAGCTGCCTGTGACATGTCCTAATATGTGCAATACTCTGCATAGAGCTTCCTGTGACATGTCCTAATATGTGCAATACTCTGCATGGAGCTGTCTGTGACATGTCCTAATATGTGCAATACTCTTCATGGAGCTGCCTGTGACATGTCCTAATATGTGCAATACTCTGCATGGAGCTGCCTATGACATGTAATATGTGCAGTACTCTGCATGGAGCTGCCTGTGACATGTAATATGTGCAATACTCTGCATGGAGCTGCCTGTGACCTGTCATAATATGCGCAATACTCTGCATGAAGCTGCCTGTGACATGTAATATGTGCAATACTCTGCATGGAGCTGCCTGTGACATGTCCTAATATGTGCAATACTCTGCATGGAGCTGCCTGTGATGTACTATGTGCAATACTCTGCATGGAGCTGCTTGTGGCATGTCCTAATATGTGCAATACTCTGCAGGGAGCTGCCTGTCACATGTCCTAATATGTGCAATACTCTGCATGGAGCTGCCTGTCACATGTAATGTGTGCAATACTCTGCATGGAGCTGTCTGTGACATGTCCTAATATGTGCAATACTCTGCATGGAGCTGCCAGTGACGTACTATGTGCAATACTCTGCATGGAGCTGCTTGTGGCATGTCCTAATATGTGCAATACTCTGCATGGAGCTGCCTGTGGCATGTCCTAATATGTGTAATACTCTGCATGGAGCTGTCTGTGACATGTCCTAATATGTGCAATACTCTGCAGGGAGCTGCCTGTCACATGTCCTAATATGTGCAATACTCTGCATGGAGCTGCTTGTCACATGTAATATGTGCAATACTCTGCATGGAGCTGCCTGTGACATGTCCTAATATGTGCAATACTGTGCATGGAGCTGCCTGTGACTTGTAATATGTGCAATACTCTGCATTGAGCATGAACCGCCACAAACCCCTACCTGGTGACTGTATACCCTATCTGGGACCGTATATGCCCCTATCTGGTGACTGTATACACTATCTGAGACCCTGTATACCCTATCTGGTGACTGTATACACTATCTGGGGCTTTGTATACCCCTATCTGGTGACTGTATACACTATCTGGGACCCTGTATACCCTATCTGGGACTCTGTATACCCCTATCTGGTGACTGTATACCCTATCTGGGACCCTGTATACCCCCATCTGGTGACTGTATACATTATCTGGGACCCTGTATACCTCTATCTGGTGACTGTATACACTATCTGGGACCCTGTATACCCCTATCTGTTGACTGTATACACTATCTGGGACCCTGTATACCCCTATCTGGTGACTGTATACATTATCTGGGACCCTATATACCCTAACTGCGACTCTGTATACCCCTATCTGGTGACTGTATACCCTATATGGTGACTGTATACCCTATATGGTGACTGTATACCCTATCTGGGACTCTGTATACCCTATCTGGGACCCTGTATACCCTATCTGGGACCCTGTATACCTATCTGGGACCCTGTATAAACATCTGGTGACTGTATACCCTATCTGGGACCATGTATACCCTATCTGGTGACTGTATACACTATCTGGGACTCTGTATACCCCTATCTGGTGACTGTATACATTATCTGGGACCCTGTATACCCTATCTGCGACTCTGTATACCCCTATCTGGTGACTGTATACCCTATCTGGGACTCTGTATACCCTATATGGTGACTGTATACCCTATCTGGGGCTCTGTATACCCTATCTGGGACTCTGTATACCCTATCTGGGACCCTGTATACCCTATCTGGGACCCTGTATACCTATCTGGTGACTATATACCCTATCTGGGACCCTGTATACCCTATCTGGGACCCTATATGCCCTATCTGGTGACTGTATACACTATCTGGGACCCTGTATACCCCTATCTGGTGACTGTATACACTATCTGGGACCCTGTATACCCCTATCTGGTGACTGTATACATTATCTGGGATCCTGTATACCCTATCCGGGACTCTGTATACCCTATATGGTGTCTGTATACCCTATCTGGGACTCTGTATACCCTATCTGGGACTCTGTATACCCTATCTGGGACTCTGTATACCCTATCTGGGACCCTGTATACCCTATCTGGTGACTGTATACCCTATCTGGGACTCTGTATACCCTATCTGGGACCCTGTATACCTATCTGGTGACTGTATACCCTATCTGGGACCCTGTATGCCCTATCTGGTGACTCTATACCCTATTTGGGGCTCTGTATACTGCTATCTGGGGCTCTGTATACTGCTATATAGTGATTCTGTATAACCCTATCTGGTGCTATGTATACTGCTATATGGTGACTCTGTATACTGCTATCTGGTGACTCTGTATACTGCTATCTGGGGCTCTGTATACTGCTATCTGGGGCTTTGTATACTGTTATATGGTAACTCTGTATACTGCTATCCGGGGCTCTGTATACTGCTATCTGGGGCTCTGTATACTGCTATCTGGTGCTCTGTAAGTGTATACTGCTATCTGGGACTCTGTATACTGCTATCTGGTGACTCTGTATACTCCTAACTGGTGATGCTGTATACCACTATCTGGTGATGCTGTAGACCCTATCTGGTGATGCTGGGCTGTATACTCCTGATACAAGGGGTGGAAACTATAATGGGTGGGGCTTATGAGAAGTGGGATGGGTCAAAAAGGAAGGGCGGGGTCTGGCGCCCCCCCATCCTAAAATTTCACCAGCTGCCACTGCATTTCAGCAAGACAAGGATCCCAAACAAAGCCAAAGAAACTCTCAATTGGTTTCAAAGAAAGAAAATAAAGCTGCTAGAATGGCCCAGCCAATCACCTGACTTGAATCATATAGAAAACCTATGGAAGGAACTAAAGTTCATAGAATAGGCCCACAGAACCTTCAAGATTTGAAGACATTTGAAGGTTTGTGTGGAAGAATGGGCCAAAATCACACCTGAGCAATGCATGCGACTAGTTTCTCCATACAGGAGGCATCTTGAAGCTGTCATTACCAACAAAGGATTTTGTACCAATTATTAAATACATTTCAGTTAGTGTGTTCAATACTTTTTCTCTGTGTCATTCTATTGTATTACACATATCTTCATTTCTGAACTTATTTTTTTTTTTAGTTTCTTTGTATGTATGGATTGCATGGGTTGTTACTGACATGTGGTGAACATTTCATGTCAATTGCACCTTTAGAAATATATTTACCTAGAAAAATAGTGACGTATTCAATACCTATTTTACCCACCGTATATTCGAAAATTGATCAGTCCTGATGTACTCACTGCTTATGTCATTTCATGAGGACTCAAAATGCCAGGACAGTACAAATATCCCCCAAATTACCCCTTTATGGAAAGAAGACAGTCCAAGGTATTTAGTAAGAGGCATTGTGAGTTTTTTGAAGTTGTAGTTTTTTGTCACAATTTATTGGAAAATGCAGAAATTAAATCATTTTTTTTCACAAAGTTGTTATTTTAACAAGTTATTTCTCACACATTGCATAGGTATACTTATAATTACACTCCAAAATGACGCTATGTCTCCAGAGTATGGGGATACTACATATATGAGACTTTTTTGCAGCCTAGATCAGTGATGGAGGACCTTGGCACCCCAGATGTTTTGGAACTACATTTCCCATTAAGCTCAACTACACTGCAGAATGCATGAGCATCATGGGAAATGTAGTCCCAAAACATCTAGAGTGCCAAGGTTTGCCATCACTGGCCTGGATGCATAGAGGGGCCTGAAATCCAAGGAGCTCATCTGGGCTTTCAAGGTGCATAAATTACACATCTAATTTCCAAGCTACCACCACCAGAACTGCCAACCCTCCTTCTCCCCACCACCAACAGCACAACCTCAGTAGCACTCCAACCCTCCTCCTATTATTCCTCCTCTGGCCCCTGCTACTTCTGTCTCACAGGGATGAGGCAGTGGGCAAAGCATCTCACTGGTCCAGAGACAATAGGGAGTTTTCTTCATTCTCCTGCTGCTGTGTCTCCAGTGACAATGCTATTACACCATGCAGCAAGTGCTCCAGTAGGAAAACCAGAGGGATCATGAGCACGGAAATCTTTTGAATTCTTCTGTAGCACCCCCTAGTGTGCTACTAGCGGTAGTACAGGCAAACCATAGTCCGGCCCAGGGAGTCACTGAATCTGGGTCAGGGTTATTAGAGGTTAGGGCTGGAAGACTCATCCAGTCAGCTCTCTTGTGGCAACTCCAGTTGTAGAATATTGGAGAATGTTCTGGAAGTTAGTGGGTGGAGGCTAGGAGGGGCAGCTCTGCATATTTTGAGGTCCTTTGGCTATCCCCAGGAAGTGGGCCTGGCAGGGAACCAAGGAGCCTTTAAATACTGGATGAGCCATTCCAGCAGGGGAGTTGGATGGAAGATGGAGAAGCAATGCTGAGGGAGTCTGTCGGTGACCCTTGAGGGACCCCTGCCGAGCAGGGATTTTACCTCGGGTGGCTGGCCTGGAAGGATCCTATCACAGGAGGCAGATGAAGGAAAGCTTTCCGGGAAGGCAGCAGGAGTAAAGAGAGACAGAATGAGTAGATCATAACGGTGCAGGAACAGACAAGGGGAGAGACTGATAGCTGTAGCAGCGGTCTCTTGAAGACAGCGGTGTGCTAAAGGTTTCATCCAATCTTGCCCTGGGCAGTCTCCAGTGTGCCATTCGGACAGGAATGGTGTAGAGTGTCAGTCAGGAGGACTGGGAAGACGAAGCAGCCAGTTGGGCTGGTGGCATCTAGGTGGGCTAGCATTTTCTGCAGAAGTGGAGCTGTGATCAGTGTCTACAGGGAAGCAGAAGGAGTTGCAGGATGCTGTTCACTCCACATGTGCTACTTTTCTAAAGGGACTGAGAGTTCATAGCCTGTAATGGCTAAGCTAACAAAAAGACTGTTAGCTCCTAAGCAGTGAACCTAGCAGAGCTGTGCAAGATTTGTGCAGGAGGAAGAAGTGTACGCTGTAAATAGAGAGAAAGCTGTCCCTGGATTTATTTGCTGTTAAGTTGGGCATCCCATGATCCCTACCCATCCAAGTTATCATCCCCTAATAAAACAACAAAAACAAGCCAAAGACTGTTTTCTGAGTCTGGATGCAAAAGGAAAATGCTGTGTGACTGGCTGTGCAGCAGTGGGGAACCCTGACATTGGCAACTCTTACAGGGGTACTGCTACACTTCTATAAGGCAAGGTCTCTAAAAATGCAACGCGAGCTTTCATGGCACTAAAATAGTTGCAGATTGCTGGCATCATCCATCCTGAAACTGAAAGAGCTTTTATGAGAGAAGGCATCCTTTAAAATAATTTATAAAATAAACTTTTGATAACTAGAATGATACTTGTTCTCAGGGCAAACTTTATTTATTGTTAAGTTGAAATCTGGACATCTACTTATGGGAAGGGACTGTTTGCACTGTGTGGACTGATTTCATTACTTTGCCACTGTTTACATATCTGATAAGTCACATCTGGGAGGGAGCTGCAATATCTCATATGCAGACAGGTACAGAGACAGCAGGAGCTCTCCGCAGGTCAATGGAATTTTCCTCCTAGCATCCTTGCACAGTATGGACTCAGCCGAGAGCAGCCCACATCGCCACAGGTGAGCCCTAAGATTTGTTTACCTATGTTAAAGGACCAGCACACCAAACACAAATAGTTGATTTTTGTGAAAAGATTTTCATTTGTTGGTCCAGTTTTGAGTATAATCACTATGGGCATTCATATGCCACGTCTGGGCCTGAGGAATGATGAGTGGGGGCACACAAGTATCAGGAGGAACACAGATAAAGTATAACTAGGCTTTGGAAAGTGTGGGGAAGTGTCTGTATCCCTCACTGGGGATATTCACCCCTCTCTATTTTATAGAGCAGGGGTAGGCAACCTTAAAGAGGTGGCGATCTACCTGAACAACATGGGAGAAGTCAAAGATCACTGGGCACAGTGTCACCCAGTGGCGCCTCCTCAGACTTGATTTAAATCTCTAATTGCTGCACTACCATGTTACAGTCATATGCATTGCATATCAATCATGGGTTTAAATCAGGTGGTGTGGAAGAAACATATTGCCTCCTCGCCACCTGTCAAACACTTGGGTCACTTTCCAGAGGAGCAGCAGTGCCTGCTGCACTTGTAAATGAGCCGTTAGTTGCATTAGGCAGTGGCACCCTTAGGGCTCGTTCACATGTAATGTTGGGGGGGAGATGTGGTGGTGGTAGTGATTAAACCCTGTTTGGTTGTCGTGGTTTTCTGCCCCCAATCCCTACCTCCTTTAGTATACACAGCAGGAATTAAGCCCCCTGTAGCTTTTGGTGGGTGCTACCACCTACCCATCGTGATCAATTCAAGTAAATGGGGCTACTCTGCAAAGAACCCCGCAACTGCATGGTTCAATGGGTTAAAGCAGGTGGCGAGAAAGCAACATAATGCTGTTATTATGCCCAGTGTATTGCTTCACACTGACCTGAAGATCTCTTCTTTCCTGCTGCTGGAACCACTCTGGAGACCGCTGGATGGAGGTGGAGTGCAGTTGGTATCACTCCGCATGGGACAGGAGCCAGCACTACAGAGGAGACATCAGCTTCGGTGGCTTTTGCTCCCTGCTACAGCTCCAAATTTACAAGTAGCTCCTCTGCATTGCACTCTGATGCTCTGGGATGGCAGGTCAGCAAGCCCATCTACTGGTAGATCACGATCTACAGGTTGCTGACCCCCGTTCTAGAGGAAACCAGAACATGGATAGAAGAAGATCTTCCAATGAGTTCACCTCTTCCAGTGAAAACTATGTAAGAGAGGATTTCCTTTACTTTGTAGAGATTTCCATTCATGACCTGTTGTATCTTGTGAACAGTAATGGAAAATCTAGCTTGGCTTGGCAAGTTTGGCTTTAGAGTGTACTTTGCATTTTGAATGGAATTGTACCACATCTAATGCACAAAAAAATCAGACATGCACATTTTTTTAATACTGAATTGCAATGCATAACATTTGCATTGGGGTGGGCTTCTTGCTATAGTGTAATGTGTTTCAGTGCTGTTCACAATATATTGCACCACAATAAACTGCACTGCACTGCACCGCAAAGTTCTAAATCAGTAACGATCAACTTACAAGGTATTGGGGTCCGCAGTTGTGGCCCCTAACATCAGCAAAGGGCAACACATGGTATACACTATACTGTCAAAAGTATTGAGGCGTCAGCCTTTACACGCACATGAACTTTAATGGCATCCCAGTTTTAGTCCGTAGGGTTCAATATTGAGTTGGCCCACCCTTTTCAGCTATAACAGCTTCAACTCTTCTGGGAAGGCTGTCCAAAATGTCTTGGTATGCTGACTCCTTAAGAGTTCCCTTCACTGGAACTAGGGGGCCAAGCCCAACCCCTGAAAAACAGCCCCATGCCATAATCCCCCCTCTACCAAATGATTTGAAAAAAATGCACCAAGCAAGTTCCATAAAGACATGGATAAATGAGTTTGGGGTGGAGGAACTTGACTGGCCTGCACAGAGTCCTGACATAAACCCGATATAACAACTTTGAGATGAATTAGAGCGGAGACTGCAAGCCAGGCCTTCTCGTCCAACATCAGTGCCTGACCTCACAAATGGGCTTCTGCAAGAATGGTCAAACATTCCCATAGACACACTCACACTAAACTTTGTGGACAGCCTTCCCAGAAGAGTTGACGCTGTTATAGCTGCAAAGGGTGGGCCAACTCAATACTAAATCCTATGGACTAAGACTGTACAGCATAGTAACAATATATATATTTTACAATATAGCATATGTTTAGCATATGTGGTTTTATAGAAGACTGCCAGAGATTATGGTTGTACAACCAGTGTGATTGGAGACATGATACAGGAGACAGGGAGAGAATACAGATACTATTAGAGATAACTAACTAGCCCCTTTAAAAGCTAGTGATCCTGCTCCCTCTACTAAACTCTGGGGTATGAGGGCTGCACACCAATACCAAAGGGCTCTATGTGATCCTCAGGCCACAGCTTGCGCTCCTGGGTCTAAATGGACCTTAAGTGAACTCTTCCTTATTACTGTTTCCTAGGTCCCATCTAAACATTTGTACTTCTGGGGTTTGTGCTTTATTTAAATGAGGTAAAATATGTTTTGTATTGAATTCAGTGGGGAAGGTTTCATTGTTGTTGATGAGCCCATTGAGATTGTCATTCACTTTTTATCCAGGAGGCATGAGGACAAGATTAGCACGGGGGAGGGTGGGGGGTAAAGGCCAGCAATAGGTCGGCAATACCATCACACAACCATTAATCCCTACTTGCTTGCAGTTTAAGATATTTCTTTTTAAAGGAGCAGTGATTTTATTGATGCTTAAAGTGAGACAATAAAAATGAAAAATTCCTTTAAATATAGTGCCTGGGGGGGTCCCTTAGTCTGCCTGTAAAGTGGTGCATCTGTACCATGTATAGAACATGCTGCAGCAAAACTGTCATTTATAAAGAAAAATTAAATTAAATTGAAATCGATTTTCCCTGAAATTTAGACTCTGGGCATATGGGTGTCAGGGAGAGTATTTTTTTTTTTGAGGCAGCAGCTGGGGCAGTGAAATATGCCTGCTATACTCTACAGCTGGTGGTGTTCTGCTGGCAGACATGTTGCAAGAACCTGTGACACCCTTTGCTATACCATCATCCCTGTCAGTGGAGGCTGCTGAGAGGTTATGCGATCTAGTGGCAGTAGGCATGAAAGGTGAGGAGCGAAGAGAAGAAGAATTTTGTCCCTTCCTTGTATGTGGCTTTCAGGTGCTTTTGCCATTGGGTTGAGTGGTGGACGTGTAGCACCCTCTACCTTTAGGTAGGTGCTAGGCATAGATTTTTGTGGTAGGTGAGGAAAATTTAGCCTGATTGTTTTGATCCTGGGCAGGGGAGTGGCCTAGGGAGTGGTTGTTGACTCACAGGCGGTGACACCTCTTGGTAATCTCCCCTCTGCTTCTAGAGGCTTCTAGAAGGGAGGGTGGGGAAGAGGGGTGGAGCTGTTTGGGGAGCCCTGACCAATCCCCAACCTGGATTGTCCGGGGGCAGGCCTCCTCAAATACCTGGGATCAGCCCAGCCAGGGAGGAGAGTTCAGGTGGAAGAACTGGGAGATGGAGCACTAGTTGCGGAGGCCAGGAGGGAGCTGGGGGGGGGGTGAACTCAGGCCTGGAGGCTCGGGAGTGAAAAGGACCCCTCGTACAAACCCAAGGGAGAGTCCTGACCAGGGAGCAGGAGAGACAACGGAGTGGTGCTACTGGGCAAGTCTCCAGGAGGGATCCACCAGGTGTCGGTGAGTGACACACACCCAGGGAAGCTGGAAGAGGCACACCGGAGTAAATTGGGGTTGAGAGACAGTCTGAGAAGGGTGCAAGAGTTAGTTGGGACTGGGGTGTCACTGGGCAGTGGAGTTGGGTTGTTGCAGCCTGGAGGGCTGGCAGGACCCAAAGAGGGGTGGACTGGGAGCAGTAGTCCACCAAGGCTAGTTAGCACACCTTTCACTTTTGCTACACTAAAGGGGCCCACGGTCTCTGCCTGTAATTAGCGGTTCACTGAGGCCAGGCTAAATTGATAGCAGGCCTCACCATGTGCTAGCTAGGCCGGAGAAGTAATGTGCTGGAGGAAGAAGGGTTAGCTGAGTGCAAGTGTACTGGAGGAAGAGGAGTTAAATGAGAGCAAGTGTTGTGCTGGAGGAAGAGGAAAAGTGTATATACAGGAATGTATATAGAGAACTATTTCATCCACCAGGGATCCCATAATTACCCTATACCCATCCAAGTTGAATCCCCTAATAAAAAAAAAAAACACAAAAGTACCGGCCTGTTCTTCTTCACTCTGTATGTGCGGATCAGTGTGATTGAGGGCAGTGTGACAGGTAAACCACTACTTCCAGCAACCCCTACGGGGGCATGATTACATTCGGGCGCATCATCTAGTATTCACCTGTTCACGTAAATCTGCCAGTCATTACCCCTAGCAACCGCAGTGGTTTGAGCCAGGGAACTGTATTTGTTCCAATATTAGTGAGGATTGAACTGGGGAAAGGACTTATGTGTTCTGCCTGTCGCGCAATGTCATAGTACAAGTGCCGTTGTCCATAGCAAGCAGTAAGAGTTGCCAAATTGCTGCTCCTGCTTACCCAGTTGCTCCAACCAGTGCTGGAATGGACACTTAAATCAAGATCCTACAAATTCAGTGACTTTGTAAACATGTGCTGTCACCCGTGGTAACCATGGTGGGCGATTGCACCCATGGATTACATATATGTCCAGCACTCTGCAAAGGCTGGACATTCCACGCTGGATTATAAACACGCTCAGCATTCTGCAAAAGCTGGGCCCTTTGAACTTGTCCTCCAAAATCCTGCTTCCAACAGTAAAGTGTGCCTGGAACTGTTTCCTGTTGCCCGGGGTGACTGGGGTAAGCCTGCGGGCGGAACTGCACCAAAGGTGTTCCCTTCAGGAAGACAGGGATTACTAAATTTACTGTTGTCACTGGCAACCATCTACTTACCGTTACTTGAGCACAGTCGGTGCTGGGCAGCATGCCTGGAAGCGTCCTGCTGGTCACAATGTGCCTGCAAACTCCAGTTTGTCACACCAGGGGTTACAGCAGCATGTCTCAGGAGGGGTCAGCATATCAGTCCAGCTAGCACCAGTCTGTCTGGAAATGAAGGGGCGGTGCAACTCCCTGGAAGAAACCCTGCGCCTGCTGCTAGCATCAGACACCATGAGTCAAGCGAAGATGGTGGAGGGTGGTCGTCTGCTCCCTGCACTGACTTGGGGGCTGGAATTGCCGGAGAGGACGCTAGTGGACACTGGCGTCCGATTAGAGCATGGTTGATGGGATGGAGAGACTGTGTTGCTATGTGCCGAATGCCAGCTGCCAACGGTCGTGATTAGGGCGTGGGTCCGGTGCGGCCACTGCTATGAGCTACTGATGTGGCATCTGCCCAGCAGGAGCCGTGCTACTTCAACATGGACCTGCTTTCAGGATTATGCAAGTGGCAGCCGAGGAAGACCCGGAAGGCCGGAGCGGGCCTGGAACCAACCCCAAAAGGCAGAGCGAAGTTGCGGCCTGGTGTCTCCCCTGCGAAGAGGGAGGATGAGGGAAGAGAGGAGGTCTGGGTCCCGGTGACCATGAGAACTGCCATGCGGGAGGTGCCTGAAATGCCAGCTGATTTCATGCCTGTAGCTATCCCTCTTTGGCTGGAGTCAGTGTTAGAGGAGGGTGCGCCCTCTGGTGGACTGAGCAGGGAATACGAGGGCAGGGCCATTGACGGGGGGTCGAATTTGGGTCCACTGAAAACCTGGGAGAGTGGTCATTCCCAGAGGAGAGTTTGGATGAGGAAGAGTGGGAACCGGGAGGATCTTATTCCCTAGATGCCTTATCAGAGGAACTGAGGGATAGACCAGAATCGGAGCTGGACCTGGAGAACACATTAAAAGACCCTCTGCAAAGCAGCCAACTTTTCCTAAACAGGCCCTCTACTACCCAGACCAGGACAACCACCTACTGCCAATGGGTGGTCAGATCCTCTGACACCCACATCTTGCCAGGGAGAGGAAAAGCTAGGGAGTTGCCTAGACTCTCCCGGTTTCAGAAGGAGGTACAGAGGAGGGTTGACCTGGAGTGGGGCCTGGATTTTCCCTACATCCCTCCCCAAATCATTGATGTGGTCGAGAGCTCTAGAGAAGAGTGGGGGAACGACATGATTTGGGAATATCTACACATCCCCAAACCACTGAAAGTGACTCCTGGGATCGTTTTGTCGACTTGCAGGAGTGGAGCGTAGGGTGCACTATTCATGGAGACAGAGTGCTCATTGTTACGGCGGGTCGGCCTACAAGGAGCCATTTTATTGCTGTGCGGGAGGAGGGGGGAGGTAGAAGGAAACTGCCGGACCCGAGATTTTATGTCTAAGGACTGTGAGTGTACAGCCACATAAGCCAATTTACACAGACTGCTGGGAAGCAGCAGAGTGAACTCCTCCTGACATTGCCAGAACAGATCAGCCTGCCACCCTGTGTGCCCAATAGATGGACTGTTTGCCAAGGACACTGGGATGAGGTCTGTTCTGAAAAAAAAAAAACTTAAAGCCTATTATTCAAGATCCTGTTTGCCCAGGGAAGTGCCCTTCCCATCAGGAATTTCCAAGAAAAATGCAGTTACAATTGCTTGCATACAGTCAGGTCCATACATATTGGAACATCGACACAATTCTAATCTTTTTGGCTCTATACACTACCCCAATGGATTTGAAATGAAACGAACAAGATGTGCTTTAACTGCAGACTTTCAGCTTTAATCTGAGGGTATTTACATCCAACGGTGTAGGAATTACAACAGTTTGTATATGTGCCTCCCACTTTTTAAGGGACCAAAAGTAATGGGACAGATTAAAAATCATAAATCAAACTTTCACTTTTTAATACTTGGTTGCAAATCCTTTGCAGCCAATTACAGCCTGAAGTCTGGAACGCATAGACATCACCAGACGCTGGGTTTCATCCCTGGTGACGCTCTGCCAGGCCTCTACTGCAACTGTCTTCAGTTCCTGCTTGTTCTTGGGGCATTTTCCCTTCAGTTTTGTCTTCAGCAAGTGAAATGCATGCTCAAGCGGATTCAGGTCAGGTGATTGACTTGGCCATTGCATAACATTCCACTTCTTTCCCTTAAAAAACTCTTTGGTTGCTTTCGCAGTATGCTTCGGGTCATTATCCATCTGCACTGTGAAGCGCCGTCCAATGAGTTCTGAAGCATTTGGCTGAATATGAGCAGATAATATTGCCCGAAGCACTTCAGAATTGATCCTGCTGCTTTTGTCAGCAGTCATCATCAATAAATACAAGAGAACCAGTTCCATTGGCAGCCATACATGCCCACGCCATGACACTACCACCACCATGCTTCACTGAGATGAGGTGGTATGCTTTGGATCATGAGCAGTTCCTTTCCTTCTCCATACTCTTCTCTTCCCATCACTCTAGTATAAGTTGATCTTGGTCTCATCTGTCCATAGGATGTTGTTCCAGAACTGTGATGGCTTTTTTAGATGTTGTTTGGCAAACTCTAACCTGGCTTTCCTGTTTTTGAGGCTCACCAATGGTTTACATCTTGTGGTGAACCCTCTGTATTCACTCTGGTGAAGTCTTCTCTTGATTGTTTACTTTGACACACATACACCTACCTCCTGGAGAGTGTTCTTGATCTGGCCAACTGTTGTGAAGGGTGTTTTCTTCACCAGGGTAAGAATTCTTCGGTCATCCACCACAGTTGTTTTCCGTGGTCTTCCGGGTCTTTTGATGTTGCTGAGCTCACCGATGCGTTCTTTCTTTTTAAGGATGTTCCAAACAGTTGATTTGGCCACACCTAATGTTTTTGCTATCTCTCTGATGGTTTTTTTTGTTTTTTCAGCCTAATGATGGCTTGCTTCACTGATAGTGACAGCTCTTTGGATCTCATACTGAGAGTTGACAGCAACAGATTCCAAATGCAAATAGCACACTTGAAATTAACTCTGGACCTTTCATCTGCTCCTTGTAAATTGGATAATGAGGGAATAACACACACCTGGCCATGGAATAGCTGAGCAGCCAACTATCCCATTACTTTTGGTCCCTTAAAAAGTGTGAGGCACATATACAAACTGTTGTAATTCCTACACCGTTCACCAAATTTGGATGTAAATACCCTCAAATTAAAGCTGAAAATCTGCAGTTAAAGCACATCTTGTTTGTTTCATTTCAAAGCCATTGTGGTGGTGTATAGAGCCAAAAAGATTACAATAGTTTTGATGTCCCAATATTTATGGACCTGACTGTACCCCCCCCCCCCCCTGTTTTTGTCAGCAGCCTATGACCTCCTACTGACAGAACAAACAGGAAAAAGTGTTGCAGTGTGCTCTTGTATGTTTTATGTCCATCCTCTCCGACTAGAGTTAAAACCTTCTCTACATCTCTATGAGCAGAGTATTTTTCTTAAGGGAGAGATGGTCTGGCTTGACCTTTTATATTGATTGTGATTAATGCTGTAATCTGCAGAAATTGTATTTAGGAGTGCCTTATCCATACTGTACATGGGTAAATAGTTTACAGAGATTGATGCCTATTTTTGTACTATACTTATTTGTACAGTCCCCATCCAAGTTTGTTCCCTTTTCCTCTCCCTTTTTTTATTTATAGAATGCCCTTGGAGCATGCCTGGGCCCAGGAGCCATTTTTTTCTAAATTTTCCCAGCCGGGGGCCAGCTGGGGTTTGGTTGGGGGTGAGCGTAGCACACTCTACCTTTAGGTAGGTGCTAGGCATAGATTTTTATGGTAGGTGAGGTAAATTTCAGGCCTGATTGTTTTGATCCTGGGAAGGTGAGTGGCCTAGGGAGTGGTTGGTGATGCACAGGCAGTGACACCTCTTGGTAACCTCCCCTCTGCTTCTAGAGGCTTCTAGAAGGGAGGGTGGGGAAGAGGGGTGGATGAGTGGAGCTGTCTGTAGTTTTTGGGGAGCCCTGACCAATCCCCAACCTGGATTGGCAGGGGGCAGGCCTCCTCAAATACCAGCCAAGCCAGGGAGGAGAGTTTGGGTGGAAGAACTGAGAGATGGAGCACTAGTTGCAGAGGTCAGGAGGGAGCCCCCAGTCTGGGGGGGGGGGGATGACTTCAGGCCTGGAGGCTCGGGAGTGGAGAGGAACCCTCGTACAAACGCAAGGGAGAGTCCTGACCAGGGAGCAGGAGAGGCAATGGAGTGGTGCTGCTGGGCAAGTCTCCAGGAGGGATCCACCAGGTGTGGGTGAGGGACACACACCCAGGGAAGCTGGAAGAGACACACTGGAGTAGATTGGGGTTGAGAGACAGTCTGAGAAGGGTGCAAGAGCCAATTGGGACTGTGGTTTCACTGGGCAGTAGAGCTGGATTATTGCAGCCTGGAAGGCTGGCAGGGCCCGAAGAGGGATGGACTGGGAGCAGTAGTCCACCAAGGCTAGCTAGCACACCTTTCACTTTTGCTACAATAATGGGACCTGAGGTCCCTGCCTGTAATGGGTGGTTCACTGAGGCTGAGCTAAATTGAGAGCAGGCCTCACCATATGCTAGCTAGGCCGGAGAAGTAATGTGCTGGAGGAAGAAGAGTTAATGGTTGGTGTTTTTGCTACACTTGATCTGCTTGCAGTACTGCCAAAGACAGCGCCAGAGAGGAGGTGTATATTGCAAACAAAGCTGCATTTTTTACTTTCAATATGGCTGGGGCACCGTTTAAAAGAAATTACCCGGGTTTGGGCTTTAACCACTTCAGCCCCGGAAGGATTTCCCACTTTAGGACCAGAGCACTTTTTGTAATTCGGCGCTGCGTCGATTTAACTGACAATTGCGCGGTCGTGTGACGTTGTACCCAAACGAAAAAAAGAGCAACAATTTTGCAAAAAACAAACTTTTTCCTAAATACAAATCCAAAAAAATATATAAAAAAAATTTTTTTTTCATCGGTTTTGGCCAATTTATATTCTTCCTCATATGTTTGGTAAAAAAAATTGCAATCAGCGTTTATTGATTGGTTTGCGCAAAAGTTGCCACGTTAATGAATGATGAGAATTCATTTCTGGGGTTTTTATTTTTTTTTTACTAGTAATGGCAGCGATCTGCGATTTTTAGCGGTACTGCGATATTGCGGCAGACATGTCGGACCATTTTGACACTTTTTTGGGACCATTGGTATTTATACAGCGATCAGTGCTATGAAAATGCACTGATTACTGTGTAAATGCAATTGGCAGTGGAGGGGTTAACCTGGAGGGGCGCTCTAAGGGTTAACAGTGTTCCCTAGGCATGTTCTAACTGTCTGGGGGCTGGAACGGCAGGGGGAGGAGAGTGATCACAGCTTCCATATACAGGAAGCCTGTGATCACAGCCCTTCCCCCTCTGTCAGAACGGAGATCCGTGTTTACATACACGGACCCCCGTTCTATCGCTCTGGGGGGGTGATCGCGGGTAGCCGGCGGCGATCAAGTCCGCCCTACCTGCTTCCTGCCCCCCCCCGGAACACAGTGAGCATGCGAGCGCACCTCCGTCGGCACAAGCGCACTCACAATACTAGCTATCGCAGGCGGCGGTTTGCGGTAACGAGTCACTTTGCCGCCGTCATGCTGCGGCGTGCGGTTGGCAAGTGGTTAAACTTGTAAAATTTTAAAAAATTATGATAAAATTGATCAGAGACCACAGTAATTTCTTTTTAATCCTGATTATCATAGTAATATAAGTGCAGGTGGAATTAATTATACAGCTCCGTGTCTGAATGGACACACAGAGCAGCAGCTTGGCTCGGGTGCCCCCATAGCAAACTGCTTGCTGTGGAGGCACTCGGCAGGAGGGAGGGGCCAGGAGCAGCGGTGAGGGACCTGAGAAGAGGAGGATTGGGGCTGCTCTGTGCAAAACCATTACACAGAGCAGGTAAGTATAACATGTTTGTTATTTAAAAAAAAAAAAAAGAAACAAGACTTTAGTATCACTTTAGATAGATGATCACTAAAGGCAAAACTTTCTTTTTTTTTTTTAGTTTTATAGAGTGGAGAGGGGTCGGAACCCCTGTCAAATTTTTATTGATGTCTGTGCCCCCATTAGGGAGATTCACCCTCTCTATTTGTCCTGTTTACTGTTATCACAGAGAAGGAAGGAAAATCCAAAATTTTGAGTTTTTAACCAGTACAGGAATAGAGGGTAAATCTTCCAATGGTGACGCTAGTTCTGGTGGCAGCTTGGTCACTTCAAGCTAGGGTTGCCACCCATCCATGATTCACCCGAAGAGTCCGGGTTTTGAATTATGTGTCCGGGTTTCAGACTTACTGAAACCCGGACACATTATTCAGAAGGAGCTGTGGCTCCCCAATGTGTGGGTAGGAAATTTGAAGCCCAGCAGCCGGCAAGTATATCATGGATGAAAGTTGCTCATGACTGAGGGGTGCTCTGCAGACTCTGATGTAAGGCTTTGGGAACCCTGATTTAAGAGGGAATGCTGGGAACTCAGATGTAAGTGGGGGCTTTGGTGAGCAGAAACCATCTTACATCTGAGTTCCCCTTTACAGCAGTTTCTACAGCATTTCCCCTTAAAAATAAAAAGTACATTTGGCGCTAAAGTGTTCAGGTTTGGCTTGAAGAGAAGGTGGCAACCCTACTTCCAGCCATGATGACAGCAAACGAATACTTCTGCTAATATCCTCCTCCGTGGGTTACCAAGTACCAAGTAGAAAAATTAATAACAGCAATAATAGTGCACTACATTTTATTTATCTATGGTAATAGTTCAAATCAGAATAAAACACACATTTTCCGGTGCTACCATCAGCACCAACATAAACAGCCTCAAGCAGGGATCACAGATGCCACTCGTGCGAGAGTTAGCGTGCATTCCAGCACCTAGAAATGCCCACAGGAGACCCGACAGGAAGTGGCGATGACAGCAGCGGCCGCACAGCCTCAAGCATTTCGCTAAGTAAGCGCCTTCAGGAAGCTCCAACTTCATGCAAGTTTTTTTTTTTTTTTTCTCCGTGCAGAAAATTGCATACATGTTGCAGATTTCTGCACAGAAAAAAGTCCACACATTGTGGTGTGAATAGGGCACATAGAGAACCATTGTTTTCTTTGAGCCCTTGCAAAACGCGTGCAGAAAAACTGACTTCTCTGCACCATGGTGTGAACGAGGCCTTACTGTTTGCATGGTGCATGGAAAAAACCTGAGGGACAAAAAGGCAAAGTGAGAGTCTTAACAATACTTCCCCTAGGGGGCACCATATAAGACAAGATTCTAACCTCATCTCTTGGTAGGAAAGGTAAGGCCTAGAAAAGGAAAATTAACCACTTACTGACCGTAATACGTATATATATACGTTGTGGTTTACCAGGATTCTGAAGATATCAGCCATAACCCCGGTATTGTTTTTTTCAGCCGGCGGCTGGCTTTCTCTTGAAAGCATTCCGAGCGGCTCATGAGCTTTCAGAAGCGGCGGTCCCTCCTACCACTTGCCTGTCTTTCTCAGGTTTACTGTTTCCACCGGCTCGCCCCAGAAATTATCCAACAATGCCGCCAGCTGGTCACACAGGCGATCAAAGAGTAGATCCACTTTGATTGCATCCATGGCCTTGGAGGACCGGAGCAATGTCATAACGTCACTTCTGGACCAAGATGGAAGTAAACAATTTTTTTTTTTTAAAAGCAAAAGATCCAAAACCTTTTTTTTAAATCTTTTGCTTTTAAAGGTAAAGAAGAGATTTGATCTCTTTTTTTACCCCAGATCTCTTCATAAAAGGACCTGTCACCCTTCTTTCTATTACAAGTGATGTTTACATTCCTTGTAACAGAAATAAAAGTTATAAAATATATATATATATATATATATATATATATATATATATAAAGCCGGCCGGCGTTCAACATACATGCTGGCAGTACACGTACAGTCATCCGATGTATGCTGGCAGTTGCATGCTAAGTTGTGCCAGCATGCGCGCTAGCAGCAGGGCACACATGCTCCGAAATCTCCAGATCGTCATCTTAATAACGAGAACGAGATTGCAAGCGCCGGTATGGAGGGTACACACCACGTAAATGTATACACACGCACTGAATTCATACGCAAACGAAGACGTGCACTCTTGTCTCCCTACCTTTGCGAAATGAAAAAAAAAGAATAAATTAAATGAGAAATAAAAATGTGATAGGGAAATTATATATATATATATATATATATATATATATATATATATATATATATATATATATATA
>BLSH010549800.1:2434233-2451732 GCA_018402905.1 Glandirana rugosa | reverse complement strand
ATGTCTCTGCATCATGGTATATATTAAAGGGATAGTGTAAAAATAAAGAGTAAATTAAATAAGAAAAAAAAAGTAAAGCGTTTCCATCCCTCTGTTCTCACGTGCAGAAGCAAACGCATACTTAAGTCACGCACACATATGTAAATGCACCACACATGGGAGGTATGGCCGCGAACGTTAGAGCAAGAGCAATAATTCTACTGCTAGACCTCTAAAGCCTCGTACACACGGGACGACGATCGCGCGTACGACCGTGTTGAATCGTACGTTGACGGTCGTATGTAGCCTACTGACATGCACATGACGGTCGTACATACAACTTGCGGCCGGCCGAACGTGATGACGCGAACGAGCGTATAATGAGGAAGTAGCGTCACCTTTTGGGCTCCTTTCTAATTTCATGTTAGTTGAAGTGGACTTGGCGCATGCGTGTTTAGCACAATACAACTTTGTTGAACACAGCTGCTCTACACACGACTCAACGGTCGTATGCGAGCTTGTTGACACGACCAAGTTTTCTAGTCTGCACATACAACTCCCACGAACGACCGTCGTATGTTCAACTGTTGAAAGCACGGCCACAGACGATCGATTCTGCATGCAACGGTCGTGAGTACGACGTGTTGAACACGATCGTCGTCCCGTGTGTACGAGGCTTAAGTCTAAACAGTTAACATGTAAATGTGTTTAAAATGTTGTTGATGGAGATTTTTAACCACTTCAATACCAGGCACTTAGAACACTTCCCACCCAGACCGATTTTCAGCTTTCGGTGCTGTTGCACTTTGAATGAGAATTGTGCGGTCGTGCGACGTTGTACCCAAACATAATTTTTATAATTTTGTTCCCACAAATAGAGCTTTCTTTTGGTCATATTTGATCACCCCTGCGGTTTTCATTTTTTGCGCTACAAATAAAAAAAAAGACCAAAAAGTTTGAAAACAAAAAGTTTTTCTTTGTTTCTGTCACAAAACTTTGTATAAGTAAATTTTCTCCATCACTGACGGGCACTGTTGTGGCTACACTGATGGGCACTGACGCGGCTAGACTGATGGGCACTGATGAGGCAGTACAGATTGGCACTGATGAGGTGGCACTGATAAAGTTGCACTGATGATGGGGCACATATATGCAGCACTGATGGGCACTGATAAGCAGCACTGATAAGCAACACTGACGGGCGTTGATACGTGGCACTGATATGCGGCAGTGATGGACACTCATAGGCGGCACTGATAGGTGGCACTGGACACTGATGGGCACTGCTGGGCACTGATAGGTGGCTCTGTTAGGTGGCAATGGTGGGCACTGATAGATGGCACAGGTGGGCACTGATAGGTGGCACAGGGGGGCACTGATAGGTGCCATCCCTACAGTGCACTATATTGCTGTTACCTTATGGTCTAGTGGGGCTCCCTGGTGGTCCTAGGCGGCCTCCTGATTTCCTCCCTGGTGGTCCTGGGCAGCCTCCTTATGCTGTCCCGGGGGGGGGGGGGGCTCCCTGCTGGTCCTGGTCGGCTCCCTGGTGGTCCAGTGGGGTGATCCTGAGGGGGGCTGCACTGATAAATGTTCAGCGCAGCCCACCCCCCCATCAGGCGAGCAGCCAATCGGTCTCCACTGCTCAGGTCTGCAGACATGAGCAGAGGAAAAGCCGATAAACGGCTCTTCCTATTTACACAGTGATCAGCCGTGATTGGTCACGGCTGATCACATGGTAAGAGGCTTCCAAAGCCGTTTAAGTACCCCATACATACATTTACTGCAGCAGGGTGGCCCTTTAGTGCAAAATCACGTATCTGTAGCTGATTTTTTTTTTCCGGGTCTGAAGCGCACGCGTGCCGCTGGGGACACAGCGGGAGCCAATCAGGCCAATCAGACCCAATGTCTGCCAGGACCTGCCGATCATTCCCGAGGCAGACAGAATGGCGGTCTGCCTATGTAAACGAGGCAGATCACCATTCTGTGACAGAAGACAGAGATCTTGTTTGTCTGCTAATCAGGAACACAGATCTCTGTCTGCTTAAGGTACAGCCCCCCCCCCCCCGCACAGTTAAAAAGCACTCCTAGGAAACACATTTAACCATTCGATTGCCCCTGATGTTAACCCCTTCCCTGCCAGTGTCATTAGTACAATGACAATGCATATTTTTTTAGCACTGAGCACGGCATTGGTGTCATTTAGTGTCTGATTTATCCGCTGCAATGTCATAGTCCCGCTATAAGTCAGTGTTCACTGCCATTACTAGTAAATAAAACAATCTATAAAATGCCATAAACATATCCCATAGTTTGTAGACGCTATAACTTTTGCGCAAACTTATCAATATACGCTTATTGGGATTTTCTTACCAAAAATATGTAGCAGAATACATATTGGCCTAAATTGAAGAAGAAATGTGTTTTTTTTATTGGATTTGTCTTATAGCAGAAAGTAAAAAATGTTGTTGTTTTTTTTTCATAACTGTCTTTAGTTTGTTTATAGCGCAGAAAATAAAAACCGCAGAGGTGATCAAATACCACCAAAAGAAAGCTCTGTTTGTGGGGAAAAAAGGACATCAATTTTATTTGCGTACAGCGCCGCACGACCGCGCAATTGTCAGCTAAAATAACGCAGTGCCATATCGCAAAAAAAAAAAATGGCCTGCTCAAGATGGGGGTAAAAACCTTCCGGGGCTTCAGAGGTTAAACTTGTAAACATAAAGTGCCAGAAAACGCCTGGTCTTCTAGTGGTAGAGCACAGTTTCTCTTATTGTTTAGCTCTTATAATATATATAAAAGTCTATTCCCTGGAAAGAGCGCCAATTATTTCCTCTTGTCTTCCTTTCCAGGAAGGGTCTTTTCTCTGGTCTGAACCTGAAGAAAAAGAAGAAAGGTGACAAGGCATTGACGTTTGCAAACAAGGGTGCACTAGGTAAGGCCTATTAAATAAATAAAGAACAACTCAGAATAGAGCCGGATCAAGATTATGGGAACACTTCCTCCTCAGCTAATCAAAGAAATCTCTCCATCAAAGGACAGAATTAAAGTTTTGCACAAAGCTAAGCATAAGCTCTACTTGTGTGTTATCCACCTGGTACTATATTATTAGCAAACAATGCAAAGTGCCAACACTTCCATACTGTAATATATTCTAAGTCAACAGAGAAAGAGATACCACATGAAAGAAATTGGAATTTAACTCATAATACTTACTAATCTATTACAATTCAATACTACATGCAGGTATATTTAAAGCAGAGCTTCACCCTCTCAGTCAACATGAACTATTTTTAATCCTTATGCTGCTAGCTGACATCACAGACGTCCGTCCAAGCACCCCGTCATCCTGACCAGGTGCCTGGACTGACAGCTGTCTCAGCCTGAGATGGGACAGATGCAGCATCCACCTAGGTAAGTATAATGCGGGGGTGGGGGGGAATGAAACCCTTACTTCTCTTTTAAGGAGTTGTAAAGGCAGAACTTTTTTTATCTTAATGCATTCTATACATTAATCGGTTCTGGACAGGCTTGCATACATTTACTGTGGCACGATCCCGTGAATTGCTGTCTATAAACGGCGGCTCGCTCATGCACGGCTAGCGGGTGGGAGCGCGCCGGTGCGCCCTTGTGCCCGTTGCACTCTCCAGTAGTATGGCCATGGGTCCAGTGGACTCGATGTTCACGAGCTACCCATGATTGCCTGGCAGAGAAGAAAAACGGGGAACTGCCAATGTAAACACGGCGGTTCCCTGCTCTGTCAGGCGGCCTGTAAGGGATCTAGTGATCCCTGTCACTGGGATGCGTTAGATCTCTTATGCCCCTGGCAGCCCAGCCCCCTCACAGTTAGAACACCTAGGGAACACAGTTAACCCCTAGATCGCCCCCTGCAGGTTAACCCCTTCACTGCCAATGACATTTATACAGTAATCAGTGGATATTTAAATTTCTGATCGCTGTATAAATGTCATTGATCCCAAAAAAGTGTCAAAAATGTCCGACATGTCCGCTGCAATATCGCAGTACCGCTAAAAATTGCAGATCGCTGCCATTACTAGTATAAAAAAATAGTAATAATGCCATAAATGAATTCTCATGGTTTGCCAAAGCGGCAACTTTTGTGCAAACCAATCAATAAATGCTGATCGCAATTTTTTTTTACCACAAATATGAGGAAGAATATATATGAATACATTTGTTTTTTATATATTTTTTTTGGATACAGTATGTATTATAGCAGAAAGTAAAAAATATTGTTTTTTTTTTCAAAATTCTTGCTTTTTTTTGTTAATAGCTGAGATCAGAAGTGACGCAGAGGGGATCAAATACCACCAAAAGAAAGCTCTGTTTGTGGGGAAAAAAGGGCATGAATTTTATTTGGGTACAACATCGCATGACCACGCAATTTTAGTTAAAGCGATGCAGTGCAGAATCACAAAAGGTACTCTGGTCCTACAGTGGGAAATCCTACTGGTCCTTAAGTGGTAAAATGAAAAAACCTTTTGTGTGCAGGAGCCTCCCCAGCCCCCCCTAATTACTTACCTGAGCCCCATCTCTTTCCAACGATGTCTATGATCCCCTCAGCCACCCCAATTTTGGCATGGGGTTCCCCTTAAAATCTATACCAAACATGAAGGGCCTTGTACTGACTTTAGGGGGGACCCCCACGCAACTTTTATTTTGATTTTGGGCGGGGTTCCCCTTAAAATACATACCAAACATGAAAGGACTGTTACGGACTTTGGGGGGGAACCCTAATCAATTAAAAAAAAAAATCTGGAGCGGGGCTCAACTTAAGATCCATACCAGACCTGAAGGGCCTGGTATAGACAGGGGGCGGGGAGGGGTGGTGGTGGGCAACGCAATGCTTTTTCAGTGATTGTATCTATATTGCCGGGAATACATTACAGCCTCGATAAGAGATGACAATTTTTCCTTTGGAAATGTCATTTTGCTCTGGCTATGTTCTAAACATCACAGAGGTGCGCCCTTTTACAGGCAGACTAAGGGGACCCCCCAGGCACGATATTTAAAGGAATTTTTCATTTTTATTGTTTCACTGTAAGCATTATTGAGATCACTGCTCCTGAAAAAACGACTGAATTAAAAACGTTTTTTTTTCATTGATACATGTCCCCTAGGGCACGACCTGGGTCCCTATACACTTTTTAGGGCAATAACTTGCATATAAGCCTTTAAAATGAGCACTTTTGATTTTTCATGTTCGAGTCCCATTGATTTTAACGGTGTTCTCGTGCTCGCACAAATTTTTTGCCTGTTGGCAAGTTCTGGTGTGTACCGAACCGTGGGGGGGGGGGGGGTGTTTGGCCCATCCCTAGCAGATTGTATCTGCTTGCCCGTATGGGATGTATGTGCACACAGATACATTGACATATCTGCAGGACACCTGATCAGTGTTGCCAACCTCCCATAGCGTTTTTTACTGGCAAAACATGGAAAATGTACTTGCAGAGCACATTTTTTACTGGCAACCTGAAACATAACAGAACTCCTATTAAAAACTAAGACAATTGATATTTAAACACAACATGGAAACACTGACAATACCCATATCAAGTAATTTGCCTGATTTACACTTAAAAAGTCAGCACAGCATGACAAATTATCAGACCCCGATATTTACAGACAGTTGTAAAAATCACTGATTTTTACAAACTGTCAGTAAATTTACTGGCGGTTGGTAACCCTGCTGCTGATCACTGGTGCAATGCTTTACAGGCTCAAAAAAAAAAGTACATTTTTCTTACCTGCAATAAAAAATACATTTATTATGTTTTTCTGAAAAGTGAACTTATCCTTTAAAATGTTTTTTACTTCACATATCCAGGACAAACAAATCTTCGTTATTGAAAGACCCAAAGCATACATGACATTAATGACAGGTTTCAGAGTGAAAATATACAGTTTGTTTCCTGTTCTTAATCTTAACCTTCATCATCCAGCTGTCCTCACCCACAATAACACTGTGTTTGATTTACTAAGGGCAAATAGATGTGTTCATTTTTGCTAGTGAAATTGCATTGCAAGAGAAATAACCCTTAGATTAGTGAATGAGACAAAGCTGGCTTCATCATCCAATAATGTGCAAGCAGAATATATATAGATTGTTATTTATTTTGTTTGCATAGCATTAGATATTCTTTGGTATAGCTAATAAGAGGAAGTTCTGCCAACCCCAGTGGTTTGGGATTGGATTTGTACTGTCTACTCTCAAGTTGTAAAGCGCTGTGTAAACTTTTGACGCTATATAAATCCTGTATAATAATAATAATATTTGAAAATAATATTATGCCCCTGTTATCTATAGCATGGATATGAACACATTAAGTTGAGTTGCAACACTTATGACACACAGGGCAGCATTTTTACACATATTACCTCTACCCTCCAGAAGAAGTGGATTGTGGAATATTCTATTCAAACACCTCTACCACATTGTTGATATCTCTCTAATGATTAAACGCAATGAATAATTATATGTAAACTAATTATGGATGTTGGTAAATGTGATTCACACATAATATTGAATGTGAGGTGGATGAGGTGGATGTCTTAGGCCCCTTTCAGATGGAGTGGATCCACCCAAGCCAATCCGTCTGCTCGGCAGGGGGATCTCTCTTCTGATCCCCACTGTGCAGGCGAATGACAGGTCCGTGTCCGCTTTGCTATGCAGAGGAAACACAGACACAGGCCGCTCTCCTCTATAGGGCAGTCAAATAGAAACAGACTGTATGTCCGTTTTCATCCAATTGTCATCCGATCCGATGGATGGATGGGGAATCGTCTGTTTTTAATCGGATGCTGGCGGGTACCAGCACATGTCTTTCATGTAGAAACATGCTGGACAGCCGCACTCCGTAAAAGCATTCCTTTATTGAAAATCACAATTAAAATCCAAAAGACAGTCAGCATACATAAAGGAAACCCAAGGGGTCAATACAGCGGGCTTGCTGACATCCGCCGCCCCATAGAGAACAATGGGTTGGACCCGATCAGTCCGCTGGAGTGAAAGGGGCCTTAGAGATATCATGTTTAACTCCCAAGGGGATGCATAGGTGTACTTATTAAATGTTTTTGTATACAAATCTATTATTTTATTTATGTACTGTATATACTGTACAATAAAAAAATATTTTGTTTTTAAAAAATCACATTTGGGTTTTCTGTTGGCACACTGAAATTTCCATTCAACTTTATTCATTTATTTATATTATGGAGAATACAAGAGGAGAGGGAGCACTGCAGTATTGTAGCAAGAAAAGTAAGGCTGCAAAGTGGACAAGGACTTTGGTGGGGCACTCTTTTTAGGTTGCCAGATGATTAGGGTTCTACAGATACTAAGGGGCTCGTGTATAAAAGTGTTCTTTTTAAGACTGGAGTAATTTCTTGACAGCAACCAATCCACACCAAACTTTAATTGCAGGCCTGATGCTGATTAGTCAATGAGGAGGGATAAATCCGCTTCCTAAAAAAAATCACATTGGTACATAAGGCCCTAGATGGCAACCCGTGGGGCACCCAAACTCCAGCTTATCTCACAGGAAAACAATAGCAATCAGTCAGTGAAATAATCCTAGCCAGTCCCTTTATACCACATGAGTGCTCAGCTGGCTAGGTCATGAGATGACTGGGTTTTACAAACATACAGTGTTCCATCGTCCAACCATAGCTGTCTGGATTTGGTGAATATTTTATAATATTGATAGACACCACATATAACTAAAATGTAATTTTTGGATGAACTGGTCATTTAAGCATCAATTTCATTGTATATGATGTTTTGTTCTTCAGATGACACTGACAGTACTCATGGCATTGTCCCTGCAAGTGATTTGGGTGGCAGTACCGACAGCCTTCTCACCGACATCTCTACCTCAAACACGTCGTTGTCTGCTGCTATGCAAAAGAAAAGGTATTTACAACATTCTCTGTTAGAATGTTTGATAATAACTCATAAATATAATAATGAGTATCTGTAAAGTCATTACATGACTGACAGTCTAGTTTTGAAGAAATCTGATGATCTCAGACTTCCCAGTGGCATCGCTGAGCTGCTGACTGTCCTGTTTGGGGTAGCGCCACATTTATTCTTCATTGTTTTGTGTTTTAGTTTCATTTTGTTACTGGGGCCTGCTTTTTTGACCTCATGGCTAAGCCCTGAAAACTGCCTTTCCAGTATCCACCAAGACTGCCTCAATGACCAATGGATAGCAGTTGATGTAGTTTAGTTATTAAGGCAGGACTAAAGGAACAGGTCAGAGATGGGTTAAAAACTATGTTAGTTCAGTGAGGAAGGGGCATAGTTCTTACCTGACTGGAGGTCGGAATGGCAGGGATGGAGACGCAAGGGTGGTTCATGCAAGGTATGCTGGGTATTCATTCCGGAAAGTTCAGGCGAAGAGGAAGCTTCTCCTCCCTCCCATCCTGTGTTCAGGGTTGTGGGGAAGTATTTTATGGTTACGGATTTATATAAAAAAGTGAACATTTTTCAGCTTGTTGGGTCAGTGGGTCTTTGGAGAAGCAGTGATTAATGATATTTTTGCAAAATTGGGGGGCCCATCTAGGGTATGGTGCTTCCACTTGGATGGTTATTGGTGGTTCTACCTGGAGCTAGGTCCCCTGGGGGAAAAGGTAAGAATGTGTGAGTTGGTAACTTCTACCAGCTGGTTGGGACTCAACTGAGGACATGAGCGATTATAGTTATAAAGTGTGCCTTAAGGACACCTGAAGACCCCCTCCTGATTGCATTGTTGAAATTGTTTTAATTTATTGTTATGTTAATGTAATGTTATTTATGAATTTGTTAATAAAATGGCTGTTGTGGCCATTTAATGTCTCACAGTCCGTGTCATTGCTGTAAAGGTTGAAGGACTGAGGTAGATGAATCCTTTCAAGTCAAGTCAAGTCAGACCCCAGTAACAAAGTGAAGCTAAATCAGAGATGGGCACAGAAGAGGCTTTTCTTTTCTTTTTTTTTAAATCAAATAAAATTTTATTGGAAAATAAAAGCATATAAACAAAAGTTTACAGCAATTCCAAGACAGTCTCTTAAGTATCATGAACATGCTCAGGAAACAGCTCATACAATGTATAACAAACACAATGGTATAAACCTGGCTTGCCTCTATGACAAAAGGCAGTACTGTTTTGTCATAGGCATACAACAGAATCAATCCCCGTAGTTTGCAACACCAACTAACAAGTGTATAGTGAAGTTCTCCTGTCCGAGGAATAGAACTCAACCAATAAGTAGCCTGTCCATAACCAATTCTAAAGGACTCAGACTTGGGGTGTCCAGCTAGGGACCCCAAAGATTTTCACATTTGCGGGGGCATCCCCTGTAGTGGTGGATGTACTTAAGCACAACTCTCCGGGCTTGAAAGAGAGCTCTAGCCACAGATTCTCTAATGGGAACAGATAGTTGGAAATCATCTAGGATGCCCAGTAGACAAGGTTTTTGGGGTCAAGCGGGATGGAGATCTGAAATACAGCATTTATCGTCCTCAGTACTCCCACCCAATAAATGTGTAGTTTGGGGCACCGCCAGATTAAATGGATCAAGTCCCCATGGTCCCTGGAACATTTACTGCAAGTGGGGAGCAGAAAACTATTTTCTGACATGTGCTGTGTTTTCTGTCCTTAAAGGTCAACATGAGCTAAGCTTTTATTTTATTCTTAGATATAATAGTGATGGGTTTTAACCTCCTTCAGGTTTTTATTTCTGTCTGTGTCCCCCACCTCACTTCTTGTTTTATTGGACAATCATTGCTTGGACAGAAAACACAGGGAAACCTTTCTATTTGGGATACAAAAAGAAAGCTAAAAAAAGCTAACTTAGAGGGTATTGGGACTTTAAATGACACACGAGTGTGAGAAGGAGATGCTGGATGGATATGGTAAAACAATTTATTATAGAAATAGAACAATGTTTTCATAATATATAACATAATCAATATTCATTAGGTCAGTGCAGACCCAATATATAATATGTGTAAATAGATACAGCGGTACAAAGCATACATTTGATGGTATACAAAAAATTGCCCCCATCCATCACATGAGGATATGTAAATTGTTCCATTATTGATAAACCTGCGTTGTCCATGGCCTCCGAGTACCCCCACAGGGGGTTGGTCTAGAAGACCTTGTAAAAAGGTGTCCTAAGTAAACCGATCGATGGCAGCTGGTGGCTCTACGCACGTTTCGTGACTGAATGTCACTCATCAGGAGCAGGCTCGTCACTTGCCTAAGGTAAAGAAAAAAATCATGTAGATATATATATAATGGGAAAAATCACCATGCGGGAGGAAACGATATTCCCCCATAATAAAAATTCCCAAGAAAACCAACCTGTTGTATCCATGGGCCGTCCACACGCATGTGGGGAGGGGGGACCAACAAGGGGCATCCACAGCCGGGAGCTGAGGCGGGAGGCATGGCAGCAGGATCCCCCCAGGCAAGCCGACATGCAGGCACTGGCGTCTCCAGGGTGAATGTGTGTCTGGTGAAGGAATGGATGGTAATATGGTAAGACTGAGTGGGAGATAATTGTGAGCAGGTGCATCAAGAGGGACTGAGAAACCATGGTTGGAAAAAAAAAAGGGGGGGGAGGGAAAGGGGACGGTAGGGGTTATGAATAATGGTAAAAACGAGTGATGTGTGTAAATGCTGATGTAAGTGGCCATACCTGAAAGAGTGATTAAAATGATTGAGAATGATCCAGGAGACGCAAGAGGCACGCCTGATAAGGGCCCAGCCGCCAATGGGCCCGCCAACGTCACACATGCGGGAGCAGAGGGGGGAGGGGAGAAAGCCCGACGGGGGGCTGTACTCCAACTCCATAGGGCCCACGAGCGTGTGTACCCATTGGCGTCAAGCATCAAGAGATGCTGCACGCCTGGCCGGGTGGCGTGACATCGATGCCCAACGGGGAAACCCACCCCCCCATGGGACGTAAGAGCGTAAGAGGAGGGAATCCATGGTGTGCGTCGCAGCTCCCGTCGTGGTGAACCAGGCCAACCCCCTCCCCCCCAACGCAGGGGGGCCGGACCAGGGAGGCAAAGGCTGGGAGTACAAACATTGAAAAAAAAAATAAACCATTAGGCCAATGTAACTAAACATAGAAGGAATTGACGGTTGAAACATAATAAGATAAAACCCAGGAGGTCAAATGAGAACCTGCACTGTGGCAAGTAGTAAAAATACACTATAACAACACATATTCTCACAAACGTGTGTCCATCCCTAATTAATACTGACATAAAAAGGTAAGGGGCAAAAATTGGGACTTTAAATGAAGGCTTGGCTGGGTAGAGGCACAATTTTGCATCCCTGTAATTGGAATAAAAAGAAAGCTAAAAAAATTTAACTTAGAGGGGATTGGGACTTTAAATGACACACGAGTGTGAGAAGGAGATGTTGGATGGATATGGTAAAACAATTTATTATAGAAATAGAACAATGTTTTCATAATATATAACATAATTCATATTCAAATAGGTCAGTACAGACCCAATATATAATATGTGTAAATAGATACAGAGGTACAAAGCATACATTTGATGGTATACAAAAAATTCCCCCCATCCATCACATTGATGTGGATATGTAAATTGTTCCATTATTGATAAACCTGCGTTGTCCATGGCCTCCGAGTACCCCCACAGGGGGTTGGTCTAATAGACCTTGTAAAAAATTGTCCTAAGTAAACCGATTGACGGCAGCTGGTGGGATACAGATACCAAAAATAAAGCTTACAGAGTTCTGGGTTACTCCAACCTGGCATACCTAGAATGGCTCCATATGGAGCCCCAAAAGGAGAAGCCTACAGAATGCCCACTACTAACCTTGCATCTTCCCAGTGACAAAAATTGAAAACCAATTAGACCTCTGAAATTTGTCTAAACCACTTGTTCGGATGATCTTAATTTTAGTCACTCACCACCTAACCAAAGATTTTTCCATTGCTTATTTAAAAGCTTTCCATAGGCAAGGCAATCTAAATTTTGATAGGAAAATGGATGCCTAACATGTAATCACTTTTTTTACGGTTGATTCAACAGGTCCAAGTTACAGGCTAAGATTCATGAAGGGGAAACTAAAATCCAGACATATCAGGTTAGCACTTTGTGTTATCTAACAACTGTTTGTCAGTAGGAAGAAATAACACGACCATTGTGTCACCGACATGCTGCTCATCAATATATTTGTTTTCTCAACAGATTGCTATAACTATCACAGAAGCCAGGCAGCTGATTGGTGAAAATATTGACCCAATCGTCTTCATAGAAATTGGAGACGAAAAGAAGCAAACATCGGTCAAAGAAGGGACAAACGCTCCATTTTTTAATGAGGTGATTTTCAGATTGTGAATTCAAAGTGTGAGTTGATTCCAAAACAAACAGGAATGGTTGGCTATGGATCTATTCGTTTGTGAGATATCTACTTTGCTTTGGTTATGTGCCACGAGAATCTTTTTCAATCTTTCCCCATGGCACGACTGATGTTATAAATTGTGCATACTGTAAACATCCATCCCTTTTTCCATGGAGAAAAGGTATTAAATGTTTTAAGTGTTACACACTTTGGTGGGTCCACAAGGTTCATCACAAGTCCTGCCACAAGGTGGTTTACCCCATTCTTCATAAAAGTCAAATAAATATTTTAAACCTTTCATGACCTTAGGTAAGTGAATTCTTGAAGCCTGAACCAAAATTCCCAGTGTCAGTATGCGATGGTTAACTTACAATAACTCTCCGACTAGTAAGGATGAAAAAGTATATATAAAAATAAAATGAGATAGATCTACAGAACCAGTGTTATACCTGCTGATGAGGCTATGTATCCAACATAGACGCAGGGGAGCACTGTTTAGAGACTGAAAGATGTACAAGAGGATAGACAAACTTCTGAAAGGAGATTATCAGGATTAATTTAGGTGATTAACGAATCATATAGGTAGCCCATATTGAAATAGAATGTGGGCTTAGCACTTAGACTGATTAATAATTACTAATTAATGACGTATAATTACTCACCGGTGCATCACTGTGATGAAAATATCTGTCACATTCTTGTGATAAAAATGCATTTCTTGGGTCCTTATATAGATCCACTGTTTACTTACCGTTATGTACACTACAGTTCTGTTATTATTTTCAGTGTCTGGTCATAAGCAATTGTGGCAATCTCCTGAAGAAGCGGATTTGCTGCGAAACATGTTGAGAAACACAGTGCTACAGACCGTATGATACTACATATTATCCATGTGTACTGTTAATGTTTTTGAGCGCATATACTATTTTTAATACAATGTTTTTTCTACATAAATAAACAATATGATTTTAACCACTTGCCGACCGCCCGCCGCAGCGTGACGGCGACAAGGTGGCTCATTATCGCAAACCGCCGTCACCTGATGGCGGCCGCGATAACTAATATTGTGAGCGCGCCGCCGGAGGCCAGGGAGCGGGTAGGGCGGACTCGATCTCCGCCGGCTACCCGCAATGGCCCCCCCGCAGCGAGAGAACGGAGGTCCGTGTATGTAAACACGGACCTCCGTTCTCATAGAGGGGGAAGGGCGATGATCACAGCCTTCCTCTACATGGAAGCTGTTATCATCCCCTTTCCCCATTCAGGGCAGTCCCCCCACAGTTAGAACACGCCCAGGGAACACAGTTAACCCTTAGAGCGCCCCCTGCAGGTTAACCCCTTCACTGCCAATGGCATTTACACAGTAATCAGTGCATTTTTATAGCACTGATCGCTGTATAAATGCCAATGGTCCCAAAAAAGTGTCAAAAGTGTCCGA
Source organism: Glandirana rugosa (assembly GCA_018402905.1). Classification (NCBI taxonomy): domain Eukaryota; kingdom Metazoa; phylum Chordata; class Amphibia; order Anura; family Ranidae; genus Glandirana; species Glandirana rugosa. Next base: position 2,437,926 of record BLSH010549800.1, on the reverse strand, counting down.
CATGCCCGCTGCAATATCGCAGTACCGCTAAAAATCACAGATCGCCGCCATTACTAGTAAAAAATAAAAAAAAATTAAAAACCCCAGAAATTAATTCTCATCATCCGTAAACGCGGCAACTTTTGCGCAAACCAATCAATAAACGCCGATTGCGATTTTTTTTTACCAAAAATATGAGGAAGAATATAAATTGGAGAAAACCGATGAAAAAAAATGTTTTTTTATATATTTTTTTGGATTTGTATTTTAGCCAAAAGTAAGAAATTTGGGATTTTTTGCAAAATTGTCGCTCTTCTTTTGTTTATAGCGGCGATCAGAAATGACGCAGAGGGGATCAAATACTACCAAAAGAAAGCTCTATTTGTGGGGAAAAAAGGACGCAAATTTCGTTTGGGTACAACGTCGCACGACCGCGCAATTGTCAGTTAAAGCGACGCAGTGCCGAATCGCAAAAAGTGCTCTGGTCCTAAAGTGTGAAATCCTTCCGGGGCTGAAGTGGTTAAAGAAATTGACTATGTAAGCTTATGTCGGTACCAATAAAATCCTACAGTCCCTTTCTCCTTCTGGTAGGAATTTTCCATATTCAATTAGGGATGTAGGTACCCCTATAGATTCTCAAACTCTGAGCTTGATTTATGATAGTTTGCCAACTTAAATACTTTTCACATTATTTTAAGGAGATATAGGGCTTTTGTTTGATACATGGTTTTAACAAGTCCCTTGTTCAAGGTTTTATTATTATCCAGCATGGACAAAAATGATTTTAAAAAAATGCAATCAAATAAAATTAGTATAATATTTCAGATATTTTTGTTTTGTTTACACAATGTAATGCAATGTAATTGTGCCTCCCTCTCTGTACACAACAAAAGCAGAGAGAAAGAAAGGGGTGGTTTTGTTTGTACAAAAAACCTCATGATCACCATAATTGGCGGTCAAGAGGAGGTCAAGATGATCACATAACCAGGAACCATACTGTTTATTTCTTAAAGGGTAACTCCACTCTCGTGGGGAAAAAAATAGCAAATAAAAAAAAATAATATCGCGTGTACAATTGCGATACAAGTCATATTGTAATTGAATATATATTAAAAATTACCTTTCCTTTTCAATCTGCAGCCACTGTTTTTTTTGTATAAATGCAATTCAATATGGCTACCTGGAGTTGCTCTGTACGCAGAATGTGTACTGACCACTCCCCAGAAACATAATTTTCTGCTTATGTGATTGGCTCACCAATTTTCCCAGAAGTCTGCCTAATGCCTCGTATACACGGTGCGATGGTCGTACGACCAGACGTCCAAAATCGTATGTTGGCTGTTGTGTGTCGCATACTGACGTGCACTAAGCGATCGTACAACCAAGCCTAACGTGGTGACGTGCTACGAGCGTATAAAGAGGAAGTTCAGGTGAATGTGATTTGTGAATTAGGAACATAGGTTTCCCAGAACGGGCACTTCCGGGCGTTCCTGACTTCTGAGCATGCGTGTTTTGCACAGTACAACTTTGTTGGCCCAACCTCTCTGTACACATGGTACAACAGTCGTACAACCGCTTGTTGTACAACAAAAGTTTTCTAGTCTGCTCATCCAACTTCTGTTGTACGACCGTCAAATGTTGGCTGTTTTAATTGCGCGTACTAACGGTCGGATGATCATAAAACAAGCTGTTGTTCGACTGTTGTTGTACAACCGTTGTACCGTGTGCACAGACCTTTAGCTACAAGTCAGATTTCAGGCATCCCCTGCAATAGAAATGTAATTTTTGGTGAGATACTTTTAATAGGAACATGTCTAAAGGGATGCAGGCCCAGCAGATTTCATCATTAGTGCTCAGCAGCTGCTACAGCTTACTGATAATTATGAAACCACTCCCATTAGACCCACTCAGCATAGAGGCACAGAGGAAAAAAACTGTGATTTCTTCAGAATAACAAAAGGTAGGAATCTGCAACAAAGGTTGTTATAATCCTTGCAATAGATCACCCAGTGGGGAATGTTTTTTCTCAACAAAAGTGGAGTTGCGCTTTAATTGTTTATGTGAGACCTGTGGCTGATTAAGGCCTTCTGCAGTCTAACCTTCTTTCTTCCAACCTCAAACTGTGGCTGTGTGTTATCTTTAGGGACCTAAAGCCAGCCATAGACAGATCAAAAGCCTGCTGGTTCAGCAGGAAGCGGCTGAATTTTGATACCTCTATGCGCAGGCTGGTTGTCGATACGTCGATCGACTTCAGTACAACCAGTCTGTCATTTTTTTTTTCAACCAATCACTGCTGGCGACCATAGCGGCCAACAGTGATCATTGTATTCTGTCGGTAGGGAAGGCTTCCCACACGCAGAACACAATAGCATTGTGGGAGGGATTCAACCCCTGGATGAAGGAAAGACAATTGCATAATGTGTAGCCTGCCTCAGAGTAAACAGTTTATTATAGTTACTGCAGTCACCTTAGATATATTTTTACATTGAGATAAGCACTTTTTTCATATCGGTTCTACACGTGCCCTACTCCAATCAGCTGGTACCATTCCTATCTTGGTGTCTTTGAAAATTAGAAATAGGGGCTTGGCTATAACCAAGCTAAGCTCCCTGTGGGCTCATGGGTGTAAACCATCTGGATTATGATTTTGTTCACATTAAGTTTCTTTAGTCTGTTTTGTGCCTGGTTTTCTGTCAGCCACATAGTTACTTTTGGAACATTGTTATGACATTAAAACCCATATTTTCCATCTGTAAAACTTGAAGAGAAAAATCTATTTCATACACCTGTCTCTTCCCTGTTGTTTGTGATCAACTTCCCATGTTCATCTTTTATAGGGTCTACGTGTATTGTCCTAACCTTTTTACTCTTGGCATGTTTGAAACATTTTTTGTGGTTTGTTTCACTTGTCGTAGCAATGTGTTTCTTGTATTCTATTTTTGCTGTTCTGATTGCGCCTTTGCATTTCTTGTTGCATTGCTTGTTATTCTAAGAGCCGGTTCACACACAGGCGATCCAACTTGCAGGGCGACTCAGCGCGACCCCGCACAGCATGACTTAAGAGCGGCTTGCAAACAACTTCTGTAATAGAAGTCAATGCAAGGTGTCCCAAAAGTAGTACAGGAACCCTTTTCTAAGCCGGAGTGACTTGAGTCACTCCCATTGCAATGCATGGATCGCGACTTGGAGGAAGGCAAAAAAAAAACCCCAGCAAAGTATGATCCAATTTGCTCCAGCAGGGGAAAACATTCCTTCCTGATTCCCAGAGGCAATCAGATTTTCCCTGGATCAACTTTACCTATAAATGTTAGTACCCAGTTATATTATTATAAAAAGGTAAATAACGAGTTTTTTATTTGTGGGGTCACCACTAATTTATGGTGGTTTTCTTTCGAGATAAACACACTTTTTTTCCTGCTTTCCCCCAAATTCACGGGTCAACAGTTCACCAATTCCAGTAGTGTCTCCTGTTCCCCTGTGAGAAATGCAGATCTCCGTTTTTCTAAAGTAGAGGTTTATACCTTTCCAAAGAAGTGTCATTCTCCACCAAGACCGGTCGAATCATCTAACGAAATTTTCTCCGGACCTAAGAAAACATTTACATTTATTATATTGACCCATGATTGTAAATATCCATTTCAACTAGGTCCCTTTTAGACTAACGGAGACCCTTAGTCCTTCCTTACAAAAGGGGACGACCTCGTTTAACCTAGT
>BLSH010549800.1:2386944-2413558 GCA_018402905.1 Glandirana rugosa | reverse complement strand
CTGCAGGGTATTTCCAGACAAGGTATTCCGGTGATATCAGTGAGGCCAAGGCTTCGCGTAGGGTTAGACGAGAGCAGAGGACCCAAAATTACCTGCAGCTCCTACGGGGGTAGCACTACAGAAACTGTATCCACTGTATCGACCCTATGCTTTCCCTCCTTGTCAGGAACTTTACCCTATCGCTAGTACTATACCTTACAGACGGGTTACCTTTCACTACTCTACCCACTTGCATTAAGCACACCAAACCTAGGAGCCAAGGTCTTAAATAGACTATGCCACACCTAAGATGGCCACCAGAGTCACATGGGTGGCCAGTATCCAATTGGGTCACTTCTCCAGTGACTCAGGAAACCATATAGGAACCCTGTTCCCCATGGCTTCCCCTCCCTCCACATTGCCGCTGCGATTAAGTGCCACCTACAATGGAGAGATCAGACTACACCTGCCCACAGGCAAGGAGAACAATGAGCAGCACTGTAGTGACATCACCAAATCTAACTCCAAATCCTTAGATTTCACAAGCGCCTTCGATTTCACACTGCAGATATATATATATATATATATATATATATATATATATATATATATATATATATATGTACAGGAAAGCCTAGGTACCCTCACATACCAAGAAGTACACTCCTATTTTTCTGAAAAATGTTAACATTTTTAGAATACTTTTAAGGCACATTTAAAATTTCTAAAGATTCTCTATAACATAACAAATCTTCATTTTTTGAGTTTAGTTCTACTGAAAGATGAGGAGTGTATAGTGAGCGGGTTCTATAATTATACTAGTACAAGATCAATTTTATCTCCACCTCTAATTATATCATCTGCTGTATAGCTAGAATATATTTGAAAATGTCACACATATAAATAAATGCTATTAGTCACCACCATGTGCATTGTATAATATCTGAAAAGCTAATGACAGTGCAGGATAGAATTATTCTGTTCTTCATTGCTTGGAGACAATACTACACTTTAACCTCTAATTATTTGCTTTTTGATGAGATGTGCAGAAAATGTGTTTTTTTTATCTTAGCACTCCTAATAACAAAATGACAATTGTGCAATTAGGCCCAGTAAATGCTAATTATAAGGATTTATTTTTAGAAACATTTTACACCTTTACATGGTTTTAAACCATGTAAACGGATTAATGGTTTATTCTGTACTCTGTTCACAATCACACCGTTTTAATTATTTCAGGAAGTTTACTTGATCTGAATACATCTATGAAACAGATTAAGCTTCAATTATTTTTAAAATCTGTTCTGTTGTGAACAATTTCTGTTGCAATTAATGTGGCCCTAGCATCAAATATATATTATCTATAGTCAGTAATGTGCCAGGTATTTATTACTTGGTGCAGAGATCACAGTACTCCCCCCCTGACAATGCCATCATCTGATTTTCTCTCCAAAAAGAAAGAGCCATCTTTGTTCAGGTCTCATCCAGGGTCACCATCTACTTCCTGGTCTGAGATGACACAATTATGTAAATCCTGGTGCCTGTGCAGGCTTTGGCATTGTTCACAAATGTCTGATTCAGATCAGTTCCCACAATAATCACCTAATATTTTACAAAGTTGATAAATTAAAGTCTGATTATTGGAGGAGAGGACGCTGACAAAATGCTTCCTCCTACTGATGACATCATCTCAGTCTAGATAGCCACTGGCTAAAAAAAAAAAAAAAAAAAAATTAAAAATAAATAAATAAAAAGGGGCAGACTCGATGGACTACTCAGTCTTTTTCTGCCATCACTTTTCTATGTTTCTATGACTGGAGCTCAAAGATGGTTTTTACTAATTAACCACTTCAGCCCTGGAAGGTTTTACCCCCTTCCTGACCAGGTAATTTTTTGCGATACGGCACTGCGTTGCTTTAACTGACAATTGCATGAATAGGGGACGCTGTACCCAAATAAAATTGATGTCCTTTTTCCCTACAAATAGAGCTTTCTTTTGGTGGTCTTTGATCACCTCTGCGGTTTTTATTTTTTTGCTATGTAAACAAAAAAAACTGACAATTTTGAAAAACATATTTTTTTTTACTTTCTGCTATAAAACATATCCAGTAAAAAAATGTAAAAAAATCTAATTTCTTCATCAATTTAGACCAATTTGTATTCTGCTACATATTTTTTTGTAAAACAAATCCCAAAAAGGGTATATTGATCGGTTTGCTCAAAAGGTATAGTGTCTACAAACTATGGGATATATCTATGGACTTTTTATTTTTTTTAATTGTTGTTACTCTTAATGGTGGCAATCAGCGATTTTTAGCGGGACTGCGGCATTGCAGCGGACAAATCAGACACTAAGTGACACTTTTTGGGGACCAGTGGCACCAATACAGTGATCAGTGCTAAAAAAAATGCATTGTCACTATATAACTGACACTGACAGGGAAGGGGTTAACATCAGGGATGATCAAAGGGTTAAATGTGCTCCTAGAAAGTGATTTCTAACTGTGGGGAGGATGGACTGACTGGAGGAAGAGAGACATCTGTGTTCCTGATTAGCAGTAACACAAGATCTCTCTCTCCCTCTCTGAAGAACGGTGTTCTGCCTTGTTTACATACCAATGCCGGAGAGCAACATGAGGGAGCACAGCTCATGCTGAAGAGTTCATCATCTCAGCTGTTTCCTGTTGGAGGTGTCTAGAGGCTGATCTGATCCGCAGAGGGTCGGATAGATAAGGTGAGGGGCTTGACAAACCTTGGTGGTGGAGACTATCTGCACTGTGTCAATATCTGGGAGTCAGTCTATGCACACTGAAGAGCCGCCCTACACTTGTATCGCCTTTCCCTGTTTTTCCCTGTTTTTGGATTTTTCTGGCCTGACTCTTTCCCATATTTTGATCAAAACCTATGGGACTCTGATGGACACATATATGTTCTTTCATCAGTTTGGATTATTACTTATAGGACTTTGTTTGATACATATGGTTCATGTTGTTTATATGAATGATTAATCAGTGATAGCGCTGCACTTTTTATTGCTTATTTGAATTGAGGTTGGGATTTATCCTTACAGTGTTCAGCAGCTCACTTGTTGATTTTTGCCTGGCGCCGATATTGACTTGTTTTATTACATACCAATGCCTCACTGATTCCTCCTGGGAGACATGGGCTCTGGAAATCCCACAATAATGTGCTTCTGTAATGTAAATATTCTGTATATGTAGTGCTACCCCCACAGGAGCAGCTAGTTATTTGGGCCTATTTCCCCCACTCACAGCATGCACAACCAGGCACACAGCATTTTGGCATCTTCCACTGACTGAAGAATCATTCTAGGAGTTTCTTTATTTATTTATCAACTATTTTATTATTTATTATTATTTATTTTATTGAACAGAAGCTTGGATAGGTATGGGGACCATGGGATACCCCGAACTGTAGAACTGTAGAACTTGAGGTCTGCTAGCCTTCTGGCTGCTCTGTACAAAATGCTGACTGCAATGCATAACCTTAGGCTGCACTATACTGTCTCTTGTGTGGACTTCTACAACTCCTGCCTGTATTGCACAGCTCCTTACTGCACTGGGCATACTTAGACAGTATAGCACATTCCTGCCTGTCTTGCACAACCCTTGACTGCACTGCACTGATTTTTTAGGAAAAACACCCCACAGTCACTTCTCAACTAGCAGGGTGAAGTGCTCACTCTCTCCCAGAATGGTGGAACTTCCTCACTCCTGCTCTTCAGACTTTGACCCGGGCTCTCTCTCTTCACTAGGCCCCCCCAACTAAGCTTAGCTGGGACCTTGATGTCCTCAAAATGACTCCTCGGGCTTCTCCTCTGTTTCTCTCTTTCTCTCTGCCCTAGGGGCAGAGCCCCCAGCACAGGGGTCACCCCCAGAAGGATGGACCCTGGAACTCTGCACTCTGCTGCTAGGCCTCAGAACATTTAGTGCACCTAATGCACCACACTGCTGTGTGACAGTGACATGAATGAAGTGTCACTTTGTGCACTTTACATAAAGTTTACCAAAAAAGGGAAATGTGTGATGTGGTAAAACATGTATCACATCGCCAAAATGATTTTTAAGATTCATCACACATAGACTTCAATGGGATTTAGATTAAGGCTGGGTTCAAACTTGCCCGACAAACGGACCGACATTGTGAGCACAAGTCGCATTACATCACAAAATCAATGTTTCCCTATGAGAGCGGTCTTAACTGGTCCAACACAAGTCGGTCCGACTTTGAAAAAGGTTCCTTTACTACTTCCTAGATTGTAAGCTCTAACGAGCAGGGCCCTCTGATTCCTCCTGTATTGAATTGTATTGTAATTGTACTGTCTGCCCTAATATTGTAAAGCGCTGCGCAAACTGTTGGCACTATATAAATCCCCTATAATAATAATAATAATAATACTTCTTCCTACTTCAGCCCACTGAATATCATTGAAGTAGGATCAAAGCCGGATCCTTGTTCTAACCATCTGACTTGGTGATTACAGCAGTAGTAAAAGGAATTTATCTCACACTGGGATTGTTTTGATTGGTCAAAGGACAAGTCACTATATCAAAGTCAGAGCAAAATCTTATCTTGTTCATTCAAGTCGGATGGAAGTAGGACCAAAGTAGGACAGAGGTAGGACCAATGTTGCAGGGCAAAGTAGGATAAAAAGTCTGACCGTTTTTGTGTCGGATAGTGTGAACCCAGCCTTAAGCTCAAAATTTCCTGGAATTTACAATGAGTTTGACAACTGAGAATTGAACACAGCTACATTTGCTCATCTCTAAAGCCCCTTGAGGTAGGTCAGCATATTGTGACCCAGACAAATCCAGTGCAAGGCACAATGGGGTAGTTTGCATTCAGCCAGTCAATGTACATTTTTTAATGTCCAACAAGCACCTGAAAAAAGGAAGCCAGAAAATTAGCTGTTACAGGCAATAGTGACTCTTTCTTTGCCATTGTTTTTAAATTTGGCTAATCACAAGCTAAACTAAGAAACTGTTTGACAATTGGTATGAAGTTGAGGGCTTTCATTTTTTTTTTCGCAGCATAAACCTTCTAATGTACACTTTTTAATGTCCAACAAGCACTGGAAAAAGGAAACTAGGAAATGAGCTACTACAGGCAATAGTGACTCTTTCTTTGCTATGATTTTTAAATTCGGCTAATCCATTAATTTACTGTCCTGATTAATATATTTGATTGTGTTTTGGTCAGGAATTTGCTGGTCCCCAAAGGTTTTCCCTCGGAAAGACCCTGGGCTCGGTTCTACGTGAGGATCTACAGAGCCGAAGGGCTACCAAAAATGAACTCCAGTATTATGGCCAATGTCACCAAAGCCTTCATGGGGGACGACAAGGACCTTGTAGACCCATATGTGGTCGTCATGTTTGCAGGACAGATGGTAAATGACACACATTTGTTATGATGAACAATTATAACTTGTTATAAAATATAAGTATGCCGCTATGTAGTTTTTCTAGAGTGAAATGTGCCTTGCTCTAAAACTGAACTACAGACAGATATAAAGGATCATCATAAAATCTATTTTTTCATGCAAGCTTTGTAAGTGCTTTCATTTAACTTGCCATCAACCTCTTACAATCCTTGAGCAGCAGAGTTCACTCAAGAGGAGAAAGGAACAGCACAAGGAACCTCTTAGGGGTGCTTCAGTGCAAGGAATATACTGATAGGAGGAGAGAACAGGGTAAATGCAAGATAAGCTCATCAGTCTTCTGCTTCTACGTTTAAGCCTCATACACACAAGCCGATTGTTGGGCAACCAAACGTTCAACTTTTATCCAAATTGGGCGACAGCAGTTTGGTCTAGTGTACTAACATGAATCAAGTAGTCGTCTGACCAAGCCGAACGTAGTGACGTTTTACGAGCGTATAACGAGGAAGTTCAGGTGAATGTGATTTGTGAATTAGGAACACAGGTTTACACGACCAACACTTCCTGGATTCTGAGCATGCGTGTTTGCACTTCCAACTTTTTGTTGGCCAACTTCTGTACACACGAGCCAACAATCAGCAAAGTCCTTGTTGGCCAACACAAGTTTTTTAGTCTCGTCGTCCAACTTCTGTTGGATGACGATTAGAAATCGGCTGTAGAATTGTGCATACCCACGACCGGATTTTCGGCCAACAGGCTGTTGGACAACTGTTGTTGACCGATAATCGGACCGTATGTACAGGCCTTTACTCTCTAGTCACAGGCTGAGGAAAGGAAAAGCTTTGCATTACTGAACTGCAGAAGAGAAAACTCAGGTCTGCTTCTCTGCCAGACTGCTGTGTGGTATAGCTGTGCAAATCTCAGGACTGACTGTACATAATTGCAAATGTTTAGAGAAAAGAGCTCTTGTATGTGTATTTTACCTAGGTAACTGAACTGTTTGTAGGTGAGGGGGATGCCTCATAGTAAGCCTATGTATGATGTCACCGCTCAGACATTCCAGCCAATGTTGGAGCACTCTCTTCTCTCCCCTATAGCTAGCACAGGCTGACACAGGGGAGGTCACGTGACCGGACCACCCTAAAAACAGGTAAGTAGAAAGCATCATTCTTTTAGCTGTTTTAAGATTGGATAGTTTTAGCCAGAAGTTCAACTTTAAACTTAACCTAGACAAGCAAATGAGTACTGATTATTTGTTATTTTAAAAAAATAGGCTTCGCTACTAATTTAATATTTAAAAAAAAACTCTAATGGTTTTGTAAAACCCTCTAAAGGAATGGACTTTGAGGCATATATGGACAAGATACAGTAAAGACAACATAAATTGTAAAATGATTTTGTATTTTATTAACAATTGGGATAAAAGTGTCTAGAACAGACATGAACTGGAAAGATATATACAAAAATGTTGAGCAGATGACAATACATGACATAGGCGAGGCAGATACATGTGATAATAAACCTCCTGAATATGGAGAGAACCGTGAAATATCCAATGCGTTTCGAGATAGTTAATCCATACAAGCTCTTCTTCAGGGATGTTCAAAGTTAGCTCAGGAGGAGCTTGTGTTGAATGAGGCAGACCAAATGCATCTCCAAAAACCCTCCTGGGTAATTGAGGGAGAAAGAAAATCGCAGAGGAAAAACATGGGGTATATACTGATGATAACAACAGCTAAAAAATCGTATCCAGGTAGCTGGCTGAGCCAGTCAGTATATCTTGGAACAGGGGCCAGAAGCTGAGTGCTGGCTGGCAACTTTTTGTTGCAGGACCGAGCAGCGTTTGCAACCGCTGAGTTGCATCCTTACGTTTTAGCATCTATAGTTGGCTTGTAGCCTGGTCCCTACTGGTAAACGCCCATTCCAGTGACCCTTATGGGTATTGTGGACATGCCCTTGGTTGGCTTTAGTTCATTATAAACATATTGGTTTCTCTTATGGCCCATGTGCAATCAGTCAGGGTTCCTCTCAAGTGCACCCCCAGTGGGTACAGTCAGAGGCAGTGGGGCAGCCGCTCAGGAGTTGCCTCTGGCCCCTGTTCCAAGATACACTGATTGAATCCTCTATGGCAGGCTTAAGGCGATTTGTTGATTTACTAAAACTGGAGAGTGCAAAATCTGGTTCAGCTCTGCACAGAAACCAATCATCTTCCAGGTTTTATTGTCAAAACTTAATTGAACAAGCTGACGTTAGAAGTTGATTGGTTCCCATGCAGATTTTGCACTCTCCAGTTTTAGTAAATCAACCCCAATGCTCCCTCTGTGTTATTGGAATACAAACTGGCCATTGCTGAAAATGCAATTCTGCCCAGCAGTAGACGCTTAACCATATACAGTATCTCACAAAAGTGAGTACACCCCTCACATTTTTGTAAATATTTTATTATACCTTTTCATGTGGCAACACTGAAGAAATGGCACTTTGCTACAATGTAAAGTAGTGAGTGTACAGCTTGTATAACAGTATAAATTTGCTGTCCCTTCAAACTAACTCAACACAAAGCCATTAATGGCTAAACCACTGATAACAAAAGTAAGTACACCCGTACGTGAAAATGTCCAAATTGGGCCCAATTAGCCATTTCCCTCCCCAATGTCACGCGACTCATTAGTGTTATACAGTCTCAGGTGTGAATGGGGAGCTGGTGTGTTAAATTAGGGGTTATCACTCTCACTCTCTCATACTGGTCACTGGAAGTTCATGAGGCACCTCATGGCAAAGAACTCTCAGAGGATCTGAAAAAATGAATTGTTGCTCTACATAAAGATGGCCTAGGCTATAAGAAGATTGCTAAGACCCTAAAACTGAGCTGCAGCACGGTGGCCAAGACCATACAGCAGTTTAACAGGACAGGTTCCACTCAAAATAGGCCTCGTCATGGTCGACCAAAGAGGTTGAGTGCACGTACTCAGCGTCATATCCAGAGGTTGTCTTTGGGCAATAGACCTATGAGTGCTGCCAGTATTGCTGCAGAGGTTGAAGGGGTGGGGGGTCAACCTGTCAGTGCTCAGACCACGCCGCACACTGCATCAAATTGGTCTGCATGTCTCAGAAGGAAGCCCCTTCTAAAGATGATTCACAAGAAAGCCCATAAACAGTTTGCTGAAGACAAGCAGACTAAGGACATTGATTACTGCAACCATGTCCTGTGGTCTGATGAGACCAAGATAAACTTATTTGGTGCAGATGGTGTCAAGCATGTGTGGCGGCAACCAAGTGAGGAGTACAAAGACAAGTGTGTCTTGCCTACAGTCAAGCATGGTGGTGGGAGTGTCATGGTCTGGGGCTGCATGAGTGCTGCTGGCACTGAGGAGCTACAGTTCATTAAGGGAACCATGAATTCTAACATGTACTGAGACCTACTGAAGCAGAGTATGATATCCTCCTTTCGGAGACTGGGCCACAGGGCAGTATTCCAGCATGATAACAACCCCAAACACACCTCCAATGCCTTGCTAAAGAAGCTGAAGGTAAAGGTGATGGACTGGTCAAGCATGTCTCCAGACCTAAAACCTATAGAGCATCTGTGGGGCATCCTCAAATGGAAGGTGGAGGAGCGCAAGGTCTCTAACATCGACCAGCTGCGTGATGTCATTATGGGGTAGTGGAAGAGGACTCCAGTGGCAGCCTGTGAAGCTTTGGTGAACTCCATGCCCAAATGGGTTAAGGCAGTGCTGGAAAATAATGGTGGCTGCACAAAATATTGACACTTTGGGCCCAATTTGGACATTTTCACTTAGGGGTATACTAACTTTTGTTGCCAGTGGTTTAGACATTAATGGTTGTGTGTTGAGTTATTTTGAGGGGACAGCACATGTACACTGTTATATGAGCTGTACACTCACTGCTTTACATTGTAGCAAAGTGCCATTTCTTCCGTGTTGTCACATGAAAAGATGTAATAAAATATTTACAAAAATGTGAGGATGTACTCACTTTTGTGAGATATTGTACAACTCTAAACATGCACACACTCACTCTCAGCCCTCGCATGTATGAAACTCACTATTAAAGAAGAAAGAAATTGTCACATACCAGGGGGTGGCCTCTCCTACGACTCCGGTTGGAGGGACCGCTCGGATTGAGACAGCGACCACAGGAGCATGGTGAGGTATGAGTGCCTGTAGAAGTACAGGAGTATCCACCGGCAGGTGGTCAGAAGATGTGCTGGAAGGGTGCTGGTGACGGAGCAGGATACTTGAGGAGAATGGATGGACACAGGGACAGCAGCAGAGTCAGGGACAAGCAGGTTCAGCAACAGGCTGGCAGCGAGGTATAGAGGGTTTGGCAGAAGAGTGGTCAAAACAAGCCGAGTTCGGGTGCAGGCAGATCTCAGAGGTGTCAAGCAAGCCGGGTAAGGTAAACACGCAGGAGCAGATAGTGGGTAAACATGGGTAACACTGTAGATCAGACAGTACCCCACCCGTTCTAAGCATCAGCAAGGTTTAAATGGCCCATTTGGCGCTGGGGCGCGCACACACGCGTGCCGCCCGCTGAGCACCAGCCATAATAGAAGTTTTTCATATGGGCCTTTCCTGAGAGGTATTATGCTGGTGATCCTCCTGATAGAAATGTAAGGTGCATAGCATGACTGAAAGTCAACTGGCAAGTTTTTCTCTGGTAAGAACTTTATTTTAATGCATTGGTTATTTGTTTGGAATCTCAGGGTCGGACCACAGCCCAGAAAAACACGGCGGTGCCGGTATGGCATGAGCAGATTGTATTTAAAGAAATGTTCCCCCCACTGTGTCGGAGAGTAAAGATCCAGGTGTGGGATGAGGGTAGCATGAATGACGTGGCTCTGGCAACTCATTTCATAGACCTGAGGCAGATTTCTGATGAGCAAGATGGAGACAAAGGTGAGCCTTTTATATTGTACGCTTGTGCATGCTAGGCCTCTTGTAAGCAACATGGAGGACGTAAGCCAAGCAGACCAAACCAGCCAAAGTGGCTTAAAAATAAATCAACTTGTGGCTGGTTATTATTGTTCTAATTACTATTATTAAAGTAAGACCTGAAAAAGAAAAATGGACAATGGAGTTTAATGAGGTGGGTGTATGTCGTACAAAATTTGTGATGAAAAAAATTAGATGGGCTTGGACATTTCTGTGAAGATTGATAGATAATCATTGCAGAAAGGGCAGGCAAAGAGAATAATTTTTACTCAACCCCCTTAACCAACCACCCACCCTTAATTGGGGTTAGTAAGAAGTCAAGGGATAGAGGCATGTCACTAAAAAAAAGTTAATGTCACACCAACTTGGTGGGTCAGGGATTCTTGGGGGGGTCAGTGAATAGTTGAATTGTTACAAAATTGGGGGCTCCTCTGGGGTACGGTGCTTTCATTTACTTGGTTATTGGTTGCTCTTTCAGAGCTAGGATCCCTGGGGTTAGTTTAGTAACTTCTTTGAGCCGGTGGAGTTCACCTGAGGACGTGAGCAATTCTAGTTATAAGTTGTGCCATAAGGAACACTGAAAGACCCCCTCAGTGTTTGCATTGCAAAAAATGTTTATTGTTTATGTTATTATTACCTTTTTAATTTTGTTTTAAAAGTCTGTGGCCATTTAAACTCATGTCCCGCAGTCAATGTTGTTATTTTATGAAGTAATTAGAAGGAATTGGATCAACGGCCCCTTTAGTCAAGAAATTCTCTATACAAAACTTCAAAAAAGCTTTGGGTAGAGTACAGATAGAATAAAACCCATTTGCTTACAGAAGATACAATCACCACACTCTAGTGAAACAAAAGGAGTAAGAAAGCTATGCAGCAAGCAAGTGTATTCATCAAATACTCCACCTCCATTTCATCCTTATGATGCATTTCACCCATAATGGGCTTAATCGCAGAAATGTGCTTTCAATGAAAGCCCATCATAGATAAAATGCATCAGAGAGGGAAAGGTTGAGGTAGGGTGTGGGTGTAATGTGTACAATGCTTGCCAAATAAATCTTTTACTTGTTGGATTCAATGCAATACATCCGATTTCTGTGGATATTGGATGAGATTTAGTAAAATGGGTGCACACAGAATCTGGTGCAGATGTTCATAGTAACCAATCAGCTTAAAGGTTTTATTGTCAAAGCTTAAAGTGGTAGTATACCCATTCATTTAACAGTTTAAAAACCAGTTACATTTCCGGCACGTGCCGGAAATGTAACACTCCCATTGGTTGTGCTCTAAACCAAACTGTCAAACCATCCAATGGCTGGGGTCATAGCTGATCACATGCACAGCATTATGGCAGTTGTAGATTAAACAGAGGCCAAGATGGCAGCTTCCTTGGCTAAAAATGATAGGAGGGTTTACTACCACTTTAACTGAACATGCTGAAATAAGAAGCTGATTGGTTACTATGAAGAAGTTGGTTTCACTATCCAGTGACATTTCTGAAGTTTGAGTTCTCCAAGCTACCTTTAGTCACCATAATGCTTTCCCTTTTCTTGTTAGGATTCCTTCCAACCTTTGGTCCAGCCTGGATAAACTTATATGGTTCTCCTCGCAATACCACTTTGATGGAAGATCACCAAGAACTCAACGAAGGTCATGGGGAAGGAGTTTCATTCAGAGGAAGAATCTTCATTGAAATTGCTGTGGAGATTCTCTCTGGAGGGGCACAGGAATCAAAGTTTTCCAAAATCATCAAGGACATCAAAATTCCAATGAAGGACTCAAAGTCTTCCAAAGGGACAGGGAAAGAGAAGGGAGAGAAGGAGGAGGCCAAACCAGCTGCTGCTGCAGACAAGACCAATTCCACCCAGGTGGAAGTGGAGCCTTTTGATGTCCCTCCTGAGGTTATTTTACTTTTTTTTTTTCGTTTAATACGTTTATATTGACGTTTTATATTTTCAAAAGAAAAATTGAGATTAATATGCATTGCTCACATTAACAATTGTATCATGGAATAGTGTCATCATAAAACATTGCACAATCAGGACACAAGTGGACCAAAGCTTTCATAAAAACATGACATAGCCAGAAATAATAACTGGGCAGGGGGTGTGCCCCATGCTTTGGGAGAGGAGGGATATAATATAAATCTAAAAATGGGAGGGAAAAAACTCAAGTTACAACAACTGTAACTGAGAACGGGACCCTCTTACCCCCAGCAGGGACCAGGAAGGGGAGAGAGAAAGGGAAAAAAAAGGAGGAATAGAAATGAAAAAGGGGGGGGGGGGGAGAAGAGAAATATTTCTTAGTGGTATTTTATTTTTTACTGGTATCGTAGTGATCATATTAATGTCTCTGGCTATTGTAAATGGGATGGAATTCTTCCACTTAACAATAGGCACACTGTTAGAGATAAAAGAAACTGACTATTTAGCTGAGTTTTACACAATTTATAGACCTCCAGGCTGACTTCTCGTGTCCATAAATTTTAGTTTAGCAAAAATGTTAGCAAAAATACTATGGGTGGATGCCACAGCCCCTGGGCCTGCATGACTTGGTGTACCTAACATTCACCCATGCTGCACCTCAGAAAAGCATGAGAAAGAAAGATTAGAACATTTCCAAACCATAATGGATAGAAATATTCTTCAACCAAACTGCACAAGTTGCAAATTGATAAATGATCCCTGTGACAGAACCCGGACACCCTGTTGGGTATCTCCGCCAAGAAGCTGCTTCCCAAGTTCTGGAACTCGAGACCCGCAAGCCTGGCTATAGTTATCCTAATAACTAGGCAATACCAGTTTTGGAGTACACCAGAATAAGAACTGTTTATTTGAACAAGAATTCAGGCTTTTATACACTTGAGAAAGACATCCCGCTCTTGATCAGATTACCCTAACAATACAAACTGCACATAGGAATATATATACAACAAAAGACATACAATATATACATTATGTATACCCTTTCCAGATGCTGTTCTTTCCTTAGCAAGTATTCAAGATCAGGTTTAAGCTCTGAGACCCCTGCAAGACTGAGCATTGCCTCTCTGTATTCATGCTGGTCCTCAAGGGTAGGTTCCCCTTCATCGCTGAACACAAAACGATCTGTAAGGCTCTCTCACAGCAATCCAGGGCCGTCAAGTCATATCCCTCGGGAGAGTATTCTGTTGTCTCCCATAAATATCCCTGCTCTGCATGCCATTGCAGAGCCTGATAATGATTGTCCAGCTCTATCACCTGCTGGACCAGCATGTCTAACTCAGTCACCCATTGCTCCTGAGGCCACTCTCCCAAGAATGCCATCCGCAACTCCCGTTGGTCACTGGCCCATTGCTCTGGGGATGGAAAGCACTTGCCCCAGTGTATACCAGTGACCTGGAGGGCTCTAATCCAGAGCCCTACCCGAATCTGCTGCCTGAGCTCTAGGTATTCATCTGCAGACACAGTCCTGGTGTATGCTGAAAGGATGATCCGCAGCAACCCAGGGAACTCTAATGCCAGGTCCATATCTCCGCTGGGGTGACTGAAGTCGGCTATCCTGATCTTAGGTCTTGTTAGTGATTTGGATGTTCCAGGCACAAGGAAGCATCCCACCGCTGCCAACCAATGTGACAGAATCTGGACACCCCATTGGGTATCTCCGCCAAGAAGCTGCTTCCCAAGTTCTGGAACACGAGACCCGCAAGTTTGGCTATAGTTACCCCAATAACTAGGCAATACCAGTTTTGTACACTAGAATAAGAACTGTTTATTTGAACAAGAATACAGGCTTTTATACACGTAAGAAAGACATCCCCCCTCCTGATCAGATTACCCTAACAATACAAACTGCCCACAGGAATATAATTACAACGATAGACATATACTATAAACATTACGTTAATTAGCTACCTGGATGACTCAGAGGTCTGACCTTTCAAGTCAGACTTGTCATCTTCTAGCTCAGAAACTACAATCCACATTATCATAAGTATAAACACAGAACACCTTCACACAATAGCAAGAGCCTCCAGTAGCAGATGGACCAGCTCCTACATTGAAGGCCATGAAATCCATAGCTAAGCAATGCTTTGATTAATTAATCAATCAATTAATTAATCAGGGATTGCAGATGGCATGGCAACATTCTACAAAACTCTTACAATGTTCCATCATTCTGATACAGTGGAATTAATGTATCATAGATTTCTTGAGGGATATTGTTGTTAAATATTACTGTTCCATTTTAAGTAATCCAGACCACATTCTCGTGTCCATTAAATAGCTGTCCATCATTTTCTCAGTCACCCTGTGCCCCTAATAGACACAGGGTGACTTAAGCATAGGAGGTGCATGGGGAGCTGAAACAAGGGTTTCCCAACCTCTCCAAGGGATTCTGGGTTCCATGGGCCCCCCGTCTAAAGTGACTCCCTTCACAATACCAATGACATATCTCTGTATATGTGTTTAAGATGCAGGAGGAAAGGTTTGAAGACTTCCTTCTTTTTGGATCATTTTTTGAGGCGACCCTAATTGACAGGAAGATCGGGGATAAACCCATAAGCTTCGAAGTCAGTGTTGGTAAGTAAATATTGAAGACGTATTTCTTGTTTTAACAAGATAATTAATTTAAAGCCCAAGTGAACATTCAATTTTAATCAGCTAAATACCTTCTGTGTGCATCAAAACAAAAGATGTTCAAAGTGGAAAAAGATTCAAAGACGTACCAAGAGTGGAAGGAAAGAAAATTCCCCAATTGCCCCATCAACA
The DNA here is from genome assembly GCA_018402905.1 of Glandirana rugosa. NCBI lineage: Eukaryota > Metazoa > Chordata > Amphibia > Anura > Ranidae > Glandirana > Glandirana rugosa. Next base: position 2,398,478 of record BLSH010549800.1, on the reverse strand, counting down.
CAGGCAGTGTTGATGGGAGAGTTGATGGGAGAATCCCTTCCACATCGCTATTATGTTCTGCCGGTGAGGAGCCTTTGCTGCCGGCAGAACACAATGATTGGTGTTGCCTGCTATAGCCAGTGGCACTAATCGTTTGGGAAAAACCCGAGGCCAGGCTGGTTGTATTGAAGTTGATTGATAGATAGATCTACTTCTGTACAACCGGGGTGCCCATACATGGATAGAAATGTGTCCAATCCCTTCTGAACTGGCTGAACTTCATTCCATGTATAGTCGGCTTTACAGTTAATTTTCTTTTTAAAGCAGCCACAGCTTTAGAAGAAAGGCCTGTCACCTGCCAACAGTTGCACAGTGGGACCATTGCTTTTTGTCTAAAACAAATGCACCCTTCTGGTAGGGAACAGGATTTTTTTTACTAAGGCTGTAGCTGCTTTAGAAAAAAATGACGTGTAAGACATCAAGCTCTGTTTGTTTCGATGCACATGAAATGTAGTTTGCTGAATGAAACTGAAAGTTCAGTTGGGTTTTAGGGTTGTACAAAATGTTTTAGTGCGTATGTGCAAACTATGGAAATTACTTTTAAAGTAAAATGTGCTTTTCCTGCACTAGGCAAAGCAACAGGTTTCCTTGACTTTGTCCATATCCTCTCCAGTAGTGCATAATCACCTCCCTTTGCTCTCAGACCGTTTATTCAATCTCTGGGAGGAAAGAGAGTGTGGGCTTCAAGTCATGATTTGGATCTTAGACTGGGCTGGGGGTTCTCTCTCTTCCCATGTGACAGTACTGGGCCAATCACCATCCACAATCGCTGTCAATTGGCAGGGAGGGCATGAAATGAGTCACATGCTTTCTATACCCGGAAGTACTAGGTAATTTCTTCCAGCAGCTGAACAGAAGAGGTTATGTAAACCTTGCCCGGCACGAGAAAAACACAGGTTCACTTTAAAGGGGAAATTATAGTTATATATATATATATACACACACACACTATATATCCAAATGTATTGGGACGCCTGCCTTTACACCCACATAAGCTTTAATGGCATCCCAGTCTTAATTCGCAGGGTTCAATATTGAGTTGGCCCACCCTTTGCAGCTATAAAAGCTTCAGCTCTTCTGGGAAGGCTGTCCACAAGGTTTAGGAGTGTGTCTATGGGAATGTTTGACCGTTCACATATGTGAGATCAGGCACTGATGTTGGACGAGAAGGCCCGGGTCGCAGTCTCTGCTCTAATTCATCCTAAATGTGTTCTATCGGGTTGAGGTCAGGACTCTGTGCAGGCCAGTCAAGTTCCTCCACCCCAAACTTGCTCATCCATGTCTTTATGGACCTTGCTTTGTGCACTGGTTGGAACAAGAAGGGGCCATCCCCAAATTTTTCCCACAGAGTTGGGAGCATGACATTGTCCAAAATGTCTTGGTATGCTGACGTCTTAAGAGTTCCCTTCACTGGAACTAAGCGTCAAAGCCCAACCCCTGAAAACAACCCCACACCATGATCCCCCCTCCACCAAATGTTTAGGACCAGTGCACAAAGCAAGGTCCATGAAGACATGGATGAGCAAGTTTGGGGTGGAGGAACTTGACTGGCCTGCCCAGAGTCCTGATCTCAACCTGATAGATCACCTTTAGGATGAATTAGAGCGGGGACTGAGCCAGGCCTTCTCTTCCAACATAAGTGCCTGACCTCATAAATGCGCTCCTGGATGAATGGTCAAACATTCCCATAGACACTCCTAATGCTTGTGGACAGCCTTCCCAGAAGAGTTGAAGCTGTTATAGCTGCAAAGGGTGGGCCAACTCAATATTGAACCCTACTGACTAAGACTGGGATGCCATTAAAGTTTGTGTGTGTGTAAAGGCGAACATCCCAATACTTTTGTAATATAGTGTATATACATACATATACAGTATGCAGGAATGATATCAACTTAATGTAAGAAATATTATTAGTGCAATTAATTACGTTGTTTTGTGCACCTAAAATAAGAGCCCAAGTTTAACGTTTTATTCCATTAAAGCAGTTCAATGGGTTCTGCATACAGTATGTATCCAATGCATTTGGGGGGTCAGAGAGTGCCCCCTCATCAGAGTATCTGCAGGCACACACCACAGCGGCTGGCTTTTGGCAGCCTGCAGAGACTGCAACTGCAGCCAATTCTACAACCACCTATAACATGGCATTCTAAGAGGACTCCTGGAAGCAATAATGAGGGTGCACAAGCAGAGAAGTACCCATTATTGCTTGCACAGGATTCCCATGTTATAATCCTTTGCATAAATATGACACATATGTGAAAATAAACTACTGCTGAGATGATAGCAAATGTTTGGAAAATGTCACTGATGTAGAGTATTTACAGGCAATTATGGAAATGTTCTGGATGGGGTGTCACCGCACAGCAGTAAAAAGAAGACATCTGATGCTGAGGACGTGGAAAGTGCACCGTTACTGCAAGCTGAGGAGGGGAATGTCTCTCATGAAATCTCAATGTCATATAAATCAGTCACGATGCCAGAGAAGCCTCTCATAACAGATGGAAACAGGTACAAATGATATCACAACCAACACAAGTGATTGTAAACCCTCACTTTGTAAAACAACCCATTCATTTGTGTATAGATATAAAAAATCATTATAAATACCGTTCTTCTCCTTTTTGATGAGTGATCACATTCCCTCTGTTCTCTCAAAAGTTGGAGGAAGAAAAACAGCAGCACACTGATCTTCCCAGTGAAAGGCTGTGCAGGTTGGGGGGGGGGGGTGTCAGGAAAAGTCTGATCATTGGAGGAGAGCAGGCTGAGTACCCAGCACTGCTAAAGAACTGACCACACTGTGCTTTTCTGCTTACAGTGGTCAGTTTTTAATAGGAAAGCAGAGGGACTGGCTGCAACACCAGGGATTTCACACAAAGGAAGCAAATCAAAGAGAACAGGATACTTTTTTATACAAGTATATGGGGCAGTAGACACACATCAGGAATATGAAATGTTGGGTTTACATAAGTCCTGGTTCACACTGGTGCGATGCGGGAACCAGTGCAATTCCCATGCAGATTCCCGTATCTCATCTCACTCGCAGGCAGTTCACACTGCTCTTGGCAAACCGCTGCGGGTGTCAATATAAAGTTAATGACACCCCAAATTGGTTTGCAGATCACAGTGCAAACTGTAAAATCAGACAGGAATCGGATCGCATGGGTGTGAACACCCATGTGATCCAATTCCAGTGCGGACCAAAAAAAGGTCCTGCACCATTTTGGTGCAAATGCAATGTGATTTCAGCCATACAGTTTGTATAGCTGAATTTGCATTGCACAGACATTGCATGTGATGGGCAAAGCAATGCGGTGCGAATCACATGTTATGTCTGGCATCGCACTAGTGTGAACCTGCCCTAAAGCGATAGTTCACCTTTACCGCAAAACTAAATATGCAGATAAGGGGCATCTGTAGATAAAAACAAAACGGTGCAGCTCTGACTAAAGTTGAATAAAGCCTTTGCTATAAGGTGTAGGCCATTTACAAACCTTATGAAGCCTGACTGGAATACTCCCAGGATGTTGCTAAGTGAGGCCTAGTCATCCTCGGCCTAGTCATCCTCCGCCATCACAGGAGTGAGCTCTCAAATGCTGAGCTCAGAGCTACTGAGAAAGAATACGTGAGGGGGTTTGAATCAGAGAAGTGATAACTAGGCCTCACTTAGCAACGTCCTGGAAGTATTCCAGTCAGGCTTTGGGAGGTATGTAAATGACCTACACCTATAGCAAGGGTATTATACAACTTTAATCACAGCTGCACAGTTTGTTTTAATCATCTACAAACACCCCTTACTTGCATAGGCAAGTTTTTTGTAAAGGTGAACTATCCTTTTAAATCTTGTCTGCAATCCTTGTACAGCAGAGCTTTCACATAAGGAAAGAGCAGAGAGAAGGATCAGTTGTGCTGTGGTAAAAGGAGCACGCTGAAAGTGAGGAACAGGTACAGCCATGCTGGCAAAAGTTGCATTCCTCCAGAGGTGGGTGGTATTTTTAATACAACATCATCTCATCATCCCCTTATTTACTATCACGTCTTCTCTATTCTGTTCCTACAGGTAACTCTCTCTGAAACATTTTCCACATTTCTTTGCTGTGTATGAAATAGTATACATCAGCCTTTCTATTTGTTAAAGTGGATGTAAACCCTCACATATACCCAGTGAAGTGATTGGCCTCATATGATACACAGAGATAAAACAAATCTCCCTACATAAGTTTTAAATGTATATCTGATGTCTTCAGCTTTATATATTCTTTAGAACGTTCAGATTGTGTTAGAGATTTTCACTTCCTGTTCAGTACTGGAAGTGAGGTCTGGGCACACAACCAAGACAGCTGATTGGAGGAAAGGCATACCCCCACCCCCCCTCCACATAGGCAGAAATTTGCAGAGCTGTCCTGTGACACGGCAAGCTCTCTGCTAATCTATTTATAGCAACCTACCCCAACACAAATTTCAGCCTGCTTTTATCTCCTGTATCAGAGAACTGATCAGAAGTTGGGCTGATAACAGAACAACAGAGCAGGATAAAGCCAAGGGACTTAGTGCTTTGAAGAGAGATAAGAAAACACTGCATATATATGTGCCCAGCTCAAATTTCATGAATCGTGATTACATCCGCTTTAATGTACAGTAACTGCTGTACAACGTGTCTATATAGAATCAGATTTATCTTCCTGGTGCCTTGCCTGATCAAAGAGCTGATATCATATCTCTGTCTCTGCATTTCTGTCTCTGCCTTGCCACGCAGCTGGTCTTTAGTGTGGAAAGCTTTCCCTAAAACCCATATGTGTTTTATTACCTCTATTGGATTTATTGACAACAACTCTCCCAGCCTATCTGAGCATATTACTAAGTTCAACTCATTGGGACAGCACAGCCATTTCCGGCCATAGTGACTTGGCACTTTAACTAAGGCCATCCATACACGGATTGAATCTCGGGCAGTTCAGCAGGAAGCGGCCGAGATCTAAACCATTAATGGGCAACTGAGTATATCAAGTTGACCAATCAATCAACTTATGTACAACCAGCCTGCCAAATTTGCTTGCGATTATTGCAAGCGGCTGCTATAGCCATTAGTGATAATCACTGTCTTCTCCCAGCAGGGACGGCTTCCCCCGATCACCCCCTGCTGGGTGAAGACAATTGCTCGGCAGGTGGGATTCCCCTTTCAACACTGTGTTGAAGGGGGAATCAAGCAAATTTCTTGGTTTTTGCTCCGTTTATGGCCGGCCTAAGGAACAACAAAGACAATAACTACAAAAAACAGTGTTCCACTGCAGGCAGTCCTTAAGTGTATCTGTATTCTGCTATCTGTTATCTGTGTTCTGTATTCTGTATTCTGCTATCTGTTATCTGTATTCTGCTATCTGTTATCTGTATTCTGTATTCTGCTATCTGTATTCTGTATTCTGTATTCTGCTATCTGTATTCTGTATTCTGCTATCTGTTATCTGTATTCTGTATTCTGCTATCTGTATTCTGTATTCTGCTATCTGTTATCTGTATTCTGTATTCTGCTATCTGTTATCTGTATTCTGTATTCTGTATTCTGCTATCTGCTATCTGTATTCTGTATTCTGCTATCTGTTATCTGTATTCTGTATTCTGCTATCTGTTATCTGTATTCTGTATTCTGCTATCTGTTATCTGTATTCTGTATTCTGCTATCTGCTATCTGTATTCTGTATTCTGTATTCTGCTATCTGCTATCTGTATTCTGCTATCTGCTATCTGTTATCTGTATTCTGTATTCTGCTATCTGCTATCTGTTATCTGTATTCTGCTATCTGTTATCTGTATTCTGCTATCTGCTATCTGTTATCTGTATTCTGCTATCTGTTATCTGTTATCTGTATTCTGCTATCTGCTATCTGTTATTTGTATTCTGATATCTGCTATCTGCTATCTGTTATTTGTATTCTGCTATCTGCTATCTGCTATCTGCTATCTGCTATCTGTTATCTGTATTCTGCTATCTGTTATCTGTTTTCTGCTATCTGTTATCTGTATTCTGTATTCTGCTATCTGTATTCTGTATTCTGTATTCTGCTATCTGCTATCTGTATTCTGTATTCTGCTATCTGTTATCTGTATTCTGTATTCTGCTATCTGTATTCTGTATTCTGTATTCTGCTATCTGCTATCTGTATTCTGTATTCTGTATTCTGCTATCTGTTATCTGTATTCTGTATTCTGTATTCTGCTATCTGTTATCTGTATTCTGTATTCTGTATTCTGCTATCTGTTATCTGTATTCTGTATTCTGCTATCTGTATTCTGTATTCTGCTATCTGTTATCTGTATTCTGTATTCTGCTATCTGTATTCTGTATTCTGTATTCTGCTATCTGTATTCTGTATTCTGTATTCTGCTATCTGTTATCTGTATTCTGTATTCTGCTATCTGTTATCTGTATTCTGTATTCTGTATTCTGTATTCTGCTATCTGTTATCTGTATTCTGTATTCTGCTATCTGTATTCTGTATTCTGTATTCTGTATTCTGCTATCTGTATTCTGTATTCTGCTATCTGTTATCTGTATTCTGTATTCTGCTATCTGTTATCTGTATTCTGTATTCTGCTATCTGTTATCTGTATTCTGTATTCTGCATTCTGCTATCTGTTATCTGTATTCTGTATTCTGCTATCTGTTATCTGTATTCTGTATTCTGCTATCTGCTATCTGTATTCTGCTATCTGCTATCTGCTATCTGTTATCTGTATTCTGCTATCTGTTATCTGTTATTTGTATTCTGCTATCTGCTATCTGTTATTTGTATTCTGCTATCTGTTATCTGTATTCTGTATTCTGCTATCTAGTAGTTCTCTCTTTACACAGTTTGCTTCCAACTCTCTCTATCCTCCAACTTTCTCTCTTTGGTTTATCGCTTTCTGCAATCAAAAGTGCTTTATGAATGGAGGATACAAATTATTCCGCCATTCTGCCAAACATATTTTGTCACTCTAACACCCTCTCATCCAGTCCTTGTAAACTATTCTCTACCATTAACTCTCTACTCTGTTCCCCACTGCCTCCACCCACTAGCTCACCCACTGCCCAGGAGATTGAAAATCACAAAAAAAAATGGCTGATGCAAGTAGTGATGAGATCTCCTCCACCTAACATACCATGTCTTCCACAACATTTGATACTTTCCTCTTTTGACACCGTTACCACAGAGGAGGCAGCTTAACTTTTTTCTAAAGCACACCTAACCACCTGCCCCCTGGACCCCTCACAACTGCTACGGTCACCTTCTTGCTCTATGCTATGAACTCTAACTCACATCTTAAATCTTTCCATCTCAACTGGCATCTTCCCCACCCCTCTAAAATAAGCATTAGTCACCCTAATGCTTAACCACTTGCCGACTGTCCGCCGGATCGTGACGGTGACAAAGTGGCTCGTTATCACAAACCGCCATCACCTGACGGCAGCCGCGATAACTAGTATTGTGAGTGTGCGCCACCGGAAGCGCGTTCGCGCGCTCACTGTTATTAGGGGGCCAGGGAGCGGGTAGGGCAGACTCGATCTCTGCCGGCTACCCACGATGGCTCCCCCCCGCACTGAAAGAACGGAGGTCCGTGTAAGTAAACACGGATCTCAGTTCTGACAGAGGGGGAAGGGATGTGATCACAGGCTTCCTGTAAGCTGTGATCAGTCCCCTCCTCCTGCCAGCCCAGCCCCCAGACAGAACACACTGAGGGAACACAGTTAACCCTTAGAGCACCCCCTGCAGGTTAACCCCTTCACTGCCAATGGCATTTACACAGTAATCAGTACATTTTTATAGCACTGATTCCTGTACAAATGCCATTGATCCCAAAAAAGTGTCAAAATGGTCCGACATATCCGCCGCAATATTGCAGTACCACTAAAAATCGCAGATCGCCGCCATTACTAGTAAAAAAATAAATAAATAAATAAAAACCCCAGAAATGAATTATCTCTCTCTTTTAGTAAAAAGTAAGAAATTTGGGTTTTTTTGCAAAATTGTTGCTCTTTTTTTGTTTATAGCGGTGATCAGAAATGATGCAGAGGGGATCAAATACCACAAAAAGAAAGCTCTATTTGTGGGAAAAAAAGGACGTAAATTTTGTTTGGGTGCAACGTCGCACGACCGCGCAATTGTCAGTTAAAGCGACGCAGTGCCGAATCGCAAAAAGTGCTCTGGTCCTAAAGTGTGAAATCCTTCCAGGGCTGAAGTGGTTAAAAAGCACTCACTGGTCCCCACCAGTTTATAATAAATTAAGACCCATCTCCTTGCTCCCGTTAACTCCGAACTTCTTGAATGCCTTGTCTACAACCGTCTGACTTATTACAACCTTCTCCATTTCCTACATTCTGGCTTCCTCTCACAACACTTCACTGAAACTGAACTCGTAAAACTCACTAACGATTTACTAACTGCTAAACCAATGGTCACAACTCCGTACTCATAGTCTTAGACATTTCTGAACCACTTGGTTCTCCTAGAAAAACTCTACTCCCTTTGCCTCTGAGACTCTGCTCTTTCTTGGTTCTTTTCATGCCTGTCTCAGCACATCTTCACTATCATCTACAACTCTAGAAACAACCCGTTGGCCTGTACAGGCAATCCCCCCTTTGGTCTATCATAAATGCTGTGTATAAAACACTATGTGGTTGCAGCTTACTACTGTTTTTGATGCACAAACGTTTCATTATCTATCATGAATGCTGCTGCTAGTCTCATTCACCCTACCAACTATTAAGTGACAGTTGCCCCCTCTGCCGAATGCTCCTCTGGTTGCTAGCCCAATCTCTAAAACTGAAATAACAAACAACCAAATACAATGCCATGCACAGTTCTGCCCCCACTATATCACCAAATTGATCTCAAAATATCAATCAAACCATCCGCTCCTCTCCTCCCAAGACCCCCCGCTCTCTAGCCTACTTGCCACCTCCTCCCATGCTCATCTCCAGGACTTCTCAAGACCCACTCCCATTTGCTGGGACTCCCTACCCCGATCTGTCCAGCCATTTCCTACTCTGTCCACCCTTAGGCAATCCCTGAAAATACATCACTCTAGGGAAGACTATTCTGCCCCCCCCCCCCCCGTACTATGTTATTATAAGCAGGGCCCACCCAATCCTCTTGTATTGATTGTATTGTAATTATACCATCTCCCTTTACTTTGTAAAGTGCTGTTGGAGTTATTAAATTCTGTACAGTATTGATAATAGAATGAAAGAGCAGGGTAATGGAGGGATGAGCTTATCAGTGTGCTGCTTCTTCTTCCATGTTTAGTTGCAGGGTGGGGGTGAGACAAGACCTGTAAATGTTATTGAGTGATAGCAAAGAAAAAACAGGTGTCCTCCACTGCCAGACAGAACTGTGTTTTATGGTGGATGGACAGAAATATAAATCCGCTGACAAGCAAAACAGCTCCCATATTTGTATTTCATCCGTGTATTTAGCTGTTTGCCTGAAGTACAACTTTAACCACTTGCCGACCGCTTGCCGACCGACCACTTGCGATATCGAACCAAAACGGTTCGATATTGCAAACCGCCGTCACCTGACAGCGGCTGCGAGATCGCGGATCGTGAGGCGCGCTCGCACGCTCACTGTGTTCCGGGGGGAGGATGTCCGCCGGCTACCCGTGATGGCTCCCCCGCAGTGATATAACGGAGGTCTGTGTATGTAAACACACAGATCTCAGTTCTGACGGGGGAAGGAATGTGATCTGTATATGTGAGCCATGATCACTCTCCTCCCCCACTCAGTCCAGCCCCCACATAGTTAGTAACACATCCCAGGGAACACAGTTAACCCTTAGAGCGTCCCCTGCAGGTTAACCCTTTCCCAGCCAGTGACATTTACACAGTATTCAGTGCATTTTCATAGCACTGATCACTGTATAAAGGTCAATGGTCCCAAAAGAGTGTCAAAATGGTCCGACATGTCTGCCGCAATATCGCAGTCCCGCCTTTACTAGTACAAAAATGAAATAATGAAAACCCCATAAATGAATTCTCATCATAAGTAAACGTGGCCACTTTTGCGCAAACCAGTCAATATACGCCGATTGCGTTTTTTTACCAAAAATATGAGGAAGTATATAAATTGGCCAAAACCGATGCAAAATTGTCGCTCTTTCTTGTTTATAGCGGTGATCAGAAATGACGAAGAGGTGATGAATTACCACCAAAAGAAAGCTCTATTTATGGGAAAAAAGGACACAAGTTTTGTTTGAGTACAACGTCATACGACTGAGCAATTGTCAGTTAAAGCGATGCAGTGCACAATCGCAAAAGTGCTCTGGTCCTAAAGGGAGAAATCCTTCCGGGGCTGAAGTGGTTAACTGTGTTGTTTCCACAGCATCCCTCTTGTCACAATACAGCTGGGGCCATAAGGCCAGGGAAAGGCTTATCTTGTGTCTGCTCTAGAGGTTGCTACTTAAGACAAAACTTCCACCTTACCTAATGACCGATATGAACCCTGGTTTACAATGCCTTTCCAATTTGTTTTATGTCCCACAGGAATTACCACTACTTGCAATTTTATGATAAAAAGCCATGCATCTATGTGAAAAGTACTTGGGGTGACCAGACGTTCAGACTGTACACGTCCAATGTGCTCCAGAAAATGACCGACCACCTGGTAAATATATTTTAATGGATTTCATTTTTACACTATTCTAGTTTTCGGATTCCAGATGGAGGTGGGGCTGTGGGCTATGTCTCTGGGCTCTGGTACTTTTTCTGTTACTTCCCTAGCTGCATTGATCTTTGGGATAGCATAGTTCTATCATTGGGGGTGACAGATGTTTAACAGGCATGACAGATGCTAGTACTGGGTAAATCCTCAGATGGTCAGAGCAAAGAACACACATAAGCAGAGCCGTTATGCTGGGTACAATGAAAAATGCTGGCTGAGCTATTGTGTTCTGACAGGTGAACTGCCCCTCTGCCAGAACACAGTGATCAGGGCTTGCAGCCATTGGCTTCAAGCACTCATCCGATGTTGGTTTTCCAGCATGCTCGTTCGACATAAGCTGGTCATGAAACCTGCTTTTGTCAGATGGGGAGCTGTACACACAGGCTGAAAGTAGGCCTGCAACTGCCAAAATGGCCATTTTTGCCAGATTTTCGGCCTGGGTTTACCTAGCTTTAGGCTGATGGTCAGGCCAAGTACAGACAAATCGATTCTCAACTAACCTCAACTTTTTGTGACCAGATCTTAGACTTACAAAAACTCTTAGCTAAACAGACATGAACCGGACTGGTAGTCGGATTTCGATCCATTTGGGTCCGGCTTTTAGACCGTTTTTACCGGTAAAACCGTCAACGTCCGGATGAAAGTCGGACACACATGTCGAGGGGTAGACTGTTTTCGTCCAAAGTACTGGTCGAATACAGCTTGCTCGTACGACCTTTTGGTTGTAGCCTACTCACGAACTTCGGTTACCGACGTTCGGGACTAGTGACACAAGACCGTCTCCCCGTCAAGTGGACAGTC
>BLSH010549800.1:2354933-2367567 GCA_018402905.1 Glandirana rugosa | reverse complement strand
TTAAGAGCACAACTGTGTGTATATATATATATATATATATATATATATATATATGGAGCTCTATAAACAAACTCACACTTCCCACTGTATATATATACAGTATATATATATATATATATACTGTATATATATATACAGTGGGAAGTGTGAGTTTGTTTATAGAGCTCCATAGCTTAAAGAGGAACTGCAGTCTGCTCACATAATTTGTAATAAAAACACCATTGTCATTCTGAAGCTTCCCTCTAACTACTTTGCATATTATTTTATATATACTGTGATTCTGTACTTGCCAAATATGTTGTAGAAATCTCCCTCCACTGAGTCTGGCTGCAATCATTTTAACTGTGGGCAGCTGAAGCTGCTGTCTGTGCACTTCCTGGATTTACACAAACACACAGAGGCACACCTCCAGCCCTGCAGCTCTGATTGGCCCTCTTATGACTCATCCCCCCTCCCTTCCTGGCAAACTCTCATGAGAGTGAGAGAGAGAGCTGTGCATGATGTCATACGCCGGGGCCTTTTCCAGCCATGAAACAGGAAGTGGGCTGTATAAGGTATTTACTGGCAGAAAAACATTTTACTATCCAAAGTTAAAACAACAAGAGCAGAGGATTTAATAGATGGAAAGATGAAAAAATGAATGAAGTTCCGCTTTAAGCTGACATGTACATACAAGTAAAAAACAATGACTGCTCCTCCTCACGCGCTATAGAACTTTGTCAGGTTTCCATCACAGACTGAAAAGAAACAACGTTGCTCCCTCTTTTAAAAAAAGACAAAACCTGCATTGGTGTTGATTTACCAAAGGGAAATAGAAAAGTGCAGTTGATGCAGAGCTTAGTAAATTAGATGTAGCTTCACATGGCAAAGAATACCCAACCACATGCAGGGAAAATAAAAAACAGCATCTTTGCTTGCACATGACTTAACGATTAGAGTCAGCAGAGCTTCCACTCATTTACTAAGCTCTGGAACAACTGCACTTGCAAAGTGCAATCTATTTGCCTTCATTAAATCAACCCCATTGTCCTACCTCTTAAGACTAGAAGTCTGAGGTATCCAGAGAATTGGGGTATGGACTCCAGGAGCATGGGTATTAATGGCATGTGTGGCACCATGTGAGTACTGTAGTAGGGAACTGAAGCTCTTAGTAGCAGCTTTCTTAGCATGCCATAACAATACAAGGGGATGGTTATAGCATTGTTTAATATCAAAAGCCCTGCAAGGGACAATTGCTACAATAGGCAGGCAATACATGGGCAGCAAACAGACAATAGTTACAATATGCAGGCAACAAACGGAAAATTGTTATAATCCATGGGTAACAACTAGCAATTGTTATAGTACGCATGCAAAAAAATGGACAATTGTTACAATATGGGGAAACTCATGCGCGATTGTTACAATACGGTCACACAAATGGGCAATTGTTGCAATACATGGGCAACAAACAGAAAATTGTTACAATAAGCAGGCAACAAATGGGCAATTATTACAATATGGAGAAACAAATGGGCAATTGTTACAATATAGGACAACAAATGAACAATTGTTACAATACGCAGGCAGCAAATGGATATTGTTCCAGTATGGCAGCAGCAAACGGGCAATTGTTACAATTCATGGGCAACAAACAGAAAATTGTTATAATACGCAGACAACAAATGGGCAATTGTTACAATATAGAGAAACAAATGGACAATTGTTACAGTACGCAGGCAACAAACGGATATTGTTCCAGTATGGCAGCAATAAACGGGCATTTGTTACAATACGCAGGCAAGAAATGAACAATTGCTATAATACATGGGCGACAAATTTAAAAAAAAGTTACGATATGCAGGAAACAAATAGGCAATTATTACAATACACCGGCAATAAACAGGCAATTGTTACAGTACTCAGGCAACAAAAAAATGTGGAAGAATTTCAAATATCTTTTAAAATGCTATATGCCTGGCTATCATGCTATTATTTAAGTAACTGACCTGGGCATGCAAGCATCCTGTGAATTCAGAATGAAACCAGGGCTTCCTCTCCAATCAGCATGCCTGTTACAGGTCAATGACTGAGTACTGAATCCAAACACAGCCAGGAAACTAGCATTTTCAAAAGGAGGGCAACTTTGGCAACCTCTTATATCTGTCTGAATAGGCTTTCTGTTGTTCATCTGGCTCAGTGTTTCTAATTTTGGGATGTTCTCTACATGCACTGGATCAATACATGCCATGGCATTAAATTACAAACCGCTGACCTGTAAAATTCTATAAACAGACTTAGCTGCCTGTCACCTTTTATTGTAGGTTTTGTTGATTTTAGATCATTGCATCCCCTGGAACATTTACATCGACCTTTACCATTAATAGGGTCCTTTATTAAGGTCACTAACATTGCTACTTGAAAATTAGGGACAAGGTTGGGGTTTGTCTGGTCATCGCTCATCGGCTGATAGCTTAAGAAAAAAAAAGGAATTCACTTTTGGATTAGGCAGACTACACAGGATTCCTGGCCAGACTGCAGAGATAGGGATTTCCATGGTCTGGGGATTGCAGGGCGAGTGAACGCTGGGGCAGTATGATATCAAAAAAGGAACTCTAGACAAACAGCTACCGTATATACTCATGTATAAGCCGACCCCCCTATTTTTGCCCAAAAAATATGGGAAAAACGTATTGACCCGCGTATAAGCCTAGGGTGTGAAATGCAGCAGCCAGAACACAGGGACAGGGAGCCAGAACACAGGGACAGGGAGCCAGAACACAGGGACAGGGAGCCAGAACACAGAGACAGGGAGCCAGAACACAGGGATTTTAGCCAGAACACAGGGATATTAATGCCAGAACACAGGGATATTAATGCATATTAATGCCAGAACACAGGGATATTAATGCATATTAATGCCAGGACACAGGGATATTAATGCCAGGACACAGGGATATTAATGCCAGAACACAGGGATATTAATGCATATTAATGCCAGGACACAGGGATATTAATGCATATTAATGCCAGGACACCGGGATATTAATGCCAGAACACAGGGATATTAATGCCAGAACACAGGGATATTAATGCATATTAATGCCAGGACACAGGGATATTAATGCCAGGACACAGGGATATTAATGCCAGGACACAGGGATTTTAGCCAGGACACAGAGACTGTAGCCAGAACACATAAGGGATAAGTAAGGTAGTTTAGTTTCACATTAAACAGAGCTGTGCTGCTTCTAAGAGCCGTTCTGTGCTGTGTAACTGTGACTAAACACATTGGAATGTAGAGAATGCTGAGAGAGAGCTGCAGCTCTTCACGGAGATCAGGAGGTGGGCGGGACTGAACAACTAACATCAGCTTGTCCCGCCCACCTGCCGGCATCAAGCTGAGAATCTGACACCTCTCTCAGCATTCTCTACATTCCAATGTGATTAGTCACAGTTACAAGCACAGAACGGCTCTTAGAAGCAGCACGGCTCTGTTTAATGTGAAACTACTGATCACCGACAGACACTGACTCGGGTATAAGCCAAGGGGGGTCTTTTTCAGCACAAAAAATGTGCTGAAAAACTCGACTTATACCCGAGCATATACGGTAATACAAAGATGAAATACATATACTGTATGGGAGCTGCTTTACTTTACTTTAAATCGATTTGTATTTCTGTACATCCAGTGCTGTGAATTGCACAGCTCTGCTACCCAGCATTGCTCCCTGTGACAGAGAAGACCTAATTTGTTTTGTGCTGTGGTTAAGTGGTTTGTTCACCTTTGCATTAGAAATGTAAACCTGAACTAATACTGGATACCCTTCCTGCCCCCCTGGTCCCCACTGTACATACCTACGGGGTTGCTGAGCTGTCAGCTCCAGCGGTCTGGGAATTTGAAATCTCTGCTCTTCTCCCTCTTCTCCACCCAGCACTACCGGGGTTGATCAGATCGATTCAACGAGCAGGTTAAATGTGACAATACATATATATAAGTTGCGGTTTGCAAGTGGTTTACCGAGATTACGGCTGAAGATATCAGCCATAACCCTGGTATTTTTTTCTGCAGGCAGCTAGCTTTCTCATGAAACCGGTCCAAATGGCTCATGAGCTACTGCAATGGACATTTCCCCCCCCCTCCTGCCGCTCGCTGGTGTTTTTTGGGCTTACCGTTTCCGCCAGTTCACCCAAGAAATGATGCGGCTGTGCTGGCTGCTCCCAAAGGCAAATAGTTAACACTCTTTGATCGCCTCTATGGCCTTAGAGGACTGGAGCAATGCTATGACGTCACTTCCGGTACAGGCTGGAAGAAATTTGTGTTTTTGTTTTTTTTAAGTGAAAGAACAAACTTTTTTTTTTTTATCTTTTGCTTTCAAAGGTAAAGGAGAGATTTGGGGTCTTTCTGACCCCCAGATCTCTCCATAAAGAGGACTTGTCATCCTTATTTTTATTACAAGGGATGTTTACATTTCTTGTAATAGGAATGAAAGTGAGAAAAAAAAAATAAAGGGACAGTGTAAAAAAACGAAATAAAAAGTAAAATAAATAATAATAATAATAAAACAAATGTTACCGCCCCCCATCGTCCGTGCTCGTACACAAAAGCGAACGCATACGTGAGCCGCACACGCATATGTAAAGGTATTCGAACCACACATGTGAGGTATCACTGCGAACATTAGAGTGTGAGCAATAATTCTATCACTAGTTTTCTATAACTCTAAATTGGTAACCTGTAAAGGCATTTAACTTCCCTGGCGGTATGATTATGTCAGATTTTTGGTGCTGAAAGCGGTACGATTATTTTGCATGGAAATTTGGCGTTTTATATTGTAGGCCTGTAATTCTTAGGAATAACTCACTTAAATCTATCCAAACAAGAGTCTAGTAGACATCCCGGGTATGATAAAGTTTGAAACATGAAATCATAAATTATAATATAATAAATAACTATAAATAATTATCAAAAATAATAACATAATATTAATAAAATTTATTCAATAATGCAATCAAATCAAAAACACAGAAATTTGCTCATTTGCAGAATTGTCGCTGTCGTCACTTTCAGTTTCTGATGATAAATTTCCCCAAAAATCAGTATCACTCAATTCTGCAAATGATTCTTATTTACTATCGCTGTTTTCTAGCTGATGAAAAACCACTTTTGACGTAAAGGGACACTTTTTGGTTGCTATGGACGTTCTCAAGTTTCCAGGCAGAAAGAATGGCATATACAATATAAAAGTGCATGCAGAGCACTGGGCAAACCACTAGGGACAAAGGGGATGGGAAATGATTTCATACAGTAATGTAATCTTACAGATCACAGTGTACTCTATGTGTACTGTGTGTTTCACTTTTTGAATTTGCCGCAGGGCTGCGCCCCTGTGCGACGCGACGCTCGCAGGGAACGGAGCCCGGCACGCAGAGGCATCGGGCAAAAGACAGACACGCTGACACCGCGGGGGACATCGCTGGATCCAGGGGACAAGGTGAGTAACACTGCCTGGATCCAGCGATGCGATCCTGAGTGTGGCTCGGGGTTACCGCTTATGGTACTGAAATTCTACCCCGAGACACACTCGGGAACACCGCCAGGGAGGTTAAAACATCACCTATGGAGATTTTTAAGTACTGTAGTTTGTCGCCATTCCACAACGTGTACAATTTTAAGGCATGACATGTTAGGTATCTATTTACTCGGCGTAACATCATCGTTCACATTATACAAAACACTTGGGGTAACTATTGTGTTTTTTTTTTTTTTAATTCATTAAAGTGTATTTTTTCCAAACAAATTGAGTTTGCAAAACCGCTGTGCAAATACTATGTGACATAAAAAATTGCCACGATTGCCATTTTATTCCCTAGGGTCTCAGCTAAAAAAAAAAAACGCATAATGTTTGGGGGTTAGAAGTAATTTTCTTGCAAAAAATACTGATTTAAACTTGTAAACAAAAAGTGCCAGAAAAAGCCTGGTCTTGTGAATGAGAGTGGAAACATTATCAGCACCATGGAGAGCTCCAGTCTGTAGCTATGCCAGCCACCTTTAAATTTGTTCAGATAGCTTGTTCTACGGTGACATCCAATGGCTGTGCCCATTTGCCTGGTACACATTCCCATCATATAGTGTATGTGAGTGTAAAATGCCAGAAAAATGTAATCAAGGACCAGCCCATACACTAAAACACTGCGGGCTGTGTAAGGACAATGAGGGGCAGTGTGATACATTGTTACAATGCATAACACTGTTTACTTCTTTATTGTTTTCAACTCTATAGAAATGTTACAAATCGATGCTTCATCCAAGTCTCTGCACCTCAGCTCATTGCAACATGCGGCATTTTTATGCAGTGCACCTCACTGCAAGGTTGGGTTGTGGTGTGAACAGGACAATTACACTGCTCAACGCAGATAGTGTGAAGAAGCCTTAACGTGGTTGTATACCCTTATATATGACTGGTCTCAGGTCATACACAGAGATGAAACGAATCCTCCTACACAAGTTGTACCTGTTTATCTGCAGCCCTCTCTTCTGTACATCCATTCAAAGTGCTGCCTTTTTAACCTCCCTGGTGGTAATCCCGAGTGTGGCTCGGGGTGGAATTTCAGTACCATTAGCGGTAACCCCGAGCCACACTCTGGATTGCATCGCTGGATCCAAGGCAGCGTTACTCACCTTGTCCCCTGGATCCAGCGATGTGCCCCGCCGTCTCTGCGGGCTGTGTCCTCCGCCCGATGGCTCTGTGTGCCAGGCTCCCTTTCCTCAGGCATGATTGGGTATTTAACCCTTTCACTGCCACGAATGTAATGCATATGGCGGACAGAGCCGCCTACTATACATTGGCTGCATTCCACACCCTGCTATACTGTAAGCTCATGGTCGCAATGAATGTTCACTTTGTAAAAGCCATAGAGGGAGGACAGGTGCCCTTTCTAACCCCACAGCTAGCCTTAGACAGCACATAAGAAGATGGGTAATGTACTACATGTGCTTTGTACCGAGGGAAACCGAACACATTAATAAAAATAGAATTCCAGGCGAATCCTAACTAGTCATACATATGCTCCCTCTCCCCTCCTAACACCTATGCTGGCTAACCTGTGTAAGAAAGATATATATATTTACCTATTTTCAGGCCTGTGCAGTCATCTTAACTGACTCCCCTTTGTCAGTCAATGGCAGCTGCAGGCATAGGCTAATCACCCTGTACTGTGCAGATTCCCCCTGATGCCTGGCTCTGTCTCAAAAGTGAGACATTAGGGGTCTGGTTAGACACCTGATATTTCACCAAAGCTCCCGAGCAGGGCTTCTAAAAAAAATTGTAAAAAATAATAAAAAAACAAAACTGTAAAAATAAAAATAAACTACTGACACCTATCTCTTGTGGTGCACACCCTAATGCAATAGGCTGCACACACCTATGGCTGCAGGGGAGAGGAGGGACAACAGAGGGGCCACAGGAGCCTATGGGTGACTTCACCACTCTCAGGTATTGCCAGCCGCTGTCGGCCAGGGCTGTCTGACACAGGGGAAATCACGTGTAGTGCTACCCCCATAAGAGCCGCTGGTGAAGATGGGTCCTCTGTTCTTTGCCTTGACCTCCAAAGGAACTTCAGCTCCTCTGTATAAAAGCATGCAATGCCACAGAAAAGTATTACAAGTAATATCTGGTGACCAGTAATAATAACATGTCAAAGAAAACAGGCGTTGAACCAGTCAGGCATTCGTAATATATTGCCACCTGATATGGTAGGTAAAGAGGCAGGCATGAAACCAATGGTAATAACACAATTTAGCATACAGAGTAATAAAGACTAGGCATAAGATGACACTAGGGGGAGATTTACTAAGATTTACTTGCTGGAAATGGCAAAATCTGGTGCAGCTGTGCATGGTAGCCAATCAGTTTCTTACCTCAGCTTGTTCAAACTTTGACAAAAAAACCTGGAAGCTGATTGACTTTTATGCAGAGCTGCACCAGATTTTCCACTCTCCAGCTTTAGTAAATTAACCCCTTGGTGTCCAGATCAGCAAGGTCACCTAAAGTGCAGCAATAGCAATAGTAATGCAGGGCAATAATAAAGCTTGATTTTCCGAATGAGACTACATTGCCGAAGTGCATGCTAGGCCTAGATTGACTAGATGTGCACTGTCTGTAAAAATAAAAGAAAAGGGAGAAGGGATCAAAAGGGACTTGCAGGAAGGGTTTTGCTGGACAGGCATTCCATTATCATGTTTTTCGGCTGGCTATCGTTGGGGCCCTTCAAGAGGCAGTGGTGCACTAAAAAACAGTTTTAGTAAACCAGCATACAGTATAGTTGCAGTAAAGATGCAGTCAAGGTATGGTATAGATAAAGGGACAGTGTAGATGCAGGTCAAATGCAGGCTAGCTGCAGTATAGGGTTGGTATGGGTGCAGTATAGGTTTAGTAGAAGTGCAGGATAGGGCAGGTATAGCTGTGGTATGGGTTGGATGCACTTGGTGTCCTGCGCTCAGTGGCTCATTCTCTGCTAGCAGTGTAAATAATGGGCGGATAGCCCTCTCACCAGGTCTCAGGATGCTGCTGTGGACACTCACTGTAGAAGATAGCCTCCTCAGTCTCTCCCTGATTGCATCAGCAGTGGAAAATAGAAGGTGAGTGGACCCTCCAGCCTCTCTGCGTCAGCCCCCCCCCCCCCCCAGGATTCCTAATGCTTTACATAGAGATCTATGAGCTTGCTTGGCTTTAGCTCTCCCACTGCTAGCCAGAGGAGAATCAAGCAGCAAAATCTCTGTAGAAAGTGTAAAGCAGGCTATTGTATTTTGCCAGCGGGTCCTGGCTCCTGCTGCTGTCAATCAAATCCAGTGATGCGGGAGCTGGGGGGGCGGGGCCGAGTCCTGCTGTCTATGTCAATGTATGCAGCAGCAGAACTCGGGAGCGTGCCCGCACAAGTGCCCCCATGGAAAGCGGCTCTCCCTAGGGGCATTCGCGAAGAGAAGGAGCCAGGAGTGCCACCGGAGGGACCCCAGAAAAGGAGGATCGGGGCCACTCTGTGCAAAACCCTTGCACAGAGGAGGTAAGTATAATATGTTTGTTATTTTGAAAAAAAAAAAACCTTTACAACCCCTTCAAGTAAATTGATTGTGAAGGGGTTAACGTCTCCTTCTCCATGCTTCTACCAGACTGAATGGTAAGTAGGTAAGTATATACATCTTTCTTACACAGGTTAGCCAGCATAGTTGTTAGAGGGGGAGACATTTTTAATTATATCTTTTTAAAATTTTTAAGACTAGCTAGGATTAGCCCAGAATTTTACTTTAAGTAAACAATCTCTATTTATTTAATAAAGTAACCCCAGCATTGTTTCCCGTTGTCCCAGAGCATTACAGACTCCACTGCAACTGGAATACTATTTGGTGGAGGTCAGCTCTCCGCCAGGCTTAACTGCCCTTAGTTCCGCTTGGCTGTTCAATGAACTGATATTTTGATTGCTGTTGGGCTTTGTGAGGCTTAGCAAGATTCTGTTCTATCAAATCAATGGGCAAAAAAGCTTTCTAGAAATTCACAGAAAGGATCAGAATCCCACATTTGTTATAATCTATTTCTCTGATTTATTTAATTTTTTTTACTTTTTTAAAGAAATCAATACTGTGTAGATGATCATAGCGATTTGCAGTAAATGAATGTATGATGTGTTATTGATGTCCTGCAGCAAAACACCTGTTCCAGTTGCGTGCCCACATGTACCAGGCTCGAGGGTTAATCGCTGCGGACAGCACCGGCCTTTCAGACCCTTTTGCAAAAGTGACTTTTGTTTCGCACTGCCAGACAACAAAGGTAACACAAAAACATAGTTCTTATGAATAACATGAGTGTGATTATCCAATGATAATTTGCCAGTGTGCATATGGGGTGAAGCACAGTTCTTCTCTGAATCTTCTACATATTTGGATGGGGACAATAAGCAAGAAGGAATACCAGATTGCACACTATTCTCTAATATCCCAGGCAGGGTTTCTCAGCCAGGGGTCCAGAGGTTGCTAGGGGTTTCTTGAGCAACATCTGCCTCTCAGATAAATTCCCACTGACACCATTGATTTATTTGTTGTATAAATCATATGTTATTTGGAGACAATTTTATACAGGCATGTAAAAGGTTCCAATGAGATGTTAGTCCCTAATAAGCCATTTAAGGCAACTACCACCTCAGCCCAGACACATAGAATGGAAAATGGATCCTGGCGTGCACATGGGGTGTGCCAAAGGTTCCTGGGTACACCCTTATCCCCCTGTGTGCATTAGCATTATCTCTCTGTGTGCCAATGGGGAGAAGGAAAAGATTTCCCTCTGACCGGCTGTGCCTTAGAAGAAGTACTTCTGCACTTCTTTTTCAGTGTGCTGGTGGGGAGATCAATGTGCCAGTGTGTGTGTGTGTGTATATATATATATAGACTATATTACCAAAAGCATTGGGACACCTGCCTTTACACGCACGTGAACTTTAATGGCATCCCAGTCTTAGTCCGTAGAGTTCAATAGTGAGTTGGCCCACCCTTTGCAGCTATAACAGCTTCAACTCTACTGGGAAGGCTGTCCACAAGGCTTAGGAGTGTCTATGGGAATGTTTGACCATTCTTCCAGAAGGCACTGATGCTGGACCAGAAGGCCTGGCTCGCAGTCTCCGCTCTAATTCATCCCAAAGATGTTCTATCGGGTTTAGGTCAGGACTCTGTGCAGGCCACTCAAGTTCCTCCACCCCAAACTCATCCATGTCTCTATGGACCTTACTTTGCTGCCATTTATAGCACAGGAAAGAACAGCCCGGGTGGCCATTCCTTCAGAGGGCATGCGCTAGTGATGTTATCGGCTGCATGTGCAGTAAATATCTCCTAAACGGAGCATGTTTAGGAGATATTTACAATACCTATAGGTAAGCCTTATTATAGCCTTACCTATAGGTGACAGTCAGAGATGGGAGCTTACTTCCACCTTAAAGTGGACTGTAGATAAATGGGAGGCCTGCTGCAGAGGAGGAAAGTGCTAAACAAAACACCTGTGTTCCCGTGGGTGCTGGCTCGGTGTGCAAATCGGAGATGAGTGAAAACAAATACCAGAAAACCGCACTCCAAAAATGCTTCTTTATTGCAGATAAAAGTCCATACAGTACAAAAAATAGAGCAAAAAAGCTAACACGTTTCACGCCCTTCTCACGAGCGCTTACTCATAACAGCAATACCAGTGGCTTTATGGTATTTGTTTTCACTCTTCCACCTTAAAGTGGTTCTAAAGGCTCAAAGTTTTTCATCTTCATGCATTCTATACATGAAGGTAAAAAAACCTTCTCTGAGCAGCAGCCCCTTCAGCCCCCCTTAATACTTACCTTAGTCCGATCTTCCTCCAGCGCTGTGCAGGAGAGCCTCGACTCTCTGGGGACTCTCCCTCCTCATTGTCTGAGGCAGCAAGGGGAGCCATTGTCAATCACAGCCAGTGAGCCAATGAGAAAAAGAGGGGCGGGGCCAAACCATGGCTTTGTGTGTAAATGGACACGCAGAGCAGCGGCTCGGGAGCTAGCCTGCCTGGGTGCCCCCACAGCAAGCTGCTTGCTGTGGGGGCACTCGGCAGGAGGGAGGGGCCAAGAGTGCTGGCGGGGGACCAGAGAAGAAGAGGATCAGGGCTGCTCTGTGCAAAACCACTGCACAGAGCAGGTAAGTATAACATTTATTATTTTAATGTAAAAAAATCCAAAGATTTAATATCACTTTACTCTTGTTACATGTTAGCCAGTATTGTTTTATGTTACACATGTTCCTCATAGCAGTCTTTGTGCCTCACAGGTAATTTCACAGACGCTGTCACCCACATGGAACCAGATGCTGCTATTTAACAACATCACCTTGCATGGAGAGTTACAGGACATTGTAGATGACCCCCCAAACATCGTCATAGAGTTGTATGATGATGATGCACTGGTAAGGAACAAAGCTAGAATTCAAGTGGTCTTACGATGAACTAGATAATGGGATAGACTGGATTCAAATGTTAATGCATGAAAAATAATGTCACATATTACTAAATTAATTGAAGGGCTATGTGAGTTCTTTTCTAAATTCACTTGGTGCTTAGTTTATCTGCTATGGTAGATGTTATGGAGGATTTTTCTATCCCTGTTGTTTCTAGAAAAAAAATCATACGAATAAAAAAAACACAAATATATGTTCCTTTTTCCTATAACTTTCTATATATGTCATCCACCCAACATCCAGTCCATTTTAGCGTGAATGGGGAGGCCTCCTCACAGCCCTGGATTTTATAGAAGTTAATGAGCTGCAGGTTGTATATCTCTTTGTTGTCCCTATCTTTTTAGGAGGTATTGTAGATGGTATCGTCTATTTGATTCGTGGTTCACTTAAATCTTTTCTTGAGTGTATCGGGAAGTTAATTAAATCATTATACACTGTAATAAAAAGTACGTAATTGTAAACTTAGGTCAGATAGGGTAATAGATCAAGTAGCATTCTGGTGAACTTAAGATCGAAACAAGGAATGGTCACGTAGTAGTAGTATGTTGAGATACTGCTACAAACCCCCCAGTAGATGTTACAGGACATTGAGAGGTACGTTCCACTACAACAATTTATCGTCGTAGACCAAGGTACACCCACTGTCGC
>BLSH010549800.1:2332368-2351567 GCA_018402905.1 Glandirana rugosa | reverse complement strand
AATAAATGTCATTCTTTCTGCCTGGAAACATGAGAATGTCCATAGCAACCAAAAAGTGTCCCTTTGCGTCAAAAGTGTTTTTTGATCAGCTAGAAAACAGCGATAGTAAATAAGAATCATTTGCAGAACTGAGTGATACTGATTTTTGGGGAAATTTATCATCAGCAACTGAAAGTGACGATAGCGACAATTCTGCAACTGAGCAAATTTCTGCGTTTTTGGTTTGATTACATTATTGCATACATTTTATTACTATTATATTATTATTTTTGATAATTATTTTTAGTTATTTATTATATTATAATTTATGATTTCATTTTTCAAACTTTTTCATACCCGGGATGTCTACTAGACTCTTGTTTGGACAGATTTAAGTGAGTTATTCCTAAGAATTACAGGCCTACAATATAAAACGCCAAATTTTCATGCAAAATAATCATACCGCTTTTGGAACAAAATTCCAGACAGAATCATACCGCCAGGGAGGTTAACACTATTTTAATAGCCAAAGGTAAAATTACACTTACTAGAAGTCAGTGGTAATGAAGCGTATCAAAAGACATGTAAAATCCAGCAGGGGAATGTTCCTGAAGACCGGTCCCGTCTGCAGCAGGTGGTTGAGATCTCCCATCCGTCCAGCGGTGGGGAGCTGTGGTGAGAAGGGGCCAGAAGACCCAGGAAGCAGCCATGCTGTCAGGGACCAGCGTAGAATGCTGAGCTGGTGAATGACGTCACCGGAAGTGAGACCGGAACCAGAGTGGAACGCACAAGCCCTGAAATGACGTGTAATAGGCGGGACGCGTTTCAGAGCATATCATTGACTCCTTCCTCAGCCGATGTCAAAAATGTGAGGGGTGTACTCACTTTTGTGAGATACTGTATATGTAGGGATACATTTTAATTCCACAAACCACCAAACAAGACAAAAATAGAGATGATTTCATCTTTCCTGAGCCAGAACTCTGCAACCCAACTGGTGTCCAAAGGTGGACAGAAGAGGGAATCAAAATAAGGAAAAAGTTACCAAAGTTGGTAAATATCAGGGTTATCCTGGCCCCTCCAACCTTTCTTCCATGGGCACTGACACAACCATTGTACTGTCCTATATGACTAGCTTTCTACTGACCTATAGAGGATATATCTTCATAAAATCGTGTCCATGTAGGTATAAGAATGCAAACTGTAGAGAAAGGGAGCATTAAAATAATCAGATATTATGTCTATGTAGAGCAACCCTTCCAACTTTTTGTAGAGTTATTGAACCTAACTGGTAAGAGGGGCAGCAGCATGAAGAGGAACCAATCCCTCCATGCAGCCGCTGAATTCTTCTACTCTCCCTCCTGCAGGCATTCAACAGTGACAGGACGGAAATGGACGGATCGATTAGTCTAGATGCCACTGCTGTCCTTTCTCCCGGTAACCCTGTGCTGTTTCCTGGCCCCTATGTACTCTATCCCAGCACCCCCTCCTCCCCCACAGCGTCGCTGGGTTCCTCCTTCCCCTCTTCCTCTGACTCCGGCTGGGGATCAGTCAGGATGCAGAGCGGGGAAGGAGCTGGTAAATGTCTTAATGAATAGTTATTGATGGGTACCTATCACTGACTGTTTTTTTTTTCTTTTCTCATTCATAGCTGAGGCATAGTAAATTTACTATGCCTCAGTTTATGAATGAACAAGAAGCTCTGTGCAGAGCTATTCCTGTTCATTC
Source organism: Glandirana rugosa (assembly GCA_018402905.1). Taxonomy (NCBI): domain Eukaryota; kingdom Metazoa; phylum Chordata; class Amphibia; order Anura; family Ranidae; genus Glandirana; species Glandirana rugosa. The sequence goes on along the minus strand of BLSH010549800.1, from coordinate 2,349,860 downwards.
ATTCTATGCAGCTGAGGTTGTGTCTGTTTTAAAGGTGAAATATCCAAGGTCTGTATAGACCCCTGATATTTCACCAAAGCCCCCCAGCGTGGGTCCTAAAGTTTTTTAAAAGTACAAAATTAAAATTGTAAAATAAATAAATAAAATAAAATGATTAAAATAAATAAAATAACCAAAAGGGGTGCCCTTCATGGTTTCTTGCACCGAGGCCTTGAAGGTTCTAGTTACACCTCTGTGCCAAGGTATATAGTCTACAGGACCTCCACAATTGTATTTAGATGTGCCATCCTTGACAAATGCCTACATTTCCAAATGCTTAGTCCAAGTCTTTTCTGTGGTTTCCATAGCTGACAATTCCTTCATTTGCACAGATTCCTGAATCCGGAATCCAAAGCCTGCCTCCCATTGAGGCCCCAGACCCTAGCCAAGTCTATTCCGTCCCAGCAAACATCCGTCCAGTACTAAGTAAATACAGAATAGAGGTAAGTACTCAATTCCTGCGCTTATGAGCAATTTAGCTTACTGCATAAAATAGACTAAATGCCTGTTTTCCCTGCTGGTTGAATTAAAAATAATGACTAATGTATGGGCTGCCTTTGGGTGTCTCTACTCTGGATGGAGGAGCAACGAAGACACCTTTGGACAGCAACATTGTCAGTCTAGATGCACTAGCAGATATAGATGAACCTAACTAACAGATTAAAGCTGAAATGTTTTAAATAAAGAAATAACAGCTGATCATTGTGTAGCACTCTCCTAGTGTAGAGTAGGCCTAGCTAAGCTTAGCTGGGGCGCCTATTTACAAGTTTAAGTCCAGGGATCAAGTTGGGTCTAGAAAAGCCCACTGGAGAGAGCCAGGAGGAATTTGGTGTGAAAGAATCCAGCTGTCCTGTGGCGGTGTGAGTCTACATCTCTCTCACTAGGAAGAGCCTGGTGGAGATTGGCAAGAGCTTGTGTAAGTAAATTACCCCATGCTCCCTATCCCTATCTGAGTTCATTGTTCCCAATAAAAACCCAAAAAGAAACCCCTAGACTGTTCTGTGGAGCCAGTGGAAGAGTGCAGGAAATGCTGTGTGCCTGGCCCTACACAGGACCAACATTCACAAGCGGCTCTTAAGGGGGTGTGCTACAGTTCTAAGCCTGTCAGTGGTAAATGGTTTGTCAAAGGAAGCTGAAAAATAACAGACATACTGGCTCTATCACCAAGTGAAAATAAAAGAAAATGGAAGCTTAAAAAAAGAAAACAACTGCAGCTACAACACCCTTGGATTCGTAAGCTGTAACATATTAAATTTTTTTAATACACTTTTTATTGTCAAGGAAGCATCCAAAAACAATTTTTTACATGTATAGTAAGGATGCTCAACATGAGCATCAAGAAAAACAATCAATACACACAGCAGAGCCAAGGAGAGTCAGCAAAAATGTACATATGTACAACATCATGAACACCTCCTATGTATATTACCACTTATCCACTCATCACCTAGGGGGAAAATGCAGCAAGAAGCTCCAAAATTAAACTTCAGATATCGTAAGATCCGAGGAGCTCCACACATCCCATATTTTATTGTATTTTCTTGGGCAGCCTCTTTGCTCATACACTCATTTCTCAAAGGGCAAAATATTACATTTTTGTGTTTTGGATTTAACCAATCATATATACCAGGGGTCTCCAAACATTTTAAACAAAGGGCCTTCAGACATTAGGGGGGTTGGAGTGTGGTCCCCTGGCAGTAGAAAATGCCCCAGCATCAATGGGAGTAAACGGTGCCTCTGATTTCATAGTCAATGGGAGTAAATAACAAAGACATAACACCTCTGGTCAGCAGGAGCATAAATAGTACCTTGTCATTGGTATTGGAGGAATAATGCCTCATCGTTGGTATCACTAGGTAGAATAGTGCCCCATGGTGGATGTCATTGGAAGGAATAGTGCCCCATCACTGGTGTCATTGGGAGAAATAGTGCCCCAATTGTTGGTGTCATTGGGAGGAAAAGTGCCCCATCATCGATGTCATTGGGAGGAATAGTGCCCCATCATTGGTGTCATTGGGAGGAATAGTGCCTCACTATTGATGTCGTTGGGAGGAATAGTGCTTAATTGTTGGTGTCATTGGGAGGAATAGTCCCCCATAATTGGTGTCATTGGGAGGAATAGTGCCCCATCATTGATGTCATTGGGAGGAATAGTGCCCCATTGTTGGTGTCATTTGGAGAAATAGTGTGTCATTGTTGGTGTCATTGGGAGGAATAATGCCCCAACGTTGATGTCACTGGAAGGAATTGTGCTTCGTTGTAGCTGTCATTGGGAGGAATAGTGTCCGATGGGCTGGGTACAGACAAGCAAAGGGCCACATTTGGCCCACGGGCCGCAGTTTGGAGACCACTGATATATACAAAAGTTAAGATATTTTTTTATATCTTAATTTTTTATATGAATATTTATAAATTTCCAAGGCTGCAGAGATATTATTGTAAGACAGAGTTCCTATTTTAAAATCTTCCGGGCAGATGCCCCCACTTTTTTAAAATATATAACATAAAAAACAGAGAAATGGTGAGAATGATATATGCAAAACTATCTTAACAACCATTGCTAATGGAGTTGGCAACCTAACTATCAGATGCCACCCAAATCCATTAAAATGAATCAAGTCCAAGCACTCATATGCAGTGGGGGTGCACAGAATTCAAATGTTGATTATCTCTTTGGCAGACTTTCATTTATGCAGCAGGTTATAACATCTGCTTATTGTATAATAAATTGTGTATACAGTACTCCCGTCATCTGCTTCCAAACATAAAATGCTTGTTGGAAAAGTATAGGATATTTTATCTGTGTATCTGTATTGTTCAACAACATTTTAAAAAAAATGAATTGTGAGCACTGGCTACGGAGTATCTTTTACCAATCCATTGGCCCACTGACTGCACTCTTGTCTGATGCAGAAAGGTTAAATGATGTAAATTCTGACAAGAAGACAATCTTCTGAAATCCATAGGTTATCCAATTTTTGTAAAAGACAAAAGATCCATCATTGGACACCATGTGCCACTCACCGGGCACCCGAAGGCAGGGCTAATAAAGTGGACATCATTTCAGGGTGTATGGCAGCTTGAGATAACCTACCACTTGCTGACCGCCTAACTGTAAATGTATATCATTACTTTACAGTTAAATACTGGGATTATGGCTGCAGCTATATGCCATAACCCTGGTATTTTTTTTTTCTATAGGAAGTTGGCTTTAAGAATAAAGTGATCCAATCGTCCGATTCGCCACGTGATCACTTTTATAGGTGGCAGGAGAGGTGGCTTTGTTTCCGCACTTGCCAGAGCCGTTGGTAAGCCCGGAACCGATCTGGTGCGGCAGATGGATAGGCAGGAAGTCGAGTGAGGGCAAGGTACTAAGAAAGAGTTAAAATGTTTCAAATTACTGTCATAGACACCTGAAAATGTAATAGTTATCCATTTTAGTACCTCCTTTGACAACCAGTCCTGTCTCACCATGGCTTATTTTAGATAAGGTCTCAGATTATGTGCAGTCCCCAGCTATTCTTGTGGCAGTTGAGGATCTGAGAGCTTTAAATTAATGATCCCCTCCCTTACTTTCTGATGGCTTTTGTTTATTACTTTAAATGTTTGACATATAGATCAATGACCAATCTTTCTCCATTAGGTTCTCTTCTGGGGTGTCAGAGAGATGAAGAAGGTGCAACTGCTGTCTGTAGATCGCCCCCAGGTGATGATTGAATGTGCAGGGAAAGGCGTTAAATCCTGCGTTATTCAAAGCTACAAAAGCAATCCCAATTTCAATGTTATGTCAGACTGGTTCGAAGTGGTAAGTTGAGCTGTGAGCTCCACTATACTTTTATAACTAAGATCTATTATATTAGTAATTGTTGGTGAAGGAAGGACCTTGAGAGACTTTTTTGAGCCAGTAACTGAGTATGCAAGGTGTCTTAGGCATTAGAGCGTTGAAGCAGAGATAAGCATTATATAGTATAGTTCAAGGTTAACTGCAGGTATATATAAATGACTTAAAAATGCAGCTATGTTTTTATTAATGAATCATTTGGGGCTCGTTTACCCTTGCTTTGCTCTCCGAAGAGCTCATGGTGCGTGGATGTGGGGTGGTTGTAGTGAGGCCCTATTCACATGCATGGGTCATGACAAGGATATAATTCCTACCGTGGCCACAAAGCTGCTATGTATACCCCCACCTGCTGCCTCTGCAGTTAAAGGGGGAGCCGTTGAGGGACAGTAAAAATGCAGCTCAACCAAGAAGTTTTACCACCATCCCCTAAGTGTAAATGTCCCTAAATGTATTTTCTAAATGCAACAAGTGTAAATACTTGAATTTGGCTTGGTATTTGCTATGTGAGCAGTGGTACGACCATATTGGTCTTCTGCTGGTCATTGACTGTCCTGTCAAAAGGCTGGGCTGGAGAAAATACGCCTTAACTATAAGAGGTTCCATCTGCTTAGCTGCAATGTCTTCCTAGACTGTGTACATCTCAGCACTGTATGTGTAGAGATACAAATCCATAGGGGTACCTTTCTCGTGTACGTGCTCATCAATGCCTGGGACCTGGTGGGGGTTTCATTCACGTGAAAGTCAAACATTATGGCAGTACCCCGCCATAGAGATGTCAGAAATCATAAACCAGACGAGGACAGAAAGTGGTTATAAATCACACTTTTAATGAAATGATAAAAACAGAAACCATGGTTTGGGTGCCAGAGCAGGTAATCAGACGAGCCGGTCAGGAAACCAGAAGTCAGGAGCAAAAATCAGTAACAGGAATTGAAGGGAAGTCAGCCAGGCCAAGTCATACACAGGAGTACATGAAGGAATGCACTTAGAGATCATAGACCATGCAAGGGCAAGGAGGAAATGAGCTAAGCTGTTTAGATAGCAAAAAAGTGGCTGGCTGTAGGCTAGACTAATGAGGCAGGTTAATAGTATCCAGGTGAGTCACTGTGGTAACAATGAGTGGCTGGTAATTAACCGACAGCTGAGCAGCTCCTGAGCACTGAAAAAAAGAGCTGCTTGTTAAGTAGCAGGAGCCAGTCCTGACAAGAGATGATCCATAAACTATTTGCTGTAGTTAAATGTACAGAGTTCCTCTGTGAGCATTCTGCCCCATGTCACTATGCACCTTTCTCGATGTATGTTTTAGGAGAGACTCTGCTGAGCCCATGCCCATTCCACCAGACAAGCGTATCTCTGCCATCTCCCTCCCAGTGACAGAATGAGGTCCCACCAAGCAATAGTGCGGACCTCATATGTGTAACTACTCTCCTGCTTCGACTCTACTGCCAAGTTAACCCTTTGTAGTGGCCTTCCTCTATACCCATTGCTAAATGAATAAACGTAAAAGGGAACCCATCTATTCTAAGCGCGGGACACAGGAGTTGTTGTTTCTTCCTCCATACCCATGTGTGCTACACAGGTCCTGTTCTTCTAAAACGCCATGTACCACCATGCACCCCTTTGTATATCTTCAGACCAAGCTTGGAACAGTTAATACAACTTTAATAGCACACTAAAACATAGTCTAGCCCTAGCTAACTTATGTAGGCTGCCAAGGTTCATACCAAAAGTCCATTTAACAAAAGTCTAGCAATGGTAGGTTCCTAGTCCAGGGAGAAACCCAGCAGGGTGACCCAGGAGGGGGGGCACGTGCTCCAAAAGGACTGTTGCAGCAGTTCTTCCTTTGTAAGACCCATGTGGAAGAAGGAGAGCTCTGAGCTCTCTCCTGGTGTTTATGTCTTACGGCAAGACTCAGAAAGCCTGGGAAAGGAACCTAGGCACAGGTAACCCCTTCCTATTCTGGGCAGCTTGTAACTCTTTGCATAACTACACAATGAAATTAATACAACAGCAGTACAACCCACAAGCACCCGCTTACAGGTGAAATAGCTTGGAGAAGCAGATTTATCATTTCCGGAGGTTATAGGGAAAGGTATAAGTTCTGCTTCCTTCCTCCTGTAACCCAAAGCCCTCTAAACAACACAAATCCTCCCCTAATATTAATTTTAATCCATACTTTTAGATTATACTTACTCAAATGGATTTCAAGTTTATTTTATGTATAGTAGACATTTTAAATGTGTCAGTGTCCAGGTTCATTGTCAAAGTGTCAGAGGCTCCACCCAATCACACCCAAAATGTCAGAGAACTGGCTACATTAAGTGGTTCTAATCATAGGTGTGCACAACCCATTGCATTATGGTGTACACCCCAAAGCTGAAACACAAATGCATGTGTGTGTGTGTATACAGTATGTGTGTATGTATACAGTATATGTGTGTGTGTATACAGTATATGTGTATGTATACAGTATGTGTGTGTGTATACAGTATATGTGTATGTATACAGTATGTGTGTGTGTATACAGTATATGTGTATGTATACAGTATGTGTGTATGTATACAGTATATGTGTATGTATACAGTATGTGTGTGTGTATACAGTATATGTGTATGTATACAGTATGTGTGTGTGTATACAGTATATGTGTATGTATACAGTATGTGTATGTATACAGTATATGTGTATGTATACAGTGTGTGTATGTATACAGTATGTGTATGTATACAGTATGTGTATGTATACAGTATATGTGTATGTATACAGTATGTGTATGTATATAGTATGTGTGTATGTATACAGTATATGTGTATGTATACAGTATATGTGTATATATATAGTATGTGTATGTATACAGTAAATGTGTATGTATACAGTATGTGTGTATGTATACAGTCTCAGTAGGGCATTGGAGAGTGTCAGTAGGGCAGAGGACTGTGTCGGTAGAGCAGTGGACGGTGTCAGTAGGGCAGAGGACTGTGTCGGTAGAGTAGGCAATGGCGTTAGAAGCTTTTTATTCTTATTATTTTATTTTTTATTATTTTTTACAATTTTTTTTTCCGGGGGCCGGCAAGGAAGATTTGAGGTCTACCTGTCACCTGCCCCTGATTGTGATGGATAGATTGTGATCAACGGGTTGCTTAGCCCCAGATTAGGGTGTGCCCAGGTACACCTGTCACACCCTGTGCGCACGCCTATGGTTCTAATTCATGCATACATGATAATATCTGCATAATTGTACGTAATTACAGGATGCCTTAGGAGGTGGGTGCATGACATCCCTCGCTCACAGGATTTCCCCCGTCTTTCAGGTTGAATGATGTATGACATCATTCAACCTGATGGACAATGAATATTTAGTGGTGCAACGCAATTACTCCTTGGGATAGCACCAGAGAGGAGGTGAGTATTGCAGACAGAGTTCTTTTTTTGTTTTAAAAACCTACTAGAAGCCCCAATTTTTATTTTTATTTTATATTGCAATACGATACAAAGGAACTATTGTAATCATTAATTTCCCTGATAGGAACTGCCAGAAAATGAAGTATTACATCCTCCCTTAAGTATCTGCGTGGTGGACTGGAGAGCGTTTGGCCGAAGCACACTTGTTGGTACACACATGATCAATTGCTTGAAGCAGTTCTTGTATAAACCTCCTGAGGTGGAGACATCCTCAGTAAAGGAGGTAGAAGAGGACACACCTCCACCTGAGTCTGGTGAGACCATTAGAATATAGTTAAGGTCTTTTGGCAGCAGTAATTGTGCTTTTAATACATAATATTTTTAACATTATATTTTTACCACTATTATCATCATATTTTTTACCAATAAGAAACGCATTACTATAATAGTATAAAGTTCTCCTGAGATTTAGGGTTTAGTAAGTACACCCCTCACATTTTTGTAAATATTTTATTATAGCTTTTCATTTGACAACACTGAAGAAATTACACTTTGCTACAATGTAAAGTAGTGAGTGTAAAGAGACCTTGTAACACGAATGAGCCACATGACATCAGGGAGGGAAAATGGCTAATTGGTCCCAATTTGGACATTTTCACTTAGGGGTGTACTCACTTTTGTTGCCAGCGTTTAGACATTAATGGCTGTGTGTTGAGTTATGAGGAGACCGCAAATTTACACTGTTATACAAGCTGTACACTCACTATTCTACATTGTAGCAAAGTGTCATTTCTTAATAAAAAAAAATACAAAAATGTGAGGGGTGTACTCACTTTTGTGAGATACTGTGCATAGATTATATATCCAACATGCTTCTTTTTAAAGACACATTTTTATTTTATCCTGACATTCTCAAGTAACGTATGCCACAGAATTTAAAGTCTTTCACTGACGACCGAAAGGACAATCAGAGATTTTCTGCCAGTAATCTATTAAGGCTTAAAGTGGTCCTCAGACATGAATTATGAACAAAGCCCTCTATAGTGTGTGCTTTTCTAAATCCAGAGCACTAAGTGTCATTTTTGTCTGCTGCCTCGTTCCTCTGCTATAAGCATTAGTCACTTCTGACAAATTTTCCTGGCACTAAGAGCAAAATTGTTACAAGGATGGGACTTCCAGCAGATTGACAGTCTCAGCTCTGTCCCTGTGTGCTATGTGAGGGGGGTGTGTCCCTTGCCTCCAATCAGCTATCAGAGCTCTCCTTACTGATGTAACTTTAGCTCTCTGCCCCCAGCTTTTCAGAGGTGAGAGAACCTGTGGAAATTCTGCACATTGAATGGATGTAGGGGAAAGATGGCTGTAGATAAACAAGTACAACTTATATAGGAGTATTTGTTTCACCTCTGTGTATCACCTTCACTGGCTATATGTAATGGTTTATACTTTACAGTTTAATTTGAGGTGCCTAGTTATAGGTTAACATATAAATGATAATAAAGCAGCGCTAAATCCAAAAGGTCCGATTATAAAAAATTTTTACAGAGCTCACTGAACAACCGCACCAGAAACAATAACAGGTCTAACACTGAACATGACAAATTGAGACACCCCTTTTGTGTTTCTCTTTAGACTTGCCCAAAAGTCAGATCCCCCCTGTTTTAGTCATCTTACGGGATAACACTTGCAGACCCTTTCTCATCCCCCTCCCCTCCTTCCCTTTTTCTTTTCCTCTCCTAGCTTCTATATTTCAAATTTTTCTTTTTTTTCCCCCTTTTTCTTTTCTTCTCTTTTTGTTTTTTTCCTTCCTCCATCTATAACGCCCATCTCAATGGGTTTTCTATATTTAAATCAAGAAACATTACACTCTTTCCAAACACCCACTGAAGCTTTCTAACAAGAATTCCATTATCATTGTCGTATTTGTATTCCTTCTTCTTTGTTTATTGTACTTAACTTGTAAGATGTAATGTTTCAAGCAAATGTAATCCTTATCACCTATATTCAAGTAACACATACTGGACTTTCTGTAATTTGTAACTTTTTGGTTTATTCTTTACATTAATAAACTTTTGATTGAGAAAAAAAAAATATAAAAAATTGTGTTAAAACACAACAAAATAAACATAATGTGCATATGTAAAAAAAAAAAATCTGTGATAAAGGTGACAATATCACAAAAATATAAAAATATAAATCAAAATAAATATATAGTATGTAAACAAAGTCCCAGTTAAAATTTGTGATGATTAATGTCAGTGTGAGCATCCATAAAGCAAGTCTGAGCGTCTCTACATTCCCACTTCCTGTCAGAAAGAGTGCAGTTCCACCACCAGGTGACACCATACAAAGGGGCCTTTTACCAGAAGGTGTTGACCATATAGATCAGGCGTGTCAAACTTGATTTAATCATTGGCCATATCAGCATTATGGTTGCACTGAAAGGGCCGGTTGCATATGTAAGACTAGATGTCCAGAGCACCACCCCCCCCTTACATCAGATGCCAAAAGCTCCCCCCCACCATCAGAAGTACAGGGTCCCCACCCTTCCTTGCATCACAGTGGGGGCAGAGCTGGGAAGCAGAAAGTGCAGGGCCTAGAGGACGACCAGAGGAGAGCTGGAGTCTTCTGAATGCTGAGACCAGGGGAGGTGAAGATGAGGGGGTGCTGCACTGCACAGAGAGGAGCAGGATCTGAAGGAGTTCTGTCCTCCACTCTGTGGCCAACTGCTGAGACAGGGGGCAGCGGAGATGAGGGGAGTGCTACAGCTGCAGGAAAGGTGTGAGGGCCACATGAAATGACTCGGAGGGCCAGATTTGGCCCCCGGGCCTTGTGTTTGACACCTGTGATATAGATGGTCATGCGCGCTTGGATGTATCCTCTGGCCTAGGAATTACTGGACTCCACCCATGACCACCATCTGGTTTAATACGCTAACATATCATGTGTGTCAGAAAATATAGTGCATGCCCATAGTGAAGTATGAAAAAAAAAGATTTATTTAAATCAGGTGATTTCAGGTACAAAAATATCCTGATGTACATAACTACTTAAAATGTTGCCAAAACTGCACCAATGTGGCAGTATGGTAAGCACACATATAAGTGTAGCCACTATTGCTGCTTCCACTGTAGCAGGCTGAAAGCGCCCCTCTAGGTTCCGATTGGCAGGTGTGTGTGATGATGTCATGTTGTAGCCACGCCTACGCGTTTCATCACAGGTTGACTCAATCATGGGATTGACTTGACTAGTTATAGGTTAAATTTAAGTGTTTTCGGGGGATCAGTTAGAGCTTACAGTCCAATGCCCTTTTTACTGTCATGCAGATAAATCTAAATACACTGGTGCCACTTTTCAACAGTAGCCGATAATTCTCAGTATCAGTATGATTTTGCAGCTCATTTGTTTAGACAAACTCTTCGACTGAAAAGCCCCTTCATCGAGATTCAAGTTATCATCCACCATTATTTATGGTTATCATCCATCTATTCTTTGGCACTGCTCCCATCAATATTGGTGTATTTACTTACTGGCTGTACAACGGGTTGAGGTAGAAGAGCACACTTAGTGTGATAAATGAACACATACGTATATTTTTCTCAAAGGGGAATGGTAGAAGGTCACAGTCACACACAATGCAAGGTATGCTGGTATACAAGGCCAGTAACAATAACAACTGATAGAGACACGTCAAGGCCACTTTCTCTGGTGGCTGATCATCCAATTCTGGGTAACACTGCCTTGCTGCTAGCCACCTCACCCTCTGGACTAGGGAGTGGCATGGAACTCTAGAGAAACCTCAAATGGCTTGCAAGTGAATAAAAATAATTTATGGAAAGACAAATCACTGCAAGTAAGCAATACATACTAAATGTTTCTGTGATTTTACCCCCATTTTTTAAACCCCATGTGTGTACATAAAAGGAGATGCACTTAGGCCGGCCATGGATGGTTTGAATCTCGGACTGTTCAGCAGGAACCAGCCGAGATTTGAACCGTGCGTGGACAGGCTGAATGTACCAGACAAACTGGATTATACAGGGTGGGCCATTTATATGGATACACCTTAATAAAATGGGAATGGTTGGTGATAACATCTTCCTGTTTGTGGCACATTAGTATATGTGAGGGGGGAAACTTTTCAAGATGGGTGGTGACCATGGTGGCCATTTTGAGCCATTTGAGGTTTCTCTAGAGTTCCATGCCACTCCCTAGTCCAGAGGGTGAGGTAGAGTAGAACTGTGAACTTTTTCAACTTAAATATATTTGTACACGCACATCCATTGTGCATAGAATACTACAATCAATTTATTGTGATTATCTGGATCTTGAATTGTATGGATTTTTCAGACAGATCTGCATTGAAATGTGCGGGTGAATCATAATATTAACGCTTAAAGCAGTGGTTCTCAACTCCGGTCCTCGGGACCCGCCAACAGGCCAGATTTTAAGTATTACCTTGGGGAGATGCAGACTAGAACACTGCAATCACTGGGCAGCAAATGATATCACCTGTGATGCATTTCAGTTATCCTGCAAACCTGGCCTGTTGGGGGGTCCCGAGGACCGGAGTTGAGAACCACTGGCTTAAAGGCTTATCTTTTCTTTCAGAAGCTCCACAGCATGATGTATCACAGCAAGACCCAGGAGATCATATCTATGTAGAGGTGGAAGCACATGCAGCCCAAGAAACTCCTACAGGACCCACTCCATCTCCTTCTCCAGTTCCTCCTGTTGCACCTTCTCCCGATCCAGCCGGATATTCACTTTTAGAATCGGACACTACTCCTCTTGATCCCACGTCTGGGCCACATGAAAGCCTAGAGAAGAGCCCAAGCCCAGTTAGCCCTAAGTCAAAAACCTCATCAGCCACCTTTAAATCTCCTTTGAAGAAAGACACTAAGCAACAGGTGACCATAGGGTTCTTTAGCTGCAATCTGTGGTATAAATTGAATGGTACAAGGCACAACTGAACTTATGAATGAACTTATGTAAGAATTGGAATGTGCTGTCTAAAATTATTATTAAAGCCCACTTGTACAATGTGTTCTTGTCTTGTACCCCAAAGTCAACCTAGAATCAAATCCCTCTAACACTAAGTGAAAACCCATAATGGAGAGGGGAACCGGGAATTGGGATTTTCAGATACCAACAAAAATATGAGTATAAACAAAGTGCAAAAAATGTTATCTAAAAGTACATAATTTTATTGGAACAACATTAAAATAACTCCTTTGGTGCTCTAGTCACAAGCTTGCATTTTATATAATTTATCTTTTGTGTTTCCAAGTACTTCTATGTTGTATCATATTGTCTGTGCTTTTTTAATGTTGTTCCAATAAAATGATGTACTTTTAAATAACATTTTTTACACTTTTTTTCTACTCATATTTTTGTTGGTACCGAAAAGTCCCAATTCCCCATTGCCCTCCCCATTGTGGGTTTTCACATATTATTAAAACCCACTTGTAGCTTTCTTACTTAATAGCATACCATTATGACCACCCACCATAACATTATGACACTCACCTAATATTGAGCAGGCCCCCCTTTTGCTGCCAAAAGAGCCCTGACCCATCGAGGCATGGAATCCACTAGACAAAGCATCAACACTGCTCCCCACGACTTGCCCTCTTCCCATAGTGCATCCTGGTACCATCCCTTCCCCAGGTAATTATGTAAAACAGAAAATGTGATTCATCAGACCAGGCTACCTTCTTCCATTGCTCTGTAGTCCAGTTCTGATGATCATGTGCCCATTATAAGCGACTTGGTTGTAGACACGCATCAGCGTGGACACCCAGACTGGTCTGTGGCTAGGCTGCCCCATGCACAACAAACTGGCGCGCAATCATGTTGGAACGGGAAGGGGCCATCCTTCTGGTATGAAATTGTCCAAATGCCTTGGTATGCTGACGCCTTAAGAGTTCCCTTCACTGGAACTAAGGGGCCAAGCCCAACTTCTGAAAAACAACCCCACACCATAATCCCCCTCCACCAAATAATGTTTATGTGCGTGTAAAGGCAGGCGACCGAATATGTTTGACAATATAGTGTATTATGCGAGTCAGGGAATAGCTACTTTTATTACAACCTTATCATACAACCAACAGCCATGTTCCACGCCGGACCTATACACTCAGTCAGTTCTATAGGACTAATATACAGTCTGTTTAATTTTATATTTGTCTGAAGAGGTGGATATGTAGGATAGGAGAATAGTATACAGCAAATGGAATTCTTACAAGATTTTGGCACCTCTACTTACACTCCCATTTTTCTTCTCTGTACAGGAGTTGGTGAGAGGATCCACCAGGCGCTCAACGAAAAGAAAGAAGAGAACGATAGCAGATGAATCTGCAGAAAATGTCATAGATTGGTGGTCAAAATACTATGCCTCCCTGGAGAAGCAACAAAAGGTGAATTTATATATTATGTACAGGAGATGGGAGTAGGGCTTTGGCTATTCACTTGTAATAGGTGTACATGTTTATGCCAGCAATGGAATAATACAGAAACCTAAAAAAGTGATGCCAGAAAAAGTTGTCCATCAAGTCTGCCCTTTTTTTACATTTTGTTTTCATATCTAAACTTTTTGCTTGTGAGTATATACCTATATCTATATTTATCCCAAGCATGTTTAAATGGACTTACTGTTGGACCGACTCACTACCTCTGTTCCAAGCATTCTCTATTCAGTAAAACAATAGGTTAGGTTTGAACTTTCCTCCTACTAATTTGAGGTCTTGCCCCATGTTCTTGTTTTTAGCTTCACACTATTTCATCCAAGAACGGGTCTGATCTACATTTAAGCCTGTCCGTTGATGAAATGCATCAAAGAGGGAGGTCCCGGGTGGGCACCCAACAGCCAGGAATAAGAGTCAATAAGACTTGGGGTGAACAACACTCACCTTACATAGGCAAAACTGGCAAAAATGTCTGGTTATATAAACGTATTAATATTCTGGCAAAGTACCCTAAGCCTGGTTAGTACAAGCAAAAACTAGCAGATGAGTGCTAATTTCCAGCACCAACAGATGTGTGCCTACAATCTCCAGCAAAGGATATCTCGCTCTCTACTAAGACATAATGGAGTTTATTTACTAAAGGCAAACTGAGTGTGCATGTTGCAAGTGCAGTTGCACTCTGTAAGTGCAATTGCTCCAGAGCTTAGAGCTTAGTAAATTAGGTGAAGCTTCATTTTACAAACAATGCCCAATCACATGCAAGGAAAATGTAAAAACTGCATTTTTGCTTGCATACAATTGGATGATGGAAGTGCTTTACCGCATTTACTAAGATCTATGCAACTGCAATTGCAAAGTGCCTTTAGTAAATCAACCCTGTGATTAAACCCTGTGTATTAAAGAAGAACTACGGGCAAAATAAAAAAGTGATGCAGTCTGTCAACAATATTAACATACCAGATTTTGTTTTCTGAGCCCCCCCCGCCAGTAGATTCATTAAGACTTCCTGTGATATGTGTGAAATTGCTCAGCAGTCTTTTTCACACTCTCTGTGAACAAAGTAGAATTAGATATAGTTTTAAATTGAGTTTTTAGTAAAAGGCAAATAAATGAATAGTCTAACTTCAGCTAACACTTTTCCTAAGTAATTACAGTTTTTGTTTTTGAAGAAAAAAGTTGAGACAATATGAATAATATGTGGGCCCTCCTCTAGACCACACTATGGTGTTCTCATGCATCTATGGTGACCTTTATCCTTTACCTCTGTGGCGAACGGTGGTTCAGAGTTTATGAAACTACATATATCCAAATGGAAATTGGTCTCTATATAGACACTGCATGCTCTATATCCAATCTATCAATGTAGGATCCTCACATAGACATTTTTACAATTTTTGTTCTTGGGGCATCACATGTAATTTATAGAGGTTTGCTATTGCAGCGTCAGAACAATACTGTGTGATTAAATGATATACATTGTTACATAGTTATTCAGGTTGAAAAAAGACACAAGTCCATTTAGTTCAACCAAAAAAAAAAAAAAAAAAAATATATATATATATATATATATATATATATATATATAAAAAAACAAATAATCCCATATACAATCCTTCACCCACAGTTGATCCCAGAGGAAGGCAAAAAACCCCAGCAAGGCGTGATCCAATTTGCTATAACGGGGGGAAAATCCTTCCTGATTCCCCGAGAGGCAATCGGATTCACCCTGGATCAACTTTACCTATAAATGTTAGAACCCAGTTATATTATTTACATTAAGGAAAGAATCCAGGCCCTTTTTAAAGCAATCAACCGTGCTGGCCAAAACCACCTCTGGAGGGAGACTATTCCACATTTTCACAGCTCTTACTGTGAAGAAACCTTTCCGTATTTGTAGATGAAATCTTTTTTTCTCTAGACATAAAGAGTGCCCCCTTGTCCTTTGTGATGACCTTAAAGTAAATAACTCAACACCGAGTTCACTATATGGACCACTTATATATTTGTACATGTTGATCATATCCCCCCTTAATCTCCTCTTCTCAAGAGAGAATACATTCAGATCCTCTAATCTTTCCTCATAGCTGAGCTCCTCCATGCCTCTTATTAGTTTGGTTGCCCTTCTCTGCACTTTCTCCAGTTCCCCGATATCCTTTTTGAGAACTGGTGCCCAAAACTGAACTGCATATTCCAGATGAGGTCTTACTAATGATTTGTACAGGGGGGCAAAATAATGTCTATCTCTGGAGTCCATACCTCTCTTAATAAAAGAAAGGATTTTGCTTGCTTTGGAAACCGCAGCTTGGCATTGCATGCCATTATTAAACTTATGATCTACCAAAACCCCCAAATCTTCTCCACTATGGATTCCCCCAGTTGTACTCCCCCTAGTATGTACGATGCATGCATATTCTTAGCCCCCGAGTGCATAACTTTACATTTATCAACATTAAACCTCATTTGCCACACAGTCACCCAATTAGACAGTGCATTGAGGTCTGCTTGTAAGTTGGAGACATACTGCAAGGACGTTATTCCACTGCATAGCTTCATCTGCAAACACTGAAATGGTACTTTTAATCCCAGACCCGATATCATTTATAAATATATTGAAAAGTAAGAGTCCCAACACTGAACCTTGGGGTACACCACTGATAACCTTAGACCATTCAGAATAAGAATCATTAACCGCTACTCTCTGAATTTGGTCTTTTAGCCAGTTTTCTATCCCTTTACAAATTGATCTTTCCAAGCCTGTGCACTTGGTCATCTGTTTGTAGCACAGTGGAGTTTTTTTAGAAATAGTTTTTTTATATATCTGTGTACAATAAAGTACATTTCTACAGTGCTTTGGCTATCAAGATTGTTGTGTGTATATATAGACCCTTTTCACATACATAACTAGTATTTATAGTCTTAGGTGATTCAATATATAAACAGCTGACCATTGTAGAACTCCTGTTAATATTAAATAATTTTTCCCTACCCAAACCATAACTGAAACTTTTGCTGGCCAGCTTGGCATGTTACTGGAACTGGAAGAAACACAGATCTATTGTCAGGATGAAAACATACTAGCACACTATGAAATACTGACCTTAGAACGAAGCCCTCCAGCAGCGCGCTGTAACCCCTGATAGGGCTTCTATCTTCACCTGGTCTTCCTTCCAGGTTTGCGTGCTTTGGCCATCTGATTGGGCGCACCACTATGACATCAGTCCCGAGCATGTATGCAGAAGTCACAGACCACAGCACGGGGCTCTGAAGGGAAGGCATCAACATCACATCGACATCACCGACTGCATGCAGTGTGAATAACTCCTAAACAGTGCAAGTTTAGGATATATTCACTGTACCTACAGGTAAGCCTTGTAATAGACTTACCTGTAGGTACAAGTTAAAAAAAAGAGTTTACTACCACTTAAATGCTTCCTAATGCTTTAATGATTGTGTAAGATTTGTAGCTGGATGCTGTTTTTGGTTTTGGTTAAAAAGAACTGTTTTTCTTAGTATACTTTTCGTAATACATTGACTTTCAGCAAGAGGAGACCAGTGCTAGTAGTTTTCGGTGTGTGGCTCCCAGTAGAGTTGCCTTACTCCATTACCCCCTACCCTCCAGTTACCTGTCCTGACCCTCACACTAACCCTTGTATCTTCCCCAGAGGCGGCTGGTGCTCAATATTTTGGAGGGCAGCAAAAAACCTGTCACCCCCGCAGGAGACAGACGGTGGGGATCATTCTCTCCC